>OZ010677.1:51587761-52057149 GCA_963932185.1 Troglohyphantes excavatus | reverse complement strand
GTTTTAAATGTGTGTGTTTTTCACACAATTGGGAGTGGCGATCAAAAATTGCTTTGGAGGAATAACTCTTTTTTACAATTAAGCTTCAATGGGAAAAGTAACGGAAAACGTAAGCTAACATATGGAGATGTAGAAAATATAGAAAAAATATATATATAGAAAATATACGAAACGACGAACAATTATTTTGTTTTAAACAATATTGCTACTTGACAATATAATTTCGTTATAAACAATATGTGAAGGAATTTCGTTATTTTTATAAAAACGTTTAATCACAATGCATTAAAAAAATATTCATCAACTACGTGTAACTATTTTTGATATTGTTAGGGTTCTAAAAAAAATGAAAGTTTAATAATAATAGCATAATTATAATACATCTTTTTTTAATTTAAAGAAAAATATTCATTATAAAATATGTTTTTAATGTTTTTTCAAACTTTAAATTTCTTGTTAAGTTCTAAATTTTCATAAAAAAATTTATGGGGTAAGACAGCTATGTGTGATCGCCTTCTATTAATTAAAAATAGTAGCACACGTTAAATAGTAATGTTTGAGAAAACAAGAAAAACAAGTTGTGAAGAAATAGAAATCAGATGTAATAACTAAGTTCTGTTTAAAAAATATTAAAGCAAAATGATGTGGAAAACCATCTTATAAATTACTAACTTAAGCTGTTTTATATATATTTCCGAAACTTGATATTTCGTTATATTATAATTTTTATGAACATTTATTCTATAAATTTATTTGGACAATTGCGATCGGTAATTATTAACACAATAACGTTTTCTTGTGTGCAATTTAGATTATAAATCTGACCAAGAATTTATGGCAATTATTGAACCACAAAAAAAATATTACCATAATTTATAAATAGTTAAAATCAGTATGAATTAAACTTATAAATGTAAATAAAAAGAGTAAAGCTGCATTTAAAAAAAAAATGGATTTATAAATTCTTTAGGAAATGTCAGGGCGCCAGAACTTATATCTAAATCATTGTCGCTACTGCAAAAACTTTCAAACACAAAAAATCATGGAACAATCATTATGCAAATAATACGAACTTCGTCTCTTTTAGTGTTCACGAACTTCGTCTTTTTTAGTGCTCTAAGTGTAGATAAATTGTTATAAATCTTAATTAGGAGAAGTTATGATTCTATATATTCTATACATATAGTTATGATACTAAGACTTAGTTGTTTTTAAAGCGCATACTTGTGAAAAAACCTAAATTTAAACTAAAAGAATAAGAAAAAAAAGGCGCACATCTAGGATTTAGTATATAAGCACGTTAGTTTAGTAGTTCTAGGAAAATTTCAACTACTTATCAAATATTAATATATTTTATTCAGTTATATAAATATTATTCATTAAATTTATCACATAAAAATATAACTGATCATTTTAAAAGGTAGACAATTAAAATCTTGGATGTCCGTTTATCCTTCAGAATAGATGTCAATTGGGGGGGGGGGGGGTAAAGTAGTGGCGTAGCAACGATTTAGATTTGCATGGAGCCCATACAGGATTTATCAATTTAATAATATTTTTTATTATTAAGGAACAATTTACTGTCTATCGACTTAAATTTTTTTTAATGAATTATGTAAATTTTTAATAATTAATTACTAATTTATTAGCGTTAAGTTAAATTGCAAAAACATTTAATATTTACACCAAATTAAAATCTTAATTAATAACTCTTTTTGTTTAGGTTATCTAAAATGTAATGAATTAAAACAGGAAAATGATGACAGAAAATGAATATAAGGAAAATGATCCTCTGTCTCTAGTAATATTCTGAAGGAGGACTCATGGGTCCAGTGCCCCTCTTCCCTGGTCACGCCACTGTTTAATAGCTAATATCGGCTCAACTTTTATTCTGATAAGAAGACGATAACTCTTTTCAAACCAATCCGAAATTCTGCCATACCTGGTTAAAAAAATCAAACGCCATTGACACCACTCAAATCGCTTATCTAGTCTATTTATATTGCGTCATCCCATCTTTGGTTTAAAAAAACAGAATTGGATATCCACTCACCGCAGTCCGCGCACAGCACCCGCGCCACAGCCCTCCTCTTGGCATAGGGCTCCGGCGCCGCCACCGCGATCATCCTCTGCCGCTTCTTCCGGGCCGCGAACACCACGTACCGGTGCGCCAGCTTCAGCCCCTTCTCGTCGAAGGACACGCCCCGGCACCTGCTCGAGTTCCTCAGCGCGAACTCCACCACCGCAAACCTCGCGTCCGTCCGCAGGCCCTTCAGGGCCTTGTCCACTTTGAAGGTGGCCTGTTGCACGGCGGGCCCTCTCCTGGCCAGGCCCGACAGCCGGCCGTGGAAGACGATCGGGGCCAGCAGGGCCTTGCCCGGGGCCGAGAGGGGGCCTAGCAGGGGGCACGCGGCCCCGAGAGCAGCCGTGAGGAGTAGCAGGCTGCCGGGGAGCGAGCTACAGAGGCGCATCTCGGATAGGGGGAGTGTGTTGGCGGCGAGGCATCGTCGGGGTTTGTCGCCACCAGCGGTCCTCTCTCTCTCTCGCGCTCGTCTGCGTGTGCGGGATGTGGCGGGAAAAGGGGGACGTGCGCAGGGATGGACTTGACCGGTCTGAATGGAGCGGTTTGGGGATGGAGAAGGAAGGCTTCCTCTGGCTTCCGCGCCCTCTTGCGTCTCTTCCCTGGTGGAGAGACGGGGGATTGGCGATATCTGGATCTGCGTTTCATCTCTTCTCGGAGATTGTTGTCTGTAGGACCCGCGCGGAGGGTGGCCTAAGTGTCGTAGGGGGGTCTGCAAGGGCGGTGAAAGAAACTTTTTAGCCACACTGTAAAAGAAAATGTATTTAAAAACGAGTACCTTGACATATTTGTATTTTGTTTGGGGAATAAAATGAGCGATGACGTACTCGAATTTAAGTAATCGTACATTCTGAAACATGAGCAGCGTCATTTAATATTGCTTATCTCAGCTACTGTTCAAACGATCTTAACAATCTTCTGCTTCAGCGGTGAAATAATCTTTTTAAGCGCAATGTAAAATAAAATGTATTTAAAAATTATTACCTTGACATATTTGTTTCTTTGGGAATACTTGCATTGTAAATGAGCGATGAAGTACTCGAATTTAAGTAATCGTACGTTCTCAAACATGCGCAGTGTGATTTAATATTGCTTATCTTAGCTACTGTTCAAGCGATCTTAACAATCTTCTGCTTCAGCGTTGAAAGAATCTTTTTAACCGCACTGTAAAAGAAATATATTTAAAAATGAGTATCTTGACATATTTGTTTTTTTGGGAATAATTGCATCGTAAATGAGCGATGAAGTACTCGACTTTAAGTAATCGTACATTCTCAAACATGACCAGTGTGATTTAATATTGCTTATCTCAGCTACTGTTCAAGCGACCTTAACAATGCGACCTGACACACTTACAATAGTTGTCCAGAAGATGGTTTTTAACGCTATTTGATGTCGATTGCTTAAATGGAAACTGTGTTGTCAAAACTCAATTATCGTTTTAGCCGCACTGTAAAATAAATGTATTTAAAAATGAGCACCTTGACATATTTGTTTTTTTTGTTGGGAATAATTGCGTCGTAAATGTGCGATGACGTACTTGAATTTAAGTAATCGTACATTCCCAAACATGAGCAGTAGGATTTAATATTGCTTATCTCAGCTACTGTTCTAGCCATCTTAACAATGCGACCTGACACATTTAAAATAGTTGTCAAAAAATGTTTTCCCCCCATTATTTAATGCCGATTGCTTAAATGGAAACTGAGTTGTCACAACTTAATTATCTTACTTCCCGTTCTCTTTTCACACCTTTTTAACATTTATTCTGTTTATAACTTCTTCACGTCGCCCTGGTATTACAACGGATACTTCAGTGCCAGAGGATCTGGGTTCGATTCCCGGGAAGTCTTGGTTGTAATTGGGGATATTTATTGAAAGTGATTTATGAAGGCAGCCTATGTAGGCAAGCAACTTCTCTTTTTATTCATTGTATTCATTTTTGAGTACATTTCTTTTTCAAAAATGAAACATGTATTTGGAGCTACGATAAGCATTGATTGCAATCAAAAATGAGTACATCTGACTTATTTTTGAGTACCTATGTTTAACAGTGCCCAAGCAAGCTCATTTTTGTCCCCCTCCCCTCCCCAAATTATTCACGAATTATAACAATAGATAAAATATGTGGAAGGTTGTTTTTGACATTAATCTTTGCGTTTTAAATACTCGTAAGTTATTTGAAAAATTATTTATAGCGTTATATATTTAATAATAATTATAATTTGACGAAACTTGCTAAATTATAAATCAAACAAGAATGTCATTCAGAAGAACTGATTGTATGATAAATGATTTTAATTTATGATTACCCAATTTTAATTTCTGAATTTTTATTTTTAATTTACGACTACAAAAGTGTAATTTACGACTTCAAAATTTTATTTTACGACTACCCCATTTTAATGTATGACTGCCTATATTTCATTTAAGACTCCAATTCAAGCCAAAACTATATTATAATAAGCCCTGTATAACCAAATCCAATGGGGAATCGAGGATTAGTTAAAGGGAGGAGCTAACTTTTACAATAGATATAAAAATTTAGTTGCAAGGCCCAAATACCGCTTGCAATTTAAAATTTAATCAGCTGTTTCAGTCACATTATTTGGAAAGACACATTGGAAATGTAATAATTTAAAATAGTTGTTTAGTCCCAAGGATAGTAAAGACTATATATAGAAGGTGCGCTCGTTATTCGCTTTTTGAAAGTGGGCAAGGAAAGGCAACTAAATGAAGTCATTTTAGCTCCGCCTTACTTTTGACATCATTTTAGCTCCGCCTTACTATCGGTTTTTGATCATTCTCATTGGCTGTGTGTTTCAAGCATTGCTACTTAGGTTCGATCCCGGTTGAGTAACAACTGGTGATTTAATTTTTAATTAGCAAAATAATGTAAATATCTGTAAATAATTGTGTTCAGGTAGCTTCACTGCTAATCCGTCCTTATTTTGTTATGTCCCCGTATTTTACTTGATTGAAATTGTAACTCATTTAATATGTCCAATACAAATGCATTGACCGGATAGTTCCGACCACTATTTTACTCTTTCAAAATTCATGGACATGCTATCGTGGCAGCTAATATTATTTTAATACGCTTAATTTATTAAGCAACTCTTTTGCAATTTTCCATACTAAATGCAATCCTTAAAATATAATTTAAACTCATAAAATGCAGTAAAAGTAACTAAATAAAGTTAGCTTATCACTTTTTAATAGTTCACAAAAAAACGAATAGATGGCAGCACCATCAAACAACGCGCCCGCATCTAGTTCAGCCTTGCCATTGGTTCAAACGAGGGCATTAGACACGCCCACAGAAGGCGAAGTAGGCGTCACTATGACGTCAAATAGTTGCTTTCTTCGCTTTCCGTCAGGCAGCGCGAGTACGAGCACACCTTATATATATATATATATATATATATATATATATATATATATATATATATATATATATATATATATATATATATATATATATATATATATATATATATATATATATATATATATATAATTTATTTAAAAACTTTTAAACTTAAATATAGTTTTTTTTCTTTCTAGATAAGCTGTGTGATATTTTCTCCTATAAAAATATGCAAACTATTATAAAAGTTCTTTGTTCATTTGTCAGATCTAAACAAGAATAACAGATCGGCTGATCTAAAGCAGATCGTGTATAAATACCAAAGCTCTTTCAAGTTCTAACAAACCTTGATAACTCTAAAATTTAGAAACAGAGTATTACCAAATGTTTGTTCTATGTAATTGAGATGTACGCAACAGGGAAAGTTGTGCATTAAAAATGTAAAATTTGATAAAAGATACGGGAAAGAAGAAATACATTATCAAGTTGCAACCAGAGAGTTGTAATATTAAATAGAGAGCGCCTTCAATACCAGACTTTCGTAAGGCCGCGGTGTCAACATTGAAATGAAAAACTCACATCACGTGGTTATAGCGCTGCCACATTTGGCGTTCAGACATCTGCACTAGTTCCAAATTTGGCGCACTTTCTTCTCTTTTGGTGATAAGGAGTTCTGTCCGTATTCAACTGTTTAACATATGTGTACGTATTTACTTATTTTCAAACAATATGCGCTAAATATTTCCTCTTCATTAACGAAACGAAAATATTTTATTTGTGTTCAATACTCGAAGAAGCGAAACTCTTTATATTTCTCAGGTTTTATTGTTCATATTTTCTTACTGAAGTATACAAAATAACAACTGAAAGAACTTCGATTATGGTAAATTTTTTACATAAAAACGTAATGCAATTATTTCAAAACTACAAAGTAAGAAAAATCTCCTTAATATACCTGTTAAACTCCCTTAAATTGTGCCACTCGTTCAAAAAAAAAAAACGATATTTAAATACAAAATTAAACACAAAAACATATTACAATACTTCGATCTCGTTTAGTTCTGAAAGTCGCCAAGGCCTGCCAAGTAATATTGGCGCATGAATGAATTGGCACTTCCACATATCATGTGGTTTCAATGATGGACACACGGAAATCAGCATTTTTATTCCTCTATTTGTATCATTACTCTATGGATGTAACCACCCCACATTTACTAAACTAACAGTTTCACTCTGATAAACAATTGCGATGAAAAAGTATGGCGTGTTCGGCCCCTTCACTTTGGTCCAATCTATCTCACAGTAAGTTGCAACATACCACGGTTTAATTTCAAATTTAACAAAAACAGCACATTATGTGTTACATTAACATTACATGTTGGATAATATTTTTTTCAATGGTTTTTTCAAAGGTTTCAACGGAATTCCGGATAGTTAAATAGCGGATAATCGAACTTGTATTACAGAAGGTTCCCTAGTGAGAAATTCCTTGTCCAAAAACCCGAATATCAGAATTAGAACAGAAGTTTTGCACGAATATACGTAAATATATATAATATATAATAAAAAAAAGGTCAAACTGATAACCTCTCCTAACCGCGTTAGTTTTGAAAGTCGGTTAAAAAACGTTTATGCTGCTCAAGCAAGGATTATGCAGATTAAGTAGGCAATGAAACGATTTTTAGAACTTCAACGGATCGGCCTAGTTAATCTGCACATTACCTGATGTACTTTGGCGGTAACATATAAAAATATTTAAAAAATAATGGGCTATAGTTTAAAAAAAAAGCGAAGAGCCCCATGCATTAACACCCCTGAAAATGGTTTAGATTAAAAGGCCAGGGAACTAAAATATATTATGAAACACCCTAGAAACGCCGAATCGTGGACCTAGCTCTTAATAAACGAGCTCTTGAGTTATTCGAGCGTCAAAAATGTTATGTGGGAGGAAATCAAAACAAAGAAGACAAAAAAAAATATAATAGGTGTAACGTTCCAAAATGAAGAATGCCAAGTATAAACAGGAAATGTAGAATTAAATACTGTAAAGATTACAGAGAAGATAGGGGGGGGGGGGGGGGGAACAAAAAAACTGCGTAACCTTTTTACCTTAATTCTTTGGAAGAATGTTGCAGGACAACACCTTGACATTTACGTTTTTGACGCTCCGCCTTGGATACTTAAAGTTCCAAAAATGAAAGCAGTGGCCATTTTTTTTTATTATTCTTTATTGAATGGCATCTGCATAAATTTCTAATAATGGAAAAATGAATGGAATAGTTTATGTGAAGTTTGCCTGTTTTTGTAGATAATCGTTATTTTAATAAATGATATGCGAACTTGAATATTTTTTTTTCCTTCTGCTTTTTGTGTGACAATAAAACTTTGTTTTCTGCTGTTATGTTTAAAGATATACTTATTGTATTTATTTCATGCGTTACGAACTCAAAAGGAGTATAATTAAAAATAGCACGCCTTGATATTGTCTGGAATTTCAATCATATAAATATAATTGATATATATAAATATAAATTCCTATATATTAATATAAACTCATTTATATAAATATAAATGCATCTATATAAATTAAATTCATCTGTATCTGTATAAAAATAAATTAATCATTATAAATTTTATTCATCTATATAAATTTCATTCATCTATGTAAATTTAATTCATCCATATAAATATAAATTCATCTATGTAAATTTAATTCGTCTATATAAATATAAACTCATCTATATAAATTAATCTATATAAATTTAATTCATCTTTATAAATATAAATTCATCTATATAAATTTAATTCATCTATATAAATTTAATTCATCTATGTAAATTTAATTCATCTTTATAAATTCATCTATATAAATTTAATTCATCTATGTAAATTTAATTCATCCATATAAATATAAATTCATCTATATAAATATAATTCATCTATATAAATATAAATTCATCTATATAAATTTAATTCATCTATAAAAATATTAATTTATCTATATAAATATTAATTTATCTATATAAATTTAATTCACAAATATAAATTTAATTCATCTATATAAATATAAATTCATTTATATAAATTTAATTCAGCTATATAAATTAATTCATCTGTATAAATATAAATTCATCTGTATAAAAATTAAATTCATTTATATAAATTTAATTCATCTATATAAATATAAATTCATCTATATAAATATAAATTCATCTATATAAATTTAATGCATCTATATAAATTTATAATTCATCTATATAAATATAAATTGCCAGTTAGTTAAAAAAAAAATCCGGATAATTTATGAAACTCACTTTGTTGAAGCCATGCAATTCAATTTTAACAATTGTCTAAATGTTATATCAGAATGAAACTTGAATACTACGTAATTGGAATGACAATATGGTATTCAGTAATAATAATTAGTATTTAATAAATGCATTATTAGTAGTAATAAGTTTTATTTTATATTATTAATTAACACATATTAATAATTAGTATTCTTGTTATCGGCAGAATGATTTGGTCTCGTGCACTATGAAAGTGTGTTTTCTAGAAGGTCGGATTTACAAATAGTATAGCGATTTTAATAAGATATTTTAAACTGTTTTTTAAATTTAAAAAATATTTATGACATTTATTAAAGGGATATCGAAAGCTACCTTAGTTTAGAAATATATATTTGTGAATTTGAAATTGATAGGTTTATTTCCATGACAATAAAACGGATTTTTTATAGAATTTTGCACATTAAAAATGTTTTATTCCTAAAAATGACTACATTTCGTCCTAATGGACACTAATTCACGATTAGGTATCCAGTTGAAATAGAATAGAATAAAAAAATTGTTTATACATGGGCGTAGAAAACGCATTTGTTTTCAGTATCCAGCGGAGATGAATTTTCATATTTGAAAAGATATGTAGATATATAAGTGACGTCACGCCCATTTATTATTGGTTGATGGGGATCACGTGGCTTGTTATTCATTCAATCACAGTGGCTAATCGACCACACGTTTTTGTTAATCCGTCAACATTTTAATCTAAAAACAATGAGATGCATACTTTCCATAAAATCTACTTGATTTTGTTGATCAAAGTGATAAAACCTTGTGAATAGACTCTATTCCACATTCGAATTAGATTTCAAATTGCTTGAAAATGTGGAGTTATATATTTTTTTGCTAATGAAGAGTCTATGCAGGTGACGTCCTTAGCGGGATACAAAAGTGGTTTTAATTCGCATATTTTCATGCATAAAATATTATAGTCTGCTAATTAGTTAACACGTACTTTTTACTTCGCCAATGTAAAATCAATGTACATTTTTTTTTGCATTTAAAATTTATAGTCTGCTGATTTGTTAAACACATACTTTATATTTCGACAATATAAAATCAATTTACAGTCATTGCATGTAAGGCTAAGTTACTGAAAGTGAAAATTCTAAGCGTTCAAAATTTGGTTAATAACAAAAACAGAAAAAATATGAATGACATTTTAATTTCATCTTATAGTACTATATAAAATCACAATATTTTCTAAAAGGTTATCGCATTAACTTGTTAACTTTATTTAAAATCAATCAAATCACTATACAATATTAAAACTATTTTTGTTTGCTAAATTTTTTTTTAATAAAATGTATCTAAAATCTTGTTGAAGTGAAAACTTACACATATAAAATTATCAGTGGATTTATGTATGTCCGACGCAATCTCAAAAATAACTGAACCTATTTTTATAACGTAATGTCAAATAATAGCTTCCACTAGGTCCTAATATTCTTTGAATACCTAATTAGATTAATGGTCTTAATCCATGGTCCGCGAACCACTGGGGGTTCGCGAGCGACTCTAGAGTCGTACATGGTTCATTTGTCAAATCAAGATGTTTTTATATTATTATGTTTTTAAAAATATTAATAATACATTGTTTGAGAATATATTTCTGCCAAAAAATATAAATAAGAAATCCAAACTTAATATTATAATTTGGTATAAGCTACCAGTCTAGAAATAAATATCAAATATCTTTATTGTACTATAATACTGATTTTTATCAACAAAGTGAGAAAATTATTATTCTACATACTGCAGGACATTTTTTTTTTATAAAAGCTTCTTTTCTAAGAGGACTTTTTGTTTGCATAAAAGACCAGCAGATGGCAGCAGGAGGTATTGAGTTTATATTTTGCTTTGCTTCTGTTATCATTTTCTCGCAGGTTGCCCTCTTCCCCCACCCATGACGGATAATTTTTGGAAAAATATTATTTACAATGAAATGAGACGCCACATTCAAGAAATACAGAAAGCATTCACCCCCAAAGGTACATGGCATAATAAATCAACGGCCCTTTAATAATGAATAGTTGGCACGGGCATTTTACGAAACTATATTTACTAATATTAAGATAGACATTAACCCTGCAGCGCTCGTGCTCCTAAATACAAGGTGAATCGAATTGGAGGTGAGCCGAATTGAAAGGATTATTAATAGAATGATATCTAGGGACCGCCACTTATTACGAATGAGAGGCTCGCAACACTGATAATTGATTGAATCGTTCATAGGGAGAAGAGGGTGACCATCTTCGAGCATGGATACCTCATAGTAAAGCAAACATCGGGATATCATCTCGCTGACATGAGGTCAACATGTATCGCTACAAACACGTGAATAATGACGTCTTTCCATTCATAAAATTTCACTGTTACACATTTCCCAAATCATCAGCCAATCGCGAGTACTTTTTAATTCATAATTTTGAAAAGAAGTCACGTGTTTGTAGCGATTTGGTCTGAGATGTTTGCCTCACGATTATTAAGTCATATTCTCTCTACTACTGGCCATTCATGCTCGAAGGTGACCATAGGTTCGAGTGGTTGTTGGTTTATTTTCTTTAAAATGCTGTTGCACCGCTCGGGAAAGTAAAATAAAAAAAATGTTTTACCTCGAGTGATAAGATTTACGATAATCAAACAATAGCTGTCAGCTGTGCAATATATAAATATATTCATGTGTTAAGATGATCATTTCCTAATACTGCAGTTGAATGTGTGCTAGTCCTAGGCTGGGTTTTCATCTGCCCATGGTAAAAAATATGAGGCATTGTTCCCGGGTCTTTCCTTCGAGATAGTCAAACCGTGGCCAATAGCCCACTTTTCAGCTTTAGTGTGACTTTAAATCAACCAACCAACCAACCTCTACAGGTTTTAATGAAAACAGGTGCACGATAAATCTGATCGGGGTCCAAAGTCCCGACGTCTTTTGAAGGCGTTGGGTGCCAGTTCAGGTGTTTCCTCGTCATCTGACCATGGTTCTAAAATAACGAGGTGCATGTATGAATGTGTGTGTGAATGTGTATGTGTTCCCGGGTCTTTCCTTCGAGATTGACCCCGAACCGTCGCCAATAGCCCACTGTGCAGCTCTAGTGCGACGTTATTAACAAAACAAAATCAAACCTCGTCACCTGACCATGGTTCTAAAATAACGAGGTGCAGGTATGAATGAATGTGTGTGTGGATGTGTATGTGTTCCCGGGTCTTTCCTTTGAGATAGACCCCGAACCGTCGCCAATAGCCCACTGTCTAGCTCTAGTGCGACGTTAATTAACCAAACCCAACCAAAACCAAACTTCAATGAAAACACCAAAAAACGGATCAAATCGCGGTGCGTAACGTTATACATGTAAATGACGACCCCTAACAAGAATATTTTATCTCAGTCCTTATTTTTACAATTTCGTCCAATCTCCAATTCGATTCGCCTTGGATTGTGCTTCTCAGACTGCAGTGTTAATAAATTTGGATAACTATGTTATCTAGACCAGTGCGAACCCGTGGTCTGCTGACCACTGGTGGTTCATGGAGATATTTCTAAACATCAAGAGTTACTTTATATATTTCAATGTCTTGTGCCAAATATCATCAACTTAAATAACTTAAATACCGTAAATTTATTTAATTTTATTTATAATGTTAAAATTTAAGACGTGGTGATCCGCGTTTTGTACAACTTCTGATTGGTGGTCTGTAGCAAATTAAAGGTTGGGAACTGTTGATTTAGATATGCGAATTTTAACCAATGAAATTTCTTAATAGAAATACCCTTAGTATATATGAGTAAATAAATTTACTTTACGTTATTATTTCTTTACAGGCACTCATCACTTAGTATATCTTGAAATGGATCTTCTTTCGTTTTCGGTAAGCTTTAGATCTCTCCTCACATAAGTAAAGACTTCTTTGTATCGTTTTGTTAATCTTCAATTGTTCTTTTTAACTATTTAAAGTTAAAAATTACATTCTAGTATTTTAGTGTGATATTTTGGCTTTACAATGAAATCTTCGACAAATCCTCCCTTTCCACTCCATAAGATTTTGACCCAAATAGTTTAAGCTGCCGACTAGTTGCATAAAATTTTAGAATGAAATTATATTACCAATTTAAGCATACACTCGCTGTGATTCGCCGATAAGAATTGAATTTGCAGTGGTTAAACAGGTCAGAGAATGCTCGCGTTTCAGCTCATCTCCCCCCACGCGGTACAAAGTTACGAACGGAGAGTGGATAAGTGACGCATGGTCGGCGCGACTCATCTTTTTCCATAGGATGGTAGGTCATTTATCCCCAAAGGTTGATTCCTCCTGTAATTATCGGACTATAAGATATCAACACTTTGTCGTGCACGTTTTTGCCGTTGACCGCTGTACCTGGACTGAATTTAACCTTCTAACCACTAACTGACAGATTAGCCAATGAAAATATATTACAAAAAACTTGATTTTCGGCATTTACATCGCTATAAATGTATTTATGTCAAAAAATTCCGCAATATTTAGTGCGAATCAAATAAAAAGACCCGCTTCAAATGTTGGTGCTGCCATCTATGAGGAATTAAATTACTTTAAAGTACATCTTTAAATTCTACAGTATTTTGCGTTATTACTATTAAACGGTTGCTTAACAAATACTCTTAGAAATTAAAAATGTACAAATACTTGGTGTTACTTCATTTATTCGTCACTCATCACTTTTTGTGTAGAATTTAAGACTGCTTTGATTGGTTAGATTTTGGTCCAGGATTGGTTAATGGAGGCAATATGGACTTTAAAATATCTACAATTTTTATGTGACTTCAGTTTCTGCGAATAAATGAATTTTAAAATTAACTCATGTAAAAAATATTTGCCAATCGCGCTTCTAAAAGTTGAAAAAATGATTTCATCATCTCACCAGATTCCATTTTACTAGTATCTTTAATATGTCGTTGCCAATAGCCCATTGTGTAGCTCTAGTGCGATGTTAATTCAACCGACATACTTTAGCTCTTTGACGGAGCTGAAGGACCCAACTTGAACAATTTCCAAGTTGAACAATTTGAAATTCTCAACTTAACGATTCGAAATTCTCAACTTAACGGTGTCGGGTGCCAGCTCATGTGTTGTCCTCGTTATCTGACCATGAATAAAAAATACGAGCCATTATTCTCGGGTCTTTCTCTCAAGATAGACATCGAACCGTCGCCAATAGCCCAATATGTAGCTCTAGTGCAACGGTTTTTAACCCATCCAAACTTAACGATTCGAAAATCTCATTAGTATTGATTTGTTACACGTATTTCTAATACAGTGTCCGTTCTAGGTCTAATTTAAGTTCAATCTTATACAAGTTTGACCATTTCTAACTTTCCCTCGATTTCATTTGCTAATAATATTAATTTTATTCAAGGCATAAATTTTTTCAACTCAGGGACCAACTTTTTTAAAGGTTTCCATATTATTGGGGAAGGAGGGGAGGGGGGGGGGGGAACCCCGTGTACATTTTACTTGCACTGTTAAAAATTTCAGTTCAACGATGCACCATATCTTGGTGCAAAGCAGATGTCTAACCAGCGAAAGTTTCACCGATAATTGGTTCAATCTCTTTAACTGCATCCGAAATTTTCGCTGTCAACAAGTACCTCCAAGGAAGACAATGACGAACATGGACCTCCGTGGCCCCAGTGGATAAAGGCGTTTAGCTATGAATCAGAGGATTCCTAGTTCGAGCCCAATCGGCGACAAGTTGTCATTTTCGATCGGAGGGTGCCAGCTTCGCTACAAAAATTCTACTACTACAATACTAAGAAATTTTGAATTTTATGCAACATTATGAGTATTGGTCACTAATCTCTAGCTGTAACTTCTGGATAGGGCAAGACATTTTGTGGACTTGAAGCCCATGTGGAGGCAGCCATGTTGTGCCTCACTTTCTTTGCTACCGCAATATTTCGTATATTTTTCATGTTAAAATAAGCCGACGTGTATTGCTTTTGGCGGAGTTTTTTCTATTTTCTTTTTAAACCCATTTTAAATGCAATCTGCTATTAAAATAGAAAGTCATTTGCAAGTCAAAGTCGAAGTAGATAAGAAGCACGAGCAAAAACTATTTGTTTTGGCAATATAAAAATTAATTCTTTAAGAAGAAAATATAATATCTATATACATTTAATATTTCTACAATGCTATGGTAATAAAAAACACCACTAAATCATTAAAAAAAATATTGGGGCACAGCATGGCTGTTTTCAATTAGCTTCAACGCGCCCATAGAGGAAACAAGGTTTGAGCCTTCCAGCAGGTACAGTTAGAGTTCAGCAGGGACCGACTAACAAGCTTAGGGGCCCAGGGCAAAAGAACATTAAGGGGCCCCTCGACGTAACTCAAAATAAAACTGCTAAATTTATGCGAAATGACGTAATCCATCAGCTTCAATGCAAATGTAAATACTCAGAATTGAATTTTTTTTAAACTGCTAAATTTTTTCTTTTGAGAATTTGACTTAACGTTAATGGTCGGTACTTCAACAGAGTTTCTTTGTTCGTTTCTGTTCCTTTTAGCTTTTTTTTAGTTGAGCCAGATTCTACCCATTTTATAGTTAGAAAATCCCTTATGATTACAATATCAGAAAATTTGGTATAGGAAAAGTAACCGTAAACGACTATGGATACTTTTTTCTTGTACCAAATGTGCGATTAGTAAACCCAGTTTGTTTATGATTTTGGTCATGAATTGAATTTTGCAATTGATCCAAAGGGCATTTCTTTGACAAGCGCAATGAAAAAGGCGACATACATCATGTATGTGCTGAAAAAGTTCAATTGATTTAATTCTATTAAATAGTAGAAGTTTCGCAAAATAATTAACAATTGATTTAAAAAAATTGATCAAAACAATTTTATAAACTAAATTTAATTGATTTTTAAAAAAATCGTTAGTAAATTTATTTAGCATTAAATCATTCTTGGGGGCCCCCTTAAAATTGGGGCCCTGGGCAAGTGCCCCGAATGCCCTGCCGTAAATCAGTCTCTGGAGTTCAGTGGTTTTGGTGCAACGTTTTACCACTAAACCATCCTTGGTAGCACCGTAAAAAGGCTGAAAGTAAGCACCAAATGTTGGTTGCAGTTAAATGGCTACCAAAGTTTAGTGCAAGGTTGAAATAATTTTTAACAATGTTAAGTGGTCCGCGGCCACCTAAAGGGGTCGGGAACCACTGCTTAAGACCCCCCGACAGGTGCGCCGGGTGCGTGTTCACAAATAAATGACTCCGGACAGAAGTAAGAGTAGAGCTTTATTTAACAGGCCATTCTTTTGTTTGGCATACTTTCAACTACTTACACTTTTCCACCTTTCAAAGCTTGAAACTCGTTGTATAGTAGACATCACTGAAGCGCAGAAATGGGACACATCCAACAACTCAAATTAGTCACTAGAAGAGATTGTTTATATATATAAATATCTGTACTCAACACTGGCGGCCCTCCTTATAAAATACTCACTCAACCGCTGACGCTACAGCGGATAACCGGAAACTTTTCTTTGGACGACCCTCTTTGCTATTGGAACTCATGACGTAACGAACTAGTCATATGCGCAAGAGACATCTTATTCGGGGAAGGATGTGCGCAGCACTACAAAGTTTTAACATACTCCCACCTTAATTTTTTTTATATATTTTTTTATTGTTTATTTCGGCTTTAAACTTTTATGGGCATTAAGAATGTGTATAGGGATTACTTATAGTCTTTTAAGAATAGAGGAAGGGATATTTTTGTGTAAAAATGCATTGTTTCAAGTTCATTAAACCTTTTAAAGTTATCAGTAAATATTATATTTTTGAAACATAAACATTGGATTTGGGTACTTTATTCTATTCACAGCATTTTTTATGGTATATATTGTAATCGGAATGTACTGCTGTAAAAAAGCGAAACGTTAAATTAAAAAAATAATTTGTGTGGTATAGTAATATTTTTAAGGAGATGGATTGAAAAACCCAAACAATTTGAGATCTGAAATTTAAATTTAAAAGTTTTGAAAAACTTAATAAAATATTTTTTATTGTGTAATATTTCGAATCCAGTGTGGTTGATATCAGGAATGACTTAATATTCAAAAAGTGAAAGGTATGTAAGCAACAGTGTTAATTATTATTTACATTTAAAAATAACTTATAACTAATTCTAGAATATTAGTTATTTTTGGATCCTATTTCACTCTTGTTTATTGTGATTATACATACTACGAATGTTATATAGAATTATTTTACATATGGTAGTGTCTAACGAGTCAAAAATATTTCATTTGGTTGTTTAATTTTGCTTATAAATAGTGGAGAGTTAATAACACATATTAAATAGAAACATCAGAGAACATAAACCGTTTTCCAAAGAATCGCGTAAAATTGCGCCAAGCCAAAAATAAACTACGCCATATCCCTACCATGTATCGTAGAATAAGATATCTCCATCGCATTTTTCTTCTTACCTATCCTAACGTCTTAAAACTTACAACCCTAAAGAAGTGTGAACATTAATGTATGTTATAATTGTGCAAAGGCAGACGCATTTTGTTGTATGGACAAATGGAAATGCAATTAGAAGATATAACACTATAAATGACAAAGCCTGCCGAGTTACATAGGGAACACACACAAAGTTACAAGTTGTTCTGAGGTATCTCGCACCAAAATTAATTTTTATTTTTCTCATCCTAATAACAAAACTGGATGATTCTTCTAGAATTTTAATCTACGGTGTTTAGAATTAGCAAGGATTCACAAACTTGGGCGGATTTTTGCCAGTGATTTCATCTCGCCAAATCAAAATGGCGATTTTCGTTAATGTTTTTGTTTCGCCAATTTAAAATGGCGATTTTCGTTAATGTTTTTACTTGATAAATTCGAAATGGCAGACGCAAAATTCTTTCCCAAATATCATATTCAGCTAATTTCCGAGATTTAGAAATAAATCATCAAAGCGCAAATCCGCACAAGATTTCTGAAATTTATTTTTTGGAATGAGATATCTCATTGATAACTGAACTTTTGATGAATGACAGTCATTGGGATAACACTAGTCACAATGCTACTTTGAAAAACAGAAATATGCAATAGACTTAAGAATACGGAGGCAATCCGCCAAGGCCTCTAAGTCATTGTCGCCAAACCGATTTCAATTTAATTCGGCAACCCTATGGATTACTTATGCAATGTGACATCAAGTTTTTTTTTATTATTTGGTGGTTGCATTAATCTTATTGGTTTAATATTTTAAGTACCTCCATTCACTTGTTTAGTTGACATCGACATTTCAGCGTTGGAAATGGCAACACACCAAAGTTGGCTATGAACATTGATTTGGCGAAGCTCCCCCGTATTCTTAAGTTCTACCGAAATACGATTGAATACCACACAAAAACAGAAATTAAAAGATACATTATCAACATAGATAATTTTTATATGAAAACATGCACGAGATTTCATACGCAGCTTTAAGTAGGATAATAGAAAAGTTGGCAGTGATATATAATTAGCTCTATCGAAACCCAGAATGACATGTACTTAAAATGAAATGTATAAGTGTAGACACTATCCAGAGTATAATAAAGATTTAGTTCACTCAATTTTATAACAGTTAATCGAAGTGCCTTGCGAGATCTCTATTTCAACAGCACTCCTTTGCGATGCCTTATTCTCATGGGAAAATCAGAATACCTTTACAGAATTATCACTGAACAAAATCCTGTTTCTGTAAGTGTTCCCCAAACTATATTACGAAAACAACAGTCAATATATGCTAAGATCATACCATAGATATTTTTTAAGTACTCAATTCTTCGCACGTTTAAATGTGTATTTGAAAAAGTAGCATTTATGTTTGGAAGAAGCTTGGAAACTATTTGGCTCCCAGGCTATGAGTGTTGCTAGAAATCGATTTGAAGAGTGTAATGTATTACTGAAACGTCTCAACGATTAAGCAGATTTTTGTGATATTAATAAATATATATTTATATCTTTGCAACCATGTTTAAATTGTTTTTCAATTTAATAGTTCATTATAGAAGATTTATTAGTCACATACGTGATAATACTTTAGTGTGCTCTTCATCCACAAATGATTTTTAATAAATAATACAACAATGAATATGATGTATGAGGCAATCGTTCTACTTTTTTTTCTTACAATTTTCAATGACACATTCCGTTAAACATCCATTAATGATACACATACAAATATTTTTCGTTCTGATATATAAAAAAGAATGATTTTTCAGTTGTGACTTTATCTCAAAATATTTTTTTTTTAAATTTTTTCAAAAGTTTTTTTGCCTTTTTATTAAGTATATACTTAGCATTTTAATCGAGGGAGCCAAAAGTTTATAAGACATACGTTCACGCCTCACAGCATAAAACTTTTAGCAGAACTAACAATGCGTATTAAAAAACCATATTCTCATGTTTACATAACACCAGAGAACATTTCCTGAGGAACGATACACACAATGAATAGAAAAAAGTATTCTCTGAAAAAACGCTATGTACAAACAGACTGCGTGTTCAAACAATTTTTTTTTACGAGTCGAGGAGAAACAACAACGTACTTGCATAGATGTCAGTTTGGAGAACACTTAAGTGGTTTCTTGATATGAAAGCCGCCAGTGCAATAGCAGTAAATAGACATACACACACATACAACCAAATAAATAAAATAAAATTCCCATTCCATATGCAAAAAGAAAAGGAAACTCAACAAGTAACTAAGGGCATTTTCACACGAAGCGTCTTTGTTGCAGCCAGACCAACCGCTCAAAAAAGTCGCTCTATTGCAGCCAGCGGGAAGTTGAAGTGGCTACATTTTGCAATCGAACTCAATTAACAATGTAAAAACGTCACGCCGTTGACTATAATTTTTGTACAAATAAAACAGAAATTGCGTTGAAAAGTCACATAACACCACATTTGACTTAATTTCCATACGCGGCCGTATTCGTTTTAGATTATTAAAATCTTCCTCTACCCATTTCATCCCTATATATTTTTTATAAATTCTACTTTATACACATTTTCTTTCACAATTTCTTTTAAGTTCTAATTTTGCTGTCGTTAATCGCTGCAAAAACTGTGTGGATGGCAGCTGTAGAATCAGAATTCGAATTGTTGAAAAGACAAATGGCGGAAAATTAACGCACCATCATTGGTGGAGAAATGACATTACTAGAAGTCAGAGGCCACACCCAGGCTAGCAAAACAACGTCTGTCTTGTTTAATACTTTGTACTAAGACAGAGAATGAGATCACATGACCTAGCCTCAAACCAAGCAATTAATAGTAATTAAATGACATTTTTTTTAATAAATTACACATATGTGTTCAAAAGGAAGCAGTTTCCATTTCACATTTTTTTTTATATAAAATTAGCACCAACTTTCTTAATAAAATAAACTTAGAACAAGTACGCGGATAACAATAGAGTCCGGCTCCGATTAGTTGGCGGTTGGGTAACGCCCTCAAATCTGATATTAGCGAATCAACAAACGAGTTGACCACTCGGCTTATGTAAACATTGTGACGTCACAGAAATTATTTAGCCAGAGCCGAACCTGCACACGTTAATAGATCATCTCCGTAAGTATTTACGAATATGAATGTGATTGTCGAAATCGTTGCACAAAATTCAAGTGTAGTATGTGGCAGTTCAACCACAAAATGGCGGACATTCGAACGACATTTTTGAGGTTGGCTTGTCTGCGAAAAGACGTGTTGAAGTGTGAAAGGGTCCTTAAGGCGCACAGAATGGTCCCGTGACAACGGAAGAAGAGGACACGAAAATTTTATTTCCTGTTGGTCGTCAAATTATGGAGGAAATAAAGAATGAATGGAGACGACGCTTGTCCGCAATTTCATAAAGCAGACATTTTGATTTATTTGATAGATGAGACTCAACATCTTCAAGAGTTCCACCAGCGTTGATGACGTTCCATTTTTTTTCGATAAGAAATCTGATTTTTTAAATAACATTCTTTACGAATTATTATATAATAGAATTACTTTGATTACAAGGATTAGGGCTTTGTATAAATATGTGTTTATAACAGCACCTTTTTTCTCTTTGCATTCTTTTTGTTGTGTCTATTGAAAAAAGATCAACCATAATAACAAGTGAATGTGGTTCTTATCTTATAAACTTGACATTAAAGAATCATATTCTAATCGTATTTTAGTCCTTGATAGTGTGGATACCATGGTTAGTTAAAGTAAATATTAGAGTTTATAGTGTTAAAATTTCTCATTTATCATCAACTTTTAAATTTAGTAATTTTTAGGGTGTTATATCCAGATTCACGAATATTAAACGATCTATAACTCTTATAAAGTGTGTCTCGTCATCGTGTTTATCATAAGAAGTTTTATACAAATTAGCAAAGTATTTTAATATCAAAGAATTCTCTCGAAAATTACCAGTCACCTATAAAAGCTATGTAAACATCTAAATGATGAAATACACGAATTTGCACCGCATAGAGCAAATTAGCAAACGATTTCACTATTTAAATAACTAGATTGAATTCTTAATAGAAATTCTATCACTATGCAGGTTTATGTATTACATAATGTGTCATACAAGTGTTTGAAAGTTCTCCTTATAATATGTTTTTACAAATAAATTAAGAATTTTTTAATTTTCTGTAGATAGTGGAATTGCTAAGATTTTTTATGTACATTTGATGGATATTTAGTTTTAAAATCCAGGTACGTTTACTAATTTGTATTCCAATTAGAAAAAAAAAATATTTCCGATTTAAAAAAAAAAATATCTTTCATTTGATTTTTTTTAAGAAAACGAACCATTTTTAGGAAACGTTTAGTCTTTTTGTTTATCAATTATTTAGAATAACAATTATCATATCATATAAATAAAAGAATAAATTTATTTTTTGTTTTTTTAAAAAAAAAATTAAAATAAAATGCAATTACATTTTTTTTCGCTCATCGATATTAAACTGTAAAAGTTTAAATGTAGTCTGCTTTCTTCCTATAGGGAAACGAATTTTTAATGCGGAAAGTTGTTATATTACCTATCTAGAAAATCAAAAGTTTTGCCTATCCGCAGGCATTTGCGACGTAATCGTTGTAGTTACGCATAGTCTACCTGCAAGCTATTATTAACGAATACTTTAGATGTTTCGGAGTCAGATAGCTGGGTAAAAGCCTATAGCAATCCACATTTTATTCATACAAGCTACGTACGCTAATACTTGCTGCGCGCGCATGCGAAGGTTTTTTCGTTGATGAAGATAATCAGATGACTGATGACAATATCTTATAAAATTTCTACCTGAATTATCCGACTTGCACCCCACCGAAAGCGATGCTTCAAATACAACACTTCAATGTTGCAATTTAAAGAAGTCCAGTAGAAAAATTCAAATTATACTCTCCTTAACACACATTTTCTTTGTCACTGAATCTAAGGGGGGGTAGTTAAGAAATCTATGGCATATTTTTCATGCAACCTGACTCGAACCAAGAATTGCTAAGTTCTAATTGTTGGGATTCTTTATGTAATGTAATATGTACACACTCTTGCTATCCTCCGAAAGGAAATTTTTCCGAACTAACGTTTCAAATGACGTCTTACTAAACTTGTTACAACTGTAGAAAAGTGGGTCATAAGCCCGAAAAGTGTAACGGGGAATTAGGCTTAAGTTTCTACGGATGGGCCCTTGCTACTAGCACGTCGTCTCCATTCCATTCTTTGTACCTTCAACATACATTCGCACGGAGCCCCGAAGAGTAGTAAAACATAAAAGCGAAGAGGAACTTGGCATAGAGTTCGTTTTTTATAACTTCTCATACTTTTTTTTTTAAATAATTGTTGGCATAACTCGTTGTCAGAAAATCTCGATGCGTCCGCGAGTTGCACACTGATGCACTCTAATGGAGGAGATCGCACGAGGAAAGTGTTGTCCTAGTTTGCAGAAAGACAGTTGTATAGGTCACCGGTGTCAAGCATGACCACCACAGTCCACCATTTTGATATATATGCAGAGTCGTCACACTCTTCTTTGTATTATTATTATTATTTATTATTTTGAGCACTTTACAAATGTACACGTGATTATAAGTTGCCACAGTCTTTATTTAATTTGTTTTTTGTTATATCTTTTCAGTATCGTAATCATAGTTCCACGATCTAAAACACTAAAGAGCGATGATCTCTATAGTCTATATTTTTTTGGGGGAGCTAACCTTCTTCCCTTGGTTTAGTTATATTTATTTATATATTTCTTATATATATATTATAATATCCTCTACAGTCTTCTGTTCTCTGTCTTCTACTGGATTATAAAAACACACACAGTGTTACATAACCGGGCCCTTTTTTTTTAATTCATTACTTCTCACAGCCGTCCTAAAGTAGTGTCTTCTAGTTGACTACGAGTGAGGCAGCCAGGAAAAAAACGAACTTATTATTATTTTTCTCCTCTTTCCGGGAAAAAAAGATGATTATTTTTTTCCCCCTCACATTCTCGTCTCCTCGTACTTAAGAGAAATTAAAGAAGATATTGAGTAGAGTAGTAGATTAGAGAGAAGGAAAAGAGATTTTTTTTTTTTTTTAGAATTGTATTTTTTGGTTTTTTTTTTTTAAAGACAGGATTCAAACTGGAGTTTCGTTGTGAGCGGAGTTTTTCTTGTCGTTGCTGGTCGTCGCGTCCTTGATGACGTCAGCACTGGTGGAGGGGGTGGCGTTGGGGTGGAGAAGGGGTGCGCGTTTGCTGGCCGACCTGCCTAGGACGCCGCCGCTAGAGTCGGCAGTCGAGTTCTTGCGGGAGTCCATACCACTTCGGAATGCACTCACCACACGAATCTGGAAGAAAAATGAATGTTCGTGTAAGGCTTTGGTTAGTTTGGTTAATTAACGTCGCACTAGAGCTGCACAGTGGGCTATTGGCGACGGTTCGGGGTCTATCTCGAAGGAAAGACCCGGGAACACATACACATTCATACATGTAACTCGTTATTTTAGAACCATGGTCAGATGACGAGGAAACACCTGAACTGGCACCCAACGCCTTCAATAGACGTCGGGACTTTGAACCCTGAGCAGATGTATCGTGCACCAGTCCCGTATACACGCGTTAATTTTTGCGGATGTTCTGGACGATTTTTATAGTATTTTTGTAGCGAAACTGGCAACCCTCCGATCACAAGATCACTACTTTTGTACTTTTCTTTGTCAAGTCCATCGCACGGGTTCGAACCATCAACCCTCGGATTAGTAGCTGAACTCCTTAACCGCTCAGCCACGGAGGCCTTGTTCGTGTAAGACACCAGAGGGCATTCATTTACTTCGATACACTATTTATTATTTATTTGGTTTCGTCTTACCAAGGTCTTACCACCTAGTACAGTAACGGTTCTACCGGGACCCTCCCGCAGAAATATTTTTAGGGCCCCAACAGAGTTCTAGTGTAAAAATTATAACCAAATAAACATATTTGCCACATTTACACATTTGACTTGCAAATACACTGTAAAAAACAAGGTCCTTAAAATTAAGTACCTGAACATACTCGTTTTTCTTTGATGTGTAAGAACTTGACTTAAACTTGATTGGTTTTGGTTTCGTTTGGTTAATTAACGTCGCAATAGAGCTGCACAGTGGGCTATTGGCGACGGTTCGGAAACTATCTCGAAGGAAAGACCCGGGAACGATGCCTCGCATTTTTGGAACATTGTCAGATTACGAGGACAACACCTGAGCTGGCACCTACGCCTTGAATAGGAGTCAGGACTTTGGACACCGATCAGATTTATGGTGCGCCAGTCCCGTATACACGCCGGTATATTTTTTTGGATGTTCTGGGCGACTTCTTAGTATTTTTGTAGCGAAGCTGGAGTCCTCCAATCACAAGATCACTAATTTTTTACTTTTCTTTGGCAAGTCCATCGCACGGGTTCGAATTAACAATCCTCTGATTACCTGCTGAACGCCTTTATCCACTGGGCTACCGGGCACGCATTTTTCTTTTAGTACAATTGTATCATAAATGAGAGATGACGCACTCAAATTTAAGTAATCGTACTTTCTCAAAAATGATCAGCGTGATTTAATATTACTAATTTCAGCTTCTGTTCAAGCCAGTCATATTAACAAAGCAACCTGACAAACATAAAGTAGTTGTTCGGAAGATGGTGTTCCACATTATTTGATGTTGATTACTAAATGGAAATTAAGTTCTTACGAATAAATGATCTTAGTTCTAATTCTTTTGGCTCACCTTTTTAACATTTCTTCCGTTTAACTTCTTCAAGTCGCCCTAGTAGTTCAAAGGGTAAGTGCACGAGGATCTGGGTTGGATTCCTGGTAAGTCTTAGTTGTAATTGTCGATATTTATTGAAAGTCATTGATGAAGACAGCCAATGTAGGCTAGCAACTACTCATTTTACTCATTTTTGAGTACATGTCTTTTCTCAAAAATAAAACTTATGTATTAAGAGCTATTGATAAGCATCGAATGTACTCAAAAATGAGTATATTTGACTTATTTTTGATTTCCTACTTTTAACAGTTTAAAAATTTTAATATTAACTTCAAATAACAATTTCGGCACAGCCGACTCCGATATTACTTGCCGAATTCCATATTAGTTATATATTCATTTTGCTATTGTGTGTTGACACAATTGTAGTAACTATTATTTACAAAACCAGGAGTGTAATGTTTGTGTTGTGTCATGTATGTATTTTTTCTTTATAACTTTGGGCCCCTTGTAGGCATGGATCTTACGCAATGCGGTCCCTACGGGCCCATCACCTACGCCACTGTTAGCATTCCGAGAAAACTCCTAGATTACCTTTTGTTTAAAATGAACATTCAAGATAAAATGCGAATATTGTTTTTGGTACAATTTTAATTCTTAGATAGGTGATTACATTATTTTCTGTTGGATTTATCGAGGCATTTATTGTGTAATTAATATATATATATATATATTACATTTTATTTAATGACATAATATAAAGAAACATTATTCAAGATTGAAATATTTTTTTGTTTTTAAAATGCTAGGAAGCAGTGAATGTGTATTTTGCATTAAGTGGGCTATCTAAAAGTGCAGTCTAAAAATAAGCCATTACTAAAAATATATTTATGACCTTTTTTCTAAAACGGAACTAAAAAGCTCTTTAAAAAATTCGTCGTAAATTAGCAACGTATAGGTGATTTATGCGCGTTAATTATATAGAAATCACGCATTTCGTTTATAAAGATAATCAGACATTTATTTTCCTACAAAATACTTAAACAGCTTTATTTAATTTTTAAATAGTTTATGTTATTTTTAATATAAAAAATGTACTTTTTAGTATGAGTGTGTAGTGTAACTATTACTGCTGCTAATCAAGGGGATAGTTTATAGGCATGGTCACATTAAATACATTAAAATACCAATTCATTAAAGAATATTGCTTTATATTCTGTTAAAAAGCTTTTTATTTTCTTACGATTTATCACACCTTGAAGCTTCTTTAATTAATTTATTTTATGTGTGGCCGCCCATGCGTGCAAGCTCACATGGGCCACGCAGTTCTTATATTTTTAGACTGTTAATCTGTTGAATAGCACATTTCAGAAACTAAATTTGTAATGACAGTAATTTTGTAATTATATAAACTTTATAATGGTGTTTTTTATGCTACCATATTTATTTTTATACATATTTATTAAAAAAAAACTCTTTCGCTAAAGTGTGGTAGTGTGGTAATTGCCATTAAACTAATATTTTCACAAAATCGAAAAATTCTTAATCGTTATCCTTTAATGTGTTTCAATACAATTTCAGTCCATGTGAAAGTTCTATTTGATATTCCATGTTCTATTTGAGAGCATTGAGGAACCTCTATTTGAAAGCGGTCTTTTATAGCTTTGAAGTCTTAATCGGACCCTGCAAGCATAGCAAACTTAAAAGCACCACATTTGGAAGGTCATAGCCTAGGCGTGTGGAATCCTTACCAAACCAAACATCCTACCCACATTTTAAAAAAATAATTGGTATTTAGCATTAAAATTTAAACGATGTTAAATTTTGCTTTAACTACAAGTAATTTAATAGTGTATTTGTAGGAGTTACCTCTAAATGAAAGTTTTACATCTGGTCTAATAATTTATTTGAACAATAAATTACGAAAGTTGGTTAAAGATAAGTAGCAGGAATCCACACTTAGAAGAATACCACTTTGTCTAGAGTACCCTCTCCTCCTGTGAAATCCCACATTTAGAAGAATACCACCTTGCCTAGAGTACCCTTCGTTCCTGTGGAATCCCACACTTAGAAGAATTCCACCTTACCCAGACAACTCTCTCCTCCCGTGGAATCCTACACTTAAAAGAATACACCTTGCCTGAAGTACCCTCCCCTCCTGTGGAATCATACACTTGGAAGAATTACACCTTGTTTAGAGTACTCTCTCCTCCTGTGGAATCCCACAGTTAGAAGAATACCACCTTGCCTAGAGTACCCTCTCATACTGTGGAATCCCACACTTAGAAGAATACCACCCTGCCTAGAGTACCCTCTCCTCCTGTGGAATCCCACACTTAGAAGAATACCACCCCGCCTAGAGTACCCTCTCCTCCTGTGGAATACCACACTTAGAAGAATACCACCCTGCCTAGAGTACCTTTTCCTCCTGGGAAATCCCACACATGGAAGAATACCACCTTACCTAGACTACCATCTCCTCCTGTGGAATCCTACACTTAAAAGAATACCACCTTGCCTAAAGTACCCTCCCCTCCTGTGGAATCTCACACTTAGCAGAATACCACTTTGCCTAGAGTACCCTCTTCTACTGTGGAATCCCACACTTAGAAGAATACCACTTTGCCTAGAGTACCCTCTCTTCCTGTGGAATACCACCTTGCCTAAAGTACCCTCCCCTCCTATGGAATCCCACACTTAGAAGAATACCACTTTGCCTAGAGTACCCTCTCCTACTGTGAAATCCCACACTTAGAAGAATACCACTTTGCCTAGAGTACCCTCTCTTCCTGTGGAATTCCACATTGCCTAGAGTACTCTCCCCTCCTGTGAAATCCCACACTTAGAAGAATACCACTTTGCCTAGAATACCCTCTCCTACTGTGGAATCTCACACTTAGAAGAATACCACTTTGCCTAGAGTACCCTCTCCTCCTGTGGAATCCCACACTTAGAAGAATACCAACTTGCCTAGAGTACCCTCCATTCCTGTGGAAGCCCCCTCCCCCCTTAAAATCATTTAATATATTTTTACGTGTAAAAATATAATTTCGGCATGAATTGATTTATAAGCAATCATGTAGATATCACCAATAATATTTTGTGTGTATATGATTTGTTTATGTAATTTGTATGATAATATATACATAAGAATTTCAAAACAAAATCATATCTACGCTTCTCTTTCGAAAATGACATGCATTTCTATATCTATGTTCCCCGTGCTGAGTGTGGGTCATGCCACTCGACTATTGTATTGAACACTCAAGAACTTACCGCTTCGTCAGTAGCGGCTTTACTATAGGGTACTGGTATCAATCTGTCTTGTAGCTCTCCGCCAATCACCTGCAACGACATACTTGATTGCAATGAAAGCTGAAATACAATGGCGGCACCCGGTTAGTAGCTGTGTTAGACGGCATGCGAAAGCAAACTCATTATCACATGCATCAGACTAAGACATTATCATACACTACTCATTATCATTACATGAGAAGAAATAGACTAGGATAAGTGCAAGCAAAGTAAATGTGTCATTGCGGTCAGAAAGGAGATGTGGTTTATTTCAATAATCCTGTGGTTTGTAATTTTTTTAAGTGTTCTAATATTTGGTGGTTTATGTAAGTTTTATTGCTGTAATTTATATATATGCATTTTTTTTCTTATGAATAATAATCAAATTTAAATATTCATAGGTTTAACTCTATGTAGACTAATGTGCCGGAATTTTCTACGCTCTTCAGGTGTTTTAACGGCTTATTCTTTTCTGTAATTTTAAGTAATTGTAAATTTTTATTACGCTTTAAATCGATAAAAGGGAGTAATATATCGAGGTACTATAAATTATTTACATATTTTTATGAATAATAAATTTTAAATATGTAGTAACTGCCCTAGGTTTATTCAATGGATCGATTCAGCCTCATTACTCCCTACAGGACCACCTTTGCCCTGGTGGGAACTTAGTAGTATTGCCCATTTAGTCCTCCAATAATATAGGTCCATAAGCCAATCAGGATGTGTTATTAACTACAAATGTAGATAATGATAAAGCACAAATGCTATATGGGGATACGTTTCATTTTTAAAAAAATATTTAGAAGGTAACTTATTAACTTATTTATTATATAACTATATTCACGTCAATCGAACTATTTGTCACGGAATTATTGTTGGAAGGGATAACACTATTGTGTTTTAATATAAAATCTCATGTAGTACCCACTTTAAAGACGTTTTACGTCAAAAGAAAAGACATAAATTCGATTTATATAACATTCCCATTTTGCGCATTTTCTCTGAAAGCGGACCTATCCAAAAGTTCGGGACCATATGCGGTGGCACCCGTCGCACACCTCTAAAGGCGGTCCTGACCACCTATGGGCACTAATACGGTTGAAACGTTTTTTTTGTATATCAATTTTAGGGGCTTATTCGTTTCTGTAAGTTTTGGTTTTTTGTAAATTGTATTGCACTTTAAAATTCTAGATAAATGGAGTATAAAATCATGATACTATAATTGTTTTACAAAAATGTGTTGTTTGTGTAATAAATTTTAAATATTTTTTAGTGATGATAGTTTTTATCCTATATGGACAAATGCAATTGAAACCTTTTTGGGTATATGCGTATTTCAATGGATTATTTGTCGTCCTGTATATCGTAATAAGTATTTTTGTAAGTTAAGTATAATTCTAAAAATGATTTATGGATGTTTTTTAGTTAATTATAAACGTAATTTTTATTTATTTATTTTCTAATAAGTTTTATTATGACGCTTTTTTGCTGCCTACATTTATGTAAAAGTAGACACCGATTTCAAAAGGTCATTTTAGGTGTAAGGTAGGAAACTGTTAGTGGTAGAAAATTAGTGGAATGTTATTTAAAGTTAATTATTTCGACTTGATTCACTATGCTATAATTCGTTTGAGAGAATTAGTTTGCTCTTAGAGAGCCATAAGTTGATGAAAAATGCATGTAGTGAGATTTTTAAAGCAAAATTTAAGAAGAAAACCTTTTAAAAGATATAATTATGAAAGAGTAAAAAAGACGGACAAAAAAACTATTTTGCAAGTTCTGTAAGCTTTTTAAAAAAGTAAAAAAGCATATTTATTTCTTAAATATATTTAATTTAGTAACATTATTAAAAGTTTAGATTGTCATGGAAAATTGTTTAATTATTAATTATGCTTTTAGTTAAATAATTATAAAATATAAGGGAAATCGTTTATCACTCTGCTTCTACAGGAGTGTCAATGTTAAATAAGTCATTTATAGGTACACATTATTCAGTCAAGTATAAACCAATACCTTAGAAAGTTGTACCACATGTATATTAAATATCACTTTATAATGTGGACTAATAGCCTTTATTTAAAAAAAAATTATTTAAAATATTATTTTCTAAATCATTTTGATAAATTTAATTTTTTTCTTACATTTTTAAATATAATTTAATTAAAAAATAAATATGCCAAAAAAGTGGCATACCATATAAAAAGAGCACATTTGAATATACCTTAAAATTTTGTTTGAATATCTCTGATAGTTTTGCAATAAATGGTACCTAAAATCCAATAAAAATGACCTATAATGGCTATAGTAGACATTTTTACAAGTACCTAATGGTACGTATAAAAATTATTTAATTAATAAGGCTCTCACAAAGAAGCAGGATGACAGACGGGTTCCTTTTAAGAGTAAATTTTGAATAAAAAGAAAAAGCAAAATTTATATTCTATAAGTGCATCTTTAAAATATGCATTAAAATAATGTATCTATCGTGCAAGTAGGATGCAATCTTTCTAAAAGTGATAATATAAACTAAAAAAATTGAGCTACCGCAAGACAAGAGAAGCAGCTAAATGCGCTAAGCGCGGCAAATATTTCGAAACTCTTATCTACGTGAATTTTAGATTCTATATTTGAATTGTTCTCCATTGAGACTAAGATCTATTGTATCGATCTATTGTAGTAGGAAAATTGTAAAGTATGACATGCATAGCAAACTTTTACTTCAGTCATGGCTAAGGAGATGTCAATAGATAAAATCTGATTAGAAAACAATCTTGATAAGTGACATTTTAGTCTGTTTTAACCCTCTGCACTCCATTGTTAGTTAACAGGTGATAAAATAACGACTTGGTTTTTTTTCCATGTTCTTTGAAATGAACGAGAACAACATATTTCTGAGTTTTAAAAAAATTTCTTTTTTTTATAAGCATTTTTTCTCAAATACTCTAAAATAAATTATTATTTTTTTCACCTAGGAGTATCACATATTTAAGGAAAATAACAGATAAAGTTGTAACTGTTCTGTTAAAAGAACCTAAATTTTAAAAACTGGTTTGAAGTGCAAAGGGTTAATGAGTTTAATATAAAATTATTATGAATAATGAAGTTAGGATGTTACGGATAATGAAGTTAGGATGTTATAGATAATGATGTTAGGATGTTACGGATAATGATGTTAGTATGTTATAGATAATGATGTTAGGATGTTATAGATAATGATGTTAAGATGTTGTGAATGATGTTAAGATGTTGTGAATGATGTTAAGATGTTGTGAATGATGTTAAGATGTTGTGAATGATGAAGTTAAGATATAATGAAATGAACTTTGCATTGCTTTTTATGGGTATACAAAAATGAAATATAGATTTACTCGATTTAATATCTTATAATAAAGAATTAGTTTTAAAATTTGAATTTAGAATTTATGTAATTTAATTGTTTCATGTTAATTTTGTTTTTATGTGCGAATGAAATTGAACTTTAAAAATTCCATTTCAAACGTAAATGTGTGATTGTATTACAAGCCATTAACTGTAACTTTAAATAAATTTACACGTGGATTTTATTCTTAAGCATTTTTAAATTCGAATTTGTATACAAAATTAAAAAAAATAGTACATAAATTATTGTTTAGTAACAAGTTAGAAAGAATTAAAACATTTGAATGTTCATTACCATCTTGAAAATATTTATATGAAATTTTGACACATATTTATAAGATAACTGTCCCATAAATTACTATAAAAGAGGTAAGCACCACGTCACTACGCTTAAACAAATGAGTAGATATTTATATTATCGGATTAGATTAGAAATCTATTAACAAGTTATCCTAAAACCATTCAAAATGAATCTATAATTTTAAATTAGGGAAATTTTATTGCAGATAATTTTTTAATCAATTACAGGTCTAATTTTAATGCAATAAAGAAATTTGTATATATAGATACATGTATCATAGTTAATAGGATTTTTTAATAAGAAAATTTGTGTGTAATGATACGAATGATAGTTAATAGGAAAATATTGTTATAAAAGCAATTAATTTAAGAGATTATTTGATGAGCATGTTTAATGAATGAAAGTTTGTGAAATAAGAAAAAAAAGCACTGTTAGAGATAGGTAAATTTAAAGATTAGCAATATAAAAACATTAAATATTAATGACATTGTTAACATGTGAAGAAAAACATGATTAGTATAGAACATGATAAGAAACTTGAAGAAGGTCCATGATAAGAAAAGCATTGTTAGAACAATGGTTATAATTTGAATCACATAAATTTATTATTAAAACAATTATTATATATCTTTTAAATCACAAAATATCACTACTAGAACATATTTTTACATTTTGCATGAAACAGATCCATAATAAGAACTATATTAAAATTGAAGATTAGTTGAAGACCATAATTGTTATAGAAACAAAAATTAAAGAGAAGAGAGAAGAAAATAATTTTTAGAGAAACAAAAATAACAGATAACAAAGAAGAAAAAATAATTAAAGGAATAATAATTAGAGAAAACATAGAAGAAAATAATTGAAAGAAACAAACATTAAAATCACAGAGTAGAAATTCATTTGAGAACATTAAAAATATTTCATAAAATATATTAATAGATAATAGTATTTATTATAAGAATAACAATAAGTTTGTATAGAAAAAATAAGACAAGATAATATTAGAACAAGAATGAGCAGTTTATGAAAGGTATTAACTCATTTCACTTCCTTGATTTGCATAGAGTTTTATCGTGTATATTAATAAAAATATACTCGTTGTACTTGTACGGGGCACATGTTGTATTGAAGTATCATGGAAGTTTAACTATTTAAGAAGGAAAGTAAATACTTTTTTAATTCCATCTTTGACTGATAAATAATTCTTTGGGTGCAAACCGGGTATACAACACTTGCATGCACAAGGCATTTACGTTCGATATGGACCATATATCCTCATGAAAATTAAAATTGATCAGAGTTTTATTTTAGGAGATATTTAAAATACCATACCACGCAACTATTTTCGAATAAACCAAATAAACTTCCAACCGTTTAACAACAATTTATTTTTCCGCTTTAAAAATAATTGAAAATTTGTGAGATATAACGTAATATATTAGAAATATTTTAACAAAACAAGTAATTTTAGATGCTTAATGTAGTCAACATTGAACAAAAATGCTTCATAATCTGTATAATTAACTGTTCTCTCGATTGTCTTTAATAACAGCTCGTTAGTTTTTGCCTGTTCTTTAAAATGAACTGCTATTATTAATTCAGGCATGCGGTAATGGTTGATGTACCCAACCGTTTTTATAAAACTGAATGGCATATTTCAGCAATGGAAAATAAAAAAGTTTAATATTCTCATTCTAGTTAATTGTTTCTAATTGTATTTATTGTTGTAATGAGAAAAGATTAAAAAAAATATTGATATTTGTAAATATTTAGACATCAAGAGGTGGCTGGGCAGAAAAGAGAAAGTCATTTCTAGATTACGATAAATTGTTAAGTCATTGAGTAACAGAAAGAAAGCAAAAGTTAAGAAAATTAGTAAGAAAGATATAAAGGCATTTTTAAGAAAAGACAGTGATTATTAGATACATCATTGTTAAGAAAAACTATTGAACAATATAAGAGTAAACAATGAAAATGCAGTGAATAAGATAAAATAAAACATTTTAAGAATATTTTTATCAGGGCCAAAACAGAATAAACTAACATATAATTTTATGGAATCGAATCGTGTCCATAATCGAACTAAAATATGAAAATTTCAACTAAAATATATAATATAATTATTTAATCTGTTACATAACATTTTACATAAATTATCCTTTCCTTTTAATAAATTATTACATTACATCATTTTAGATAAATTATATTTTCCTTTTAATAAATTATTATTGCAAAAACACCTTGAAAACGTAAATAACACATATGAACAAGTCTTTGTGTTGACAAGATATTTGTCAATAACTTATCTCTCAAAAATAATAATTTAAAGTTTAGTACGAATAAGATAATTTATTTTACTAGAGGCTCCTCCCCCTATAGTCGATAACTATCTTTAACCACCACCCAATGCATTTTAAGAAAACTGATTTTTGTCCTAGATTTTTTTAATGACATTTTTTGGGTAAATTTTTGAAATAATATATATATATATATATATATATATATATATATATATATATATATATATATATATATATATTCTGGGAGTCATTTTTTTAGAAGGTGAACCGGACATTTTTCTCTTACATAGTTTCAGGTCTAATTTGAGCAGTAATAACTGACCTGCATGCACACCCCAATTTTTTAACTTTAGGAAAGGTGAAAAAAAATATCGAAATTGTGATTTTTGTGTTTAATTCTGGATAGTTCAATTCATATTTACAACGCACGTATTAAAAAAAATATTTAATTATATATATTTTGATAAATTTAGCTTTTAAAAAATACACCCAAAGCTTTAGATTTGAAAATAGCTTCAAACTCCATCTCCAGTATTTTTACGAATTTAAAATTTATGTGCACCGCTAAGAAAATCGAAGATCATCCGAGAACGACTATATAGGCGGTAGAAATATTGAGTTTTAATGAACTTTAGATACAACAAATAACTTTTTTGGCCTTGATACCGAGTACCATTGATAAAGTTAGCTTTTAAATAATACGCCCAAAGCTTTAGATTTGAAAAAAAGCTTCAAAATTCATCCAGTATTTTTACGAATTAAAAATTTATGTGCACCGCTTAGAAAATCGAAGATCATCCGAGAACGACTATATAGGCGGTTGAAATACTGAGTTTCAATGAGCTGTAGACACAACAAATAACTTTTTTGGCCCTGATACTGAGTACCATAAGAAAACAAGTATCATCACAATTGAACAAACAAATGTCCGAAATTACCTGAGTTTGCAGCCGCGTTAGTCCCCTGATCCACAGAATCTGTCCCGTCCTCTTGACCTCCTGCGATATGGACCCCCTGGACGTGTCCTCCACAAGGGACCCTCCCGCGTCCATGTCCTCCGGGTTGCCCGAGCCCCACGTGAACGTCTTGGGGATCTTCTTGGTGGGGATGGTGGTGATGCACTGTCCCCAAACCAGCACCCCGGCCCCGAAGAAGAGGCACCACAGCCACTGGTCCAGGGACAGGGGGGCCGTCGAGAAGGCACGCCCACCGAACTGGACGATCACCACCTTCGCAAGACAAGGCAAAGACATATTTTAAAATGATTGTTCATGCTGAATGTGCATTTTCAAGCAAAAATCGCTCTTTTATGTTTTATTTTATTTAGTAGACTGTTTTGTTAATGTTTTTAATTCAAACGCAGAAAGTAAAGTTTGACATTGCTATATCATATCTTTTTAGATAATATAATTAATTAAAAAAAAAGTTAATGGAGATTGTTCTTAATTTATTTCTGTTTGGGAAAATTCTATATTTATCAAAATATTATGAAGTATTTTCATTAAAATACACATACATAAATATAAAATACACATAATATAGTTAATTAAAAAAAAAGTTAATGGAGATTGTTCTTAATTTATTTCTGTTTGGGGAAATTCTATATTTATCAAAATATTCTGAAGTATTTTCATAAAATACACATACATAAATATTAGTTTGCTAACGACAAAAACTCGTCTTGTAGAACATTGCGTTAATAATAATAAAATACAAATGCGACGTTAAAATTACGTAATAAAAATACATAAAATCTAAATACGTTTCAGGAGATATATCTGCCTTCAACAGCAGAAATGAAAAAAGTCTGTGTGCACAACAACATGAAAATAAATCCATAATTGAAAGAATTGCCAAAGAACAAAAACTATTTAAATCTGTGAGAGTTAACTATTGTCTGCCAACACAGCAAAGAAACCGGAACAGCAAAGGTTTAATTAAAACTGAATAAATATTGATAAAAATGTGAAACGCCTCCAGGAAGTAAAATTAGGTGTTTCAGATTTTAAGCAATATTGTTTCGATTTTTACTGAAACCTTTGCTGTTCGGTATTTCCCGCTTATTGGAATAGTTAACTCCAACCGATTAAGATAGTTTTTGTTCTTTGGCAACACTTTCAATTCTGGGTTTATTTTCATTTTGCTGTGCACACAGACTTTTTCATTTCTGCTGATGAAGGGAGATGTATCTCCCGATCACTGAACTCTAACTGTAACTGCTGGAAGGCTCAAAACTTGCTTCCTCTATGGGCGCGTTGAAGCCAATTGAAAGCAGCCATGCTGCGCCCCAACATTAAAAAAAAAGTGTTTTAGTGGTGTTATTTAATACCATAGCATTGTAGAAATATTAAATGTATATAAATATTATATTTTCAACTTATAGAATTAATTTTTATATTGCCAAAAAAATAGTTATAGCTCTTGCTTTTTATCTACTTCGACTTTGACTTGCAAATGAGTTCCTATTTTAATAGCAGATTGCCTTTCAAATGGGTTTAAAAAGAATATACAAAAGAATTTAGCCAAAAGCATTACTTGTCGGCTTATTTTAGCATGAAAATATACGAAATATTACGGTATAAAGAAAAGTGGGGCACATCATGGCGGCATCCATATCGACTTCAAGTCAACAAAATGTCTTACCCGATCCAGAAGTTACAGTTAGAGATCAGTGCTCCCGATGCATGCCTAGATTTTATGTACACTCAAACCTGTTTTTGTGCGGTCTTTTTTTGTGCAATTTTTTTTGTGTGACTTTTTTTATGCGATTTTTTTTGTGCGGTATATGAAAATTTCAATCAAATTGGAACATAATTGATTATCTGGCTACCGAGACATATACAAGCGTCTAGTGAAACAACGGTCGTCGCAAATACTGATCAGTGACTGCATGGTGACTGAAAAAAAGTCAACTCTAAACGAGTGCGAGGTAGTATCTTTGAACCAAGTTCGCGTATTGTCAGACTACGAAGGATAATGGTTATACGTTTTGAAAAGTTTGTGTGTGTAAAATAAGTACATATGTAAATAAAATATTTAAAAATTTTCGTATGTGTATTTTCTAAATCAGATTCCAAAAGGTTTGGCGAGATTCCAAGTATCTGTCAAGCCTCGTGTCTTGATTTCGTTTAAAAAAGCAATTCCTAGTTATTTCGTAAGGTTTTGAGTTATTTTCTATGTTAGACTTTTTTTATGCGGTCCCTATCCACCGCATAAAAAAATATTTTTTAATTGTGTTGCGAAAACTATTTTTTATAGCTACTCGTGAAGTTTTGTGCGAATTTTTTTTATGCGTTTTTTTTATGCGGTCCCTATCCACCGCACAAAAACAGGTTTGAGTGTATTTTTATTGCGTAGTTTTACCGTAACTCCATAACTGCTTACTACAAACTTCTGAAGAGATATCGAGAAGAGGATTGATATTCTCTGAGAAACTACCGGTGTTCGTGTTAAAGTTCCTAATGAAGAAGTAAGCACACTTTTAATGGATGTGATATTGTTCGACTAGGACTAAATGACCACTGTGACGTCACATTGTTTAGATAAGCTGATTGGTTCAACCCACCCAGACTTGTTGATTGGTTCGCAGACGCTAGTTTTGAGGGGCCGTTACCCAATTACTATACCTGCGATGCGGCGGTGATGACAAGAATGCTGTAGAAGACGGGGTTTGTGAGAAGGCCCTCGAAGATGTTCCTCTCGCCGTGGATCTTGCGGGCGTTGATCTCGTTGAAGAGCGTCATCATGACGAACGTGTTGAAGATGATGGTGAAGTGCTGGGTAGGGGGGGAGTGAAGGGGGGCGTACATGCCGGAGTCGATGTCGAACACGCGGTGGCCTGCATCACAACAAAAAAAAAACATCGGGTTCACATCAACATCAAACATTACAATCGCTACATGTTTGATTATCAACAGGTAATTCAGCAGTTAGACACCTCCATTACTTCGACTTTGATAACGGAAAGTCATGCCCCTATTCTATTTTAGAGTGACCATGGATATACATTATGTGGTAAAAGCATGGATATTTTTTTATGTTGCCAATAATAATTTCAAATTAAATCGAAAACTACATCTCAGTCTCAGAGACACAGTTGAAGTGGAAGGTTTGTCGTAACCCTGCGTTGCTAACTGCGGTTCAAGAGGGAACTAATTATTGGGATACCTGATGGTGGAATGGTAACAGGAGAGACCAGTTTTGAATAGGATCAAATTGAAGTTAAACTGTACAGTACTCTGAAACATTGGGTCTATGGAAAAATAGAGCAACCGTGTATTAATCAAGATGGCGGCGGTGACAATTTGCTAGGGGCGTAAATTATTTGCTTTGCTAAATTTTGAAATAAAATTGGTGGCTAACCGAAAATTGTAGCTATTTCCATTTATTTTCGACTACTTGGCGATAAAGTATAAATTCCGCGATTACGATTTTAACATCAATGAATGTGGTTGATTTCACGGAGGAAAGATAAAGATGGAGGTGCGCTGAAGTCTATTACCGGTTTGCAATGTGAAGTAAGAAATCAATTAAACAGTAGGTCCTGGCGAAGCATTTGACGATATTCCAAAGCACTATTTTGTAGAAGAACTTGGCGATAATTTATTTTATAATTTAACTTCCCTATGAAGTGGAAATAATATAATCTTTTTTTGATTCGGACCTCGTACTGCATCTCGCAATTGCAAAAATTATCAATGTTTGATTTTTTTATTCGAAATTATGTATGTTAAATAATGCAGCCCTCGTTGAAAGCGAACTGCCAGTTCAGTTTATTTATTTGGGTTTAGTATTTGGGAATGTGAGATTTCTAGCTTACTTCCCAGTGAAATCTCGCCAAATCACCTTCATCTTCTTTCCCCTGTGGGTTGATTACTTCTCCTGTTATCTTTACTCTAAGGCAGTGCTCGGCAAACCGCGGCTCGCGAGCCACATGCGGCTCTTTGGTCTTTTGAGTATGGCTCTTCCACAAATTACCACGTGCAGCCGGACGCGTTGAAACCATAGAATAATAATATTACAAATCTCTGGTTGAAACTTCGTGGCAAAAATTTAAAACAACAACAAACAAACTTGACTTACCCAAACTTTCAAAGGAGATGCAAGATAATTGTTCACATTAGTGTTTGTCAGTTATTATTATGATTGAGAAAGGTATGTTAAGATAGTTTGGATATATACAGAGGATGAACGAAAGGAGATAGACGAAATACAAGACGAATGTGGATGGAAGAGTTGGAAAGGGTTGATCTTAGCGAACACACCTCAAGCAACACACATCAAGGCCATCTTTTGAGTACCCTAATTAAGTTAATAACAATGTATCTACCTATATAGTTTAAGTTTAAAAAATGTGGCTCTCAAAATAAATTTCAATCGTTGTTCTGTTGATATTTGGCTCCCAAAAGAAATTTCAATCGATGTTCTGTTGATATTTGGCTCTGTTGACTAATGAGTTTGCCGACCACTGCTCTAAGGGATACACAGTGTGGTGATGCATCGCGATGTGAAAATGTAAACATCGTCCACATCAGTTTATGGGTAACAAAATCTGCTGACTTGGAAGTTTGCTGACTTTTACCCCGTTATGGGTGAGCCAAAACTCTAAAAGGGTGGTTCTTACCGGCAAACAGCAGCGTGAAGACGACAATGAGTTGGTAGACGGCGTGCCCCAGGATGTTCTTCATCATGGTCCGGGAGATGAGGGGCTTCGTCCGGCCGTAGGGTTTCCTCAGCAGGAGGTCGGCGGTGGGCATCTCCGTGGCCAGGGCCAGGGAGGCCAGGGTGTCCATGATAAGATTCACCCACAGCATCTGGACAGCCTTCAGGGGACTGTCCTGTTGTCGGGGTAAAGATATGTGTTAGACACGAACATACAAGAAGTCAGAAAATATCGATGCTTTCATGCACTGATGCGTTAATTCTTTTTCGGTCTTATCTTCAAATATCCGTCGCATTCATTTTAATGCATAAAAAAAATGTCTTTATTGTATGTTCAATCCTTAATTCTGATTATTCAGCAGGTTTGCTACGTGTCTTATCCTTCTAAACTTCTCACTCCTAGAAATAACACCATAATTTTTGAGAATACTGCGATCGTCAAGGTTACTATTGTCCTATTTGACAATCGTTTTGTCGTTCATTCCCGTGACGTTTGACGACACAAGAATCCTCAAAATTTTAAAGAAATTAATTTACTCAGTTTCTTTTACTGCCCTTTTTCAGGGGCATTAACTCATAATTGGTTCTAATACATATATTGCAAGAATTCGAAGGAGAATTCGTGGCATGGTAGGCAGAGCGTTGGTTTTCTAACTGAGAGGTTCGCGGTTCGAGTCGGGCTTCCGTTTATATTTATTTGAAATCGTTCTCATTTTTAACAAAATAAATTTATAAATAAACGACAAAATGAATTACCTTAATTTGACGAAATATTTAATAGGAGCATATAGCAGGCGCCTGTTTAGTTAAAAACAACAAAAGTTTCGTTAAATATGGGAATGCATTTTTAACGGTGCTGGAGACAATACTGGCCAGACAATACTAAATGTATGGCATGCGACGCCTACTAAGAAGTTTTTTATTCTTGAAACTGAAGTTAAGAACTCATTTGGATTCTCAAATTGTACTACATGTCGTACTCATTTTATGGTAGGCGAAAAACAATTATTTGGTTTGACAGTGAAAAAGTAGAATTGTTGATTCTTATCCATTGTCATAACGCTACGAATTTTCAAAGGCTGTTTTGAAATAATAGAGAATTTGTGTGGTGGCTCATCACATTTGTACATCAAGCCATCGATTAGATATTTTCAGTACCTGGATTAAGAGCATAAGGATGGGGAAACAACCATTTTTACTAATCTTATTATCATTTCTTACGAAAATTAACTAATAAATAAAACTCACTAACTATTAGCTCATTATTCTTAAAGTTTTATTGATTTACTCGAATAATTTGTAGGTCTGTGTATTCTATACCCAGGAAAAATATAGATATGCTTTGCTTTGAATGTAAAATTAAACCGTTTTAAAACGATTTTAAACTGTAAGTTGGTATTGTTGGAAAGGCACGTGGACAAAACTCCCACGCAAACGGCGTCCAATCGGATGGCCGGAGAAAACTACGCAATTAAGTTTTGATGACGCTGGTGCGTCGCCATCTTGTTGGACACAGAGAGACTAAAAAACTATGCCACGATGTCCACGAATAGGCAGTGTCAATCACGTAGGAGCACTTGCCTTTAATTGTAATATAATAATATGTAACCTCTTAAGTTTGATTAAATCTTAAATTTAGATATACCTGATGAGTTGGTTTTCTTGTGTGTACTGGAATTGTGTAAGAGAATATATTGAGATTAAGTGCCTGTTGAGAACGGATAAGAGCAACTACAAAGACTAAGGATTTCTACCGTCCTTTGGATGTTCCACAGGTATAGAAAAACGGTGTCAAAGCATAACATATACGGTAATTTCCCGTAAAATCTACTTTTTTTTTACAGTACATGCATGTTTATTTTGCTACAACTACTAAACCGTGGAACTTATTTCATATCGCAGATATTTTTATGGTAAACAGCATATATTTATATAACTGAGCTCAAATAATCACTGGATGGATGACTAAGCGTGCGCTTTTGCATTACATCCTTTTGAACCTATACTGCAAAAAAATGTCCTTTGGCTTGGCAACACCATTGAGCTAAATAAGAATTGAAGACTAGACTAAGCGTGCAACCACATGACGGTACTTATCGTGAACTGTTTTCTCCGCACTAGCTTCAGAACTGTATTCATCCACGCGCCACTGCTAAAGTCCATTTCCTATCAATAGGCGTCTACTATCCAGTGATTATTTGAGCTCAGTGATTTATACCAAATAACTTCCTAATAACACAATAAACAAACTACTTGATCGATTGCTTACTTCGATGGCGCATGCCCCTACGAATGCCACGATGACCGCAACCACGTTGACCGTGAGCTGGAATTGTAGAAACTTGGCGATGCTGTCGTATACGTTCCTGCCCCACATCACTGCTTTAACTATGCTCGTGAAGTTGTCGTCTGTCAGTATAATGTCCGAGGCTTCTTTGGCGACGTCTGTTCCGGCAATGCCCTGAAATGGAAGGATTCATTTCGTTCAATCCCTTTGTACTCGAAATTCCTCTCTTCAAAGTAACTGACTTAGGAAGTCCTCTTTACTAAGACCTCATGGGCTGGACACTCACTTAGAACTTTAAACAAGTATACACTCGAGAATAGGAGGATTAGAGGAGATTTAATACAGTTTCTTAAGTATATATAATCGGGTGCTGTTTCAAGTATAAAATTTAACACAGCCAGTGGGACAATGGGTTATGGATACAAGTTATCCAAATCACAACTTAAGCGGTGAAGTAAAAAACATTATTTTTTTAATGAAGTAATAGAAAGGAATGGCTTTCATGAAAAGGTGATTAAGTCGTCATGAGTAAGTAGTTTTAAAAGACAATTGAATCAGTATTGTGATGTGTTAAACAGAGGACCAATTCTGCACGGCTGAGAGCCTGAGTTTAGTTTCTCGTCATCATATGTATTATTTCAGTAGTAAAGATCCCTTTTGCGGGTTTCACATACAACGGATCTTAACATGTGAGGTGTATAAAAAAAAATTCTAGCAGCAGTGACGTATCATACTTTTGTCCTATGAATATGAACGTTTTTTTAAAACAAATCATTGATAATGCTGTCAGCTGGGGGAAGACCGTTAAACTTTTTTATGTTTTGGATATAGTGAATGTGTGTGTGGTGTGTGTGTGTGCAGAGAGGAAGGGGGGGGGGGGGAAGATTGTTCATGCGATAAAATTATTGCACTGGCATGCTAATAATTTGTATTTGTACAGCGTGAGCATTATTCCATTTTTTAAAAAGAGAACTCAGCCTATCCATCATTATGCCTGCTTATGCATTGAATAGTTTGGAATGAACATTTAATATCAACGATCTTCCTGTTTCGAGGAAAAGCAATTTAACGTCTTTTTTTTACATAACTGTAAAAAAAAACGTACTTAAGAATGAGTATTTACACCTACTCGGTTTTTTAAAAGTATAATTACATCGTAAACAGGCGTATGACGTAGTCAAACGCAAATGATTCTGCTTTCTCAAAAAGTAGCAATGTGATTTAATATTGCTAATTTTAGCTTTTGTTTTAGCGATCTTAATGAAACATGACAAACTTAAATTAAAAGTTTGAGAAGAGGGTTTTCTACATTATTTGATGTCGATTGCTTAAATAGTAGCTGAGTTATTACAACTCAATTATCTTATTTCTCATTATTTTAGCACACCTTTTTTTAAAAACATTTCTTCTGTTTATGACTTCTCAACGCCGCTCTGGTCGTTTAACGAATAAGGCTCTGTGCTGCGAAGCTGAGGATCTGGGTTCGATTCCTTGACATGATAGTAATTGTCGATATTTTTTCAAAGTGATTCATGAAGGCAGCCTATGTAGTCAAGGATCTACTCATTGTATTTATTTTTGAGTACGTCTTTTCAAAATTATTGCTTATGTATTCGGAGACATGATAAGTACTGTATATTATAAAACATTAGTACATTTGACTTATGTTCAAGTACCTATTTTTAACAGTGTATAAATATATGAGTTTACAATAGCAGGATATACAAAATATTATAAAAGGTAACTGCTAAGGTTAACTAGGGATAGCTCCCATTTATACGCTGAATGTGACCTGTGAGGAGTACTAACCATGGCGAATCCGACATCCGCCTTCTTGAGCGCCGGTCCGTCGTTGGTGCCGTCCCCGGTGACGGCCACCACCTCCCTGTTGGCGTGCAGCTTGCTGTCGATGATGCCTTTGACTAGGGTGTACTTGTCTGTCGGAGAGCTCCTGGCCAGGACCCTCAGCCTCGGCCACACTTTGTCCAGGAGAGTTTGCTGAACCTGAGGAAACACATCGTTGTTCATTGATTTTACATTGAAAATAAATAACTGCTGAACGGTAAAAGAATGCAAAAATATCATTCAAAATCTTGAGGATAAAAGGAACGTAAAAGCGTGTATCTATTTAATCATCATTAATGATTTATATGTTGAAAGCTTAATAGCAACATATTACTCAAAACCCATAAAAATTTCTTTAACAGGTGGGTAGAGCTACATGCCGAAGAGTAAGTCAATGAAACACGAAATGGAAAAGATTCCTGACATTTATTTTTGGCGATGGTTTACTACTAATACGAAACTATATTGAATAAATAATTACGAAATAGCGAATTGTCAAATTAGCTTAATAACTAATCACATGACGATTGAAAAACTAACGAAATTACGATTTGGGGTAAACTAACGAAATTGGAATTTGCGCATACTCGTAAAATATATTACGCAAGTTTTTGTCCATGCGTGTATATTTCGCAAGTATTACGCAGGTTTGTCAATTTGATCTGAAATCATATTTGGCGACATTTATTTTGACGGCTTGGCATTCTGTCCCCTTATTAATTACTTTAGCTTAAAAATTATGAGTTCCGTACCTCTCCGTTGGCGTCTCTTATCCTGGCGTTGAACTCCTTCCCTTCGAGGACCAGGAAGTCGTCCTGAGGCCTAATGATGCCGCACTTCTGGCTGATGGAGCGGGCAGTGTTAATGTTGTCTCCGGTCACCATCCGAACGGTGATCCCGGCCTTCTGGCACTGCCGGATGGCTTCAGGCACCTACGCAACAAACACCACACGTACAACATTACACTTCCATACAACTGTTTTAATAGCTATGTACTATTTAACGAACTCAATCTCAAAAAGTACTAAACATTTCTTAAGCAACTTTTTTTTAATAAATTACAGAACAGTACAAAATGGCTGATGGAGTTCATTTTGAAAAAACAGGTTTTAATGGAAACCAAACAATTGAAGAATTCATGATACAACTTTTAGCTACATGTCTATTGACGGCGCGATATGTCCAGTGTAACTACTGTTTTTTGTAGCATAGACAGTGAAACCTGGAGCTGCCGTTTACGTTGAAAACCAAATTTTCTTCCATTTGTGGATTGAACAGTTTTTGCATAACTAGGTCCATATGTACTACTAGGTATTAACGCCTTTCACGCACTGAATGTGACGTCACACATTTCAATTTGCATTTTTCTCGAAAACTATTGGTCGTAGAAGGGGTCTGATCAAAACTTCAAAGCAAGAGAAGCTCGCTTTCAAACGGAGGGCCTCCTATTGCTCTCAAATAGAACATGAAATATCAAATCGAACTTTTCCGTCTACTACAAATGTATCGAAACACATTAAAAACTCTTGAGCATTCCTAATACTTTGTATTCATTAAGTTTTCCCTTTCCTAATTTACGAATAGATTCAACCACGCATCGAATTTATGAATTTTTATTTACTAAAGTATGTTTATGTAATTTTTCCCCCAAAATATTTTGTTAGTTAGCAAACTAGTTAGGGGTGTAAGATATTTTTTATGAAATGAGTGATTTGGGGGCCCCTCAGAAATCTAAACCGTAAGCCCAGGTTTTACGGGTTTATTCGGTAATTATTTCAGTTGCGTGAGCAAGAATTCTCTTTCTCTGCATGGAATTGAATGAAAACCCTGTATTTGTGTCTTATGTGGAAATACACCTCTGATCCATACCTCTGGTCTGACCGGGTCTTCGATGCCGAAGATGCATTTTTAAATATTTTTTTTTAGTAAACTGGGTATTGATGTAAGGTAATCTAAACCGTAATCTAAACCGTAAATATAAACCGTAAGCCCAGGTTTTACGGGTTTATTCGGTAATTATTTCAGTTGCGTGAGCAAGAATTCTCTTTCTCTGCATGGAATTGAATGAAAACCCTGTATTTGTGTCTTATGTGGAAATACACCTCTGATCCATACCTCTGGTCTGACCGGGTCTTCGATGCCGAAGATGCATTTTTAAATATTTTTTTTTAGTAAACTGGGTATTGATGTAAGGTATTTTTATGAGATGAGTGATTTAGAGGCACCTCAGAAATCTAAAGAGAAATCCCAGGCTTTCCGGGTCTATTCTGTAATTCGGCCCTAGTTGTAGATGTTTAGTTGCTTGAGCAAGGATTCTCTGTCTCTCTGCATAGCATGAAATGAAAACCCTGCGCTTGTGTCTTATGTATTGAAAAACACTCTCTTCGTACCTCTGGTCTGACCGGGGCTTCGATGCCGAAGATGCATTTTTTATAATTTCTTTTTAGTAATCTAGGTATTGATGTAAGGTATTTTTTATGAAATGAGGGATTTACCCCAGCAAAAAAAGTCAGCATAAAACCTTCATCAAAATTTAGAAATTGAAGGTTTTATGGAGGAAAACTGCATTTTTTTTTGAAGATCTATAAAATTAAAGGTTTTTGTTTGAATGTCCTTCATAAAAACTGCAAAAAAACTTCATAAAAACACGCAAAAAACTTTCAATTTTTAATCATGAAGGGAAAATGCTGATATTTTAAAGGTTTTATGCAGGAAAATTAAAAACTTCAAATTTGTTTCAATATCCTTTATAAAACCTTCAAAAAATCTTCAATTTGACAATTTTGATGAAGGTTTCATTCTGACTTTTTTTGCTGGGAGGGGCCCATCAGAAATCTAAAATGTAATCCCATGCTTTCCGGGCCTATTATGTAATTCGGCTCTAGACGTATATGTTTAGTTGCTTGAGCAAGGATTCTCTCTCTGCATGGCATTGAATGAAAACCCTGCATTTGCCTTCTTATATATTGAAATACACTCTCGCTCCTTACCTCTGGTCTGACCGGGTCTTCGATGCCGACGATGCATATGCAGGTGAGGTTCTGCACGATGCTGGTCTCGTCGTCCCACTCGGGCTCCCCGTCGCACCTCTCCTGATTGATGTGCGACTCGTCGCCGAGCACGAAGTCCTTGTAGGCGATGCCGATGGTGCGGAGCCCGTTGCAGGCCATCGGCTCGATCACGCTCTTCACCAGGCGGTCGGCGTCGGACGGCGTGAACCGCTCCAGCTGACCGTTAGCACCAAATATGAACGAACATCTGCAGAGACACACGTTACAATGCACACGATGGTGAAAACATTTCTCACACATATCAGTTAGCTTACAATATAGTTACCTTTTAACTCACTTACGCGCGGCGAATCTGAACCCATTAATCCCGGTAAAATTATCGTAAGCTTTTCCTGCATTTCATGAACTGTCTACCAATTTCATAAAGAGCTTAGACAAGTTGTCAGATATTTCACGAAGAGCTTAGACAAGTTGTCAGATATTTCACGAAGTGCTTAGTTGTTTCATGATGTACGTTTCATGAAGTTCTCAGTCATTTCACGAAGTGCTAAGTCATTTCATGAAATGCTCAGTCATTTCAAGAAATGATTAGCTGGTTCATGAAGTGTTTATTCATTTCCTTCACTTCATGAAATTATTAGCATTTTCATGAACTGTCTATCCATTTCATAAAGAGCTTAGAAAAATTGTCAGATATTAGTGCTTAGTAGTTTCATGATGTACTAAGTCGTTTCATGAAGTTCTCAGTCATTTCACGAAGTGTTAAGCCATTTCACGAAATGCTTAGTCGTTTCATGAAAGGCTCAGTTATTAAAGAAATGATTAGCCGTTTCATGAAGTGTTTATTCATTTCACGAGTTTGAGGCTTTCAGCTACATGCGTGGGGCACTAATGTAGCATTTATCTCTTAAAAATATTTTCTCAAGCTTGAATTGCTACATTGTTTTAAATTGCAATAAAAATAGGAAACAAATCTTATAGAAATTAACGTAAACTTTCCCTTCACTTCATCACATTACTGGCATTTTTATGAACTGTCTATCAATTTCATAAAGAGCTTAGACAAGTTGTCAGACATTTCACGAAGTGCTTAGTAGTTTTATGGTGTACTTAGTCGTTTCATGAAGTGCTCAGTCATTTCACGAAGTGCTAAGCCATTTCACGAAATGCTTAGCCGTTTCATGAAGTGCTCAGTCATTTCAAGAAATGATTAGCCGTTTCATGAAGTGTTTATTCATTTCACAAGTTTGAGGCTTTCAGCTACATGCTTGGGGCACTAATGTAGTATTTATCTCTCAAAAATATTTTTTCAAGCTTGCATTGCTACATTGTTTTAAATTGAAATAAAAATAGGAAACAAATCTTTTAGAAATTATCGTAAACTTTTCCTTCACTTCATCACAACTGGCATTTTTATGAACTGTCTATCAATTTCATAAAGAGCTTAGACAAGTTGTCAGACATTTCACGAAGTGCTAAGTCATTTCACGAAATGCTTAGCCGTTTCATGAAGTGCTCAGTCATTTCAAGAAATAATTAGCCGTTTCATGACGTGTTTATTCATTTCACGAGTTTGAGGCTTTCAGCTACATGCGTGGGTCACTAATGTAGCATTTATCTCTTAAAAATATTTTTTCAAGCTTGCATTGCTACATTGTTTTAAATTTAAATAAAAATAGGAAACAAATCTTATAGAAATTATTGTAAACTTTTCCTTCACTTCATGACATTACTAGCATTTTCATGAACTGTCTATCAATTTCATAAAAAGCTTAGACAAGTTGTCAGACATTTCACGAAGTGCTTAGCAGTTTCATGATGTACTTAGTCGTTTCATAAAGTTCTCAGTCATTTCACGAAGTGCTAAGTCATTTCATGAAATGCCTAGCCGTTTCATGAAGTGTTCAGTCATTTCAAGAAATGATAAGCCGTTTCATGAAGTGTTTATTCATTTCACGAAGTCTTTTGTTATTTTAACGAAATTCTTAGTCATTTCATAAAGTGATAAGTCATTTCGCGAAGTGCTTCGTCATTTCGTGAAATTCCTGTGTTTGTGGTCGAGTAACAGGAAGGAAGTAGTAGGAAAGAAGGAAGGAAGGATTGAAGAAGGTAGATTCACTTACTTCTGCAGCACGATCTCGGAGGCCCCTTTGGTGAATATGCGGAACCCCTTGTTGGGCAGGCGTATCACAGTGCTCATGGACTTTCGCACCGAGTTGAAGGTGTAGACCTTGTGCAGCTTCTCCTCCGGCATCATGTCCCGCACCTTCTGGTAGTCCTTGCCCAGCTCGAGCACGAACCCTAAGAGGGCGCACTCCGTCTTGTTGCCCACCTGCTTGGGCAGCTCGCCGGGATTGTCGGGCTCCTAATCATTCGAAGACAAAATAATCAACCTACCTCCCCATCGACTTATAATTGCACATTTCACACGAATAATTAAAAGATGTAATAATGCTCAATAACGTACTTTGTTTCTTTCGTTCCAAGTAATGGCGGTCAACGGGTAGTAGCACACATGTTATAATTAGCATTAAAAATACAAATGCAAATCTTGAGGACTAAAAACAGGATCGATGCTCAGCAGGATTTTTCTAGCCAAGTATATCCGGATTATTCCCCAATGAATATTAATTAAAAAAAAATCATTTACTTTTGTGTAATTAACTGGCAAGTTGTTCCATTTGTGGATTGCTCCATTATAAAAATAGCCGTTTTTCCATGATCTGATTTGTTAAAATTTAAAACCATGATTTCTCGTTCTACACTTATATAAAAATTGAAACCCTCAACATCTCTCTATTTAATAATTTCGATCAAATGATTTGTTGAATAAAATTTACGCTAACCCTTCTTTTTTCTAAAATATACAAATCGAATTGTCTCAATCTTTGTTCACAATCTAACACATAATACTCTCCACAACTAAATACCATAATCCAAGAAACATGAACCATGAACCAAGAAGCATGGACCATGAAGTAGTAGTCCTATGCCGAACTTTTTTTTTAATAAATCAATGTTTTTTTTTTTAAAAATATGATAACCAAAACTGAATAGCATATTCCAAATAATGTTTCCCTAAATCCCTATACAATGGATCTTTAGATTTTGATGAAATACTTTTCTTCATCTAACCTAACAATAATGGCTTTTTGCAACTAACCATACATTGAGGACCATTCATGGAAAAAAGTAGTTTGATTTATTATTTGAATGTTAACATAACTTACTAAACAAATATTGAATAAACAGACTTTTACTGCTACTTCATCTCCACACACAACATTAAATGCCATTCGAATAATCACAAATATATATTTTGAGCCAAAATCAGAGAAGTTTTAGAGAAAAATGCGCAAAAAAGAAATTTAAGGTGGTTGTTGTTAAAAGAAATGGGGATAAACACTCTTTAAAGCATTTTATAATTAAATAGTGGTAAAAAAAAATTCAATGTTAACACCAGAGTATTATTTTTTTGTACTGAGAATGGTTTTTATATAAAAAATGTTTCTTTGAATTCCAATTTTTTTTATGGGTTGTTCACAAAAGATGTTTCAATTGGACGGGGGAATCTGTGACACTTTAAGACAAAAAAAGGGGGGGGGGGTTACAAGAAGTGTGACATTACACACATGGCCTAAAAACCATCGCAGAGCAACAGAAACAACAAACAAACAACATTAAATAAGTAAACTTTAAATGATTTGTTGTTTGTTGCATTTGTACTAATTAGTCATTAAAAATTAGCCGTTATGCTAATTGGTCTTTAAAAATTGGCTGTTATGCTAATTAGTCTTTAAAAATTAGCTGTTATGCTAATTAGTCTTTAAAATTGAGCGGTTATGCTAATTAGCAGTTATACTAATTTGTCATTAACAATTGACAATTATGCTAATTAGCAATTGTTATTATAATTGTAGCAACTGCTATTAAAATTGTAGAAATTGTTATTATAATTGTAGCAATTGTTATTATAATTGTAGCAATTGTTATTATAATTGTAGCAATTGTTATTACAATTGTAGCAATTGTTATTATAATTGTAGCAATTGTTATTATAATTGTAGCAATTGTTATTATAATTGTAGCAATTGTTATTATAATTGTAGCAATTGTTATTATAATTGTAGCAATTGTTATTATAATTGTAGCAATTGTTATTATAATTGTAGCAATTGTTATTATAATTGTAGCAATTGTTATTATAATTGTAGCAATTGTTATTATAATTGTAGCAATTGTTATTATAATTGTAGCAATTGTTATTATAATTGTAGCAATTGTTATTATAATTAATTGTAGCAATTGTTATTACAATTGTAGTAATTATTATAATTGTAGCAATTGTTATTACAATTGTAGCAATTATTATAACTGTAACAATTGTAGCAATTATTATAACTGTAACAATTGTAGCAATTATTATAACTGTAACAATTGTTATTATAATTGTAGCAATTGTTATTACAATTGTAGCAATTATTATAACTGTAGCAATTGTTATTAAAATTGTATCATTTGTTATAATTATGCAATTAGTTATTAATTATGCAATTAGTTATTAATTATGCAATTAGTTGTTAATTATTAATAATTGTTAATAACTGAGTAATTTGCATATTTCTTAAGGTATTAAAAAAAATTGGTAGAAAATTTTATGTATGGGGAGGGCTTGAGTCATCCCCCCCCCTTTCCTACACTAATGGCAGAACAACGTGAAACGTGACAGAGGGGAGGGGGTGGTATGGTGAAGTGTGATAGTTTGTGATATAGAAGGGGAGGGGGTCAAAATGGTGGGACGTCATTTATGGACAGCCCCTAAGGAGAAGGCAATATTCACAAAGATTTGCCTCCCTGTCTAAAAGGGTGAAATCCATAGACTCTCTATTAGTTAGGAAGGGAAATGATCTGAATGTCTAGGGACAGGGGGTGTTTTCAAGGAAGCTACCACATCTAAGACTAAAACAAAAACTTTATTTAAGCGATTTCTCCCACTTTTCTTTCGTTCCAGTATATCAATGGATATAAAACACATATTAAATGTCTCTTACCATAACACGTGACGTGTAGGCGCTATTGATTGATATAGCGTCCACTATAATTGAGGCAACTTCGGAAGGGAGACTTGCGTACTTGGGTATGGTTTTGTAATGGATATCTGAAAAAGGGAAACAGAGTTATTGATTGATCATAAGTACAACGCAAAAAAAACCTGTATGCAACCTTAGAGGGTGGTTACCAATTGCTGGGCGATAGTCATTGGTCGGTTCTTTAACTACACATAATAAACCATTATTTTGAATATATTTTAACTACTTCATTTGCTGCTACTGAAGGTAAGTAATTTTTTAGAAAATATAAGCGAAGTGATTGGATAAAAATAATGTTTTAATATGCCAATACAGTTGAATGTATTTCATTTAAACATTGACCATCGCCCAACAATTTGCGACCAGCCAAATCAAATATGAAGTTGGATGTTTAAAAAGCATCAAAGAAAATATTTACGACTATATGGCTTGTTGGAACAAAATTTCCAAGTTTGAGGCTTTCAGCCACATGGATGGGTTCATCCACATTTATCTCTTAAAAATATTTTTTCGAGCTTGCATTGCTACATTGTTTTAAATTGAAATTTAAATAGGAAATAAATCTTATAAAAGTGCAAATTGCATTGAAAACACTTTTTTTATTGAAATCTTTTTAATTTCTTCTAGTAATGCTACTATATAAGATAAAAGCTCGTCTTAAAGAACATCGCGTTAAGAATATTGAAATACAAATACAACGTTAAAATACGCAATAAAAATCCATTAAATCTGGACATGTTTCGGGAGATACATCTCCTCTTCATCAGCAGATTTTTTTGTTCTGCTGATGAAAGGAGATGTATCTCCCGAAACATGTCCAGATTTAATGGATTTTTATTGCGTATTTTAACGTTGTATTTGGATTTTTATTGCGTATTTTAACGTTATATTTGTATTTTAATAATGCTACTATATATTGACAAAGAGTTATATTGAAAAAGAAATTAAAATAAAATATGAAATATTCCGCATTTTGGAAATATTTTTTCTTTTTGGTCACATTCATAGTTCTGTAGAATACAATATACATCTTATTTTAAAAAATTACATGAGGTTTCTTAAAAGGTACAAGAAGAAATTTCTAAAAATATAACACATGTTAAATATATATAATTAAATTTGAGTAACGCTTTTCAAACGCATTTTTTAATAATATTATTCACTATAATGTGTAATCAGTTTTAAATTATGTCTCATTGTTTTGCTTATCATTTAAATTTTTACTAATATTAACCACAATTGCCTTACAAAAATATTTTAATGGGTAGGTAAATATTCGAAAGATTTTAATCGCGTATTCGCTTTACTTCACTTAATGTGGCATTGTTAAAAGGAATAAAACAATTCATTAAAAAAACACTTAGCGTTTTTATATTGCTTTAACGTTATTTTTATTTCCGAAAACACAATTACAATTCTGAAATCCTCCCATTTATATTTAGCTCTAATTTAGCCTAAGAAAAGTGAATATCCACTGCGCCCGAATGTGAAGAATGCAGATCTGGGAATTCTTGAAAAGTTGCCAAATATTTAATTGTCAAGCAAGTATGAACATTGTCCTCGTTACCCGAGCTAAGCACCCAAGCCGAATCACAGTGCCATGAGCGTGATAAATGTGAAAAGACTGTTGCATTTAATAAAACTGCTTTTAAAAGCATGTTATGTTATAATTACCGCCATTGCAGCAATAAATTATTCCGAAATGGTAACCTTAGTCATTAGAATCTTGTTTTGGCATCTATCCAGATTTGAAAGACACGCTATGTTAAATCTGAGCAATTGACGCTGCGATGCACCAGTGATATTGGTTAAGACAAATGTGCTAACAGTGCAAAGAAAAGTTCCGGCTGAACTTTAGAGATTCAGTCTTAAAATAAAAATCGGGTCGGCAGAATCCCCTTGTTACCCGTAAGGTTCGCATCGTGGACACTTTGTACGCTTACATTCTCTGCCTGCTTCTTTTTAAGTTTCTGGTAAACTATAAATTTCTCCGCGCTTGTCATAAGTTTAGATTTCTTAGTTTCTTTAGTTGGTTTTGAACTATTCTAAACTGTTTGCGTTTCCGAATTTGAACTTTAGTGCGATATTTTGGCTTCTCGGTGAAATTTTCGGAAATTTACCACTTTTGAATTTCACACATAAATGGTTTAAACTGACAACTGCTTAATTGGAATTATAGAAATCGTCTTTTTCTTCAAAATTAAGCATCTATTCGTCAAAACTCGTCGATTAGAACTGACGTTACAGTAGTTAAACAGGTTAGATTATGTCCCATATTTAGTTCACTCTTTATTTTTCCTACGCAGTATATAGGGCAGAAGGAGTAGTAGATTAATGATCATCCTGATCGACCTGACGAGTCTTACTTTACACGATGGTAGGTCATTTATTCCCATTGACTGATTCTCTCTGGAGTTTCGGGGCTTTGAAATGTCAACACTTTTTTTATGTCGCTCATGTTTTTGCCAGTGGACACCGTTCCTGGACTGATTTTAAAGACATTAAAAAATGTAAATGCCTTCTTCTTGATCCATTTTGGTTAAACTAAAGGATAATTTTGTTTGCTAATGGATTTTGGGTAGTTCATTCCGAAATAGCTGCTTTCATGGAGCTCGTGTTTGTGAATTAGAACGGCAAATATTTGACTAACGGTGTTCTAACATGGCTTCCTGTTTGTATAGGCAAAACGACAGAGAATGTAGACACATTGTTCTTTATAATTACTGGTCATTAAATGAGTAACTTCTATCTATTTTATTCACACGAGTTTTGATAAATCAGTTTACCATCTGTTTTCAGTCTCCAGATCTTCATGACTTCTCGCAAACTGTTCTTCTTTAGCATTGCGCCTTTGCAAATTATTCCTACATGTTTATATCAACTAGTCGTAACTCCGCCATGGTTTGAAAGTTGCATGAATCCTCATTTTAATGCCCATACATTTTAATAACAAGTTATTTATAAAAAAATTATATTTTCTGCTTAGTATATTTATTTACCACACGTTCCTTTCTTTATATGTTCTTATGTTTATTTATGTTCTTATGTTAATCCAATCGTTATTTTTAATTTTGTTTGTTGAAGAATTATTTTCTCTGTCTAAACTTTTGTAGAGCATAGTAAAAACAAAGTTAAGAGCCTACTCTGAATGACGTATTTCATAAATAATTACATTTACCTTGCAAATTCTATTTGTCCTGGTCTCAACTTGAAATACCTTTATCTAGAATTCCCATCACAATAAATATACTATTACGTTATACGCGTAATTAACGAATTGTACATTGGATAAACTGTAAAATATAAAACTATTTTGCCGGAAGATATTTAATAAATTCTATTTATTCTAACAAATGAGATAAATTTACAATAGAGTAGTCGATAAGCAGAAGCAGTTATATAAAAAATTTCGAAAAATGAGATTTTGTTATCAATAGGTACTTTATATAACTTTATTTTAAAATATAATACATATATAAAATTCGTTATTTAGTAATAAAAATTCAAAAAGAAGTTACTCAGAAGCAAAAGTCTATATATCCACGCTATTCAAGTTTTATGCAGATGCAAAAGCAGTTATATCCAGCAATTAAGATCGTGAGTGTTAGTGAACTTGATTTGTGATTGATTGAAATGTGGATAGGGGATTTTGCTTTTTGAACAAAAACAAGCGTTCAGTTGTAACACGAGTTAAATTCTTTCATTCAGTTTCAAAACTAGTTATGTGAAATTTAAAAATTTAGATAATAAATTATTCAATAATCTTGTCGTATTTTTACAAAACTAAAGAAATTATTGTATTAACAATAGTTAAGTGTGAGAGTTTTTCGCGATTTACTCAAAACATCTTAACGTGCATATAGCTGCTTTTGCCGCTGGGCTGCTCTACTACTGGGGAAAAGTGTTAAAAAACCTTTACTTTGATTATTTTTTCAAATTTAAAGTGTTAGTGGAACTTTTTTAAATTCTTCTCCATTGAAGTAATTTAAAAGTTTATTTTGTTAAAAAAAACGCGTTAGAAATTTAAATTGAACTCTCCTATCGAGAAAACAAAATAACAACAAAAACTAACCTTCACACTCGGATAATCCCTCAAAGGGTTAATATTTTAAGGTATAAGAGTTTGAAGTCATAATGCAAACATTCAAAACGTGCTTCGTCCAACTTCTCTTAAAACTAGATAATTACCACACAGAATTATACTCAATATTTTTAATTAAAGTAAACGATTTTACATATCCAAGACACTTTTTGTCTCATTGAAACTAACTTGCGAATATTGGCATCTGCATAGGTGTCAACGCATTTAGGAAAAGTTAGTTGCATTTTCCCTCGAATCATTTTAGGCATGCCGCGCACTAGTAACTATCGAATATACAGCTAAACTGATTAGAAACTCACAACTGAAGACTTATTGTCAAGTTCCCAAAGTCTCATGTATATTTCCTGTACTTTTTATATGATTACACTTGGCACTGTTTTTCCTTGCTTCAATCGATCGGCACAGTATTTGGCTTCGAGCATGAATGGTCTGTAGTAGAGAGAATATGACGTCATAAACATGAAGCCCATATCTCAGAGCGACATGCCCATATCATGTGCCATCTCTTCAAAATTATGAATAAAAACATACTCGCGATTGGCTGATGAATTAGGAAATGTGTAATAGTGAAAATTTATGAATGGAATGACGTAATTAACCACGTGTCTGAGGCCATACATGTTGGCTTCACTTTGATGTTAGCGAGAGTGACGTCATGACTCCTCTACTACAAAGGCTCCATGCTCGAAGGTATTTGGTAATTTTAAATGTGTTACGACCATACTAGTTTGGCGATTTTTCCCCTTCAGTTTGGCGATTGCGAAATTTGAGACCTGGCAGCCCTCAGTTGAATGCAACTAAACAATCCGTAGTGGAAATTTTTTGTTGTTCACACTCTCAGAAATAACATTTTCATTTTTGAGAGTTCAGCGATCGTCAAGGCTACTTTCGTTATATTTGACAATCGTTTCGTTATTGGAACACGTGACTTTTGACGAAACAAGAATCCCTAATTTTGAACAAAAGTCGTTTACTCAGAATCCTTTTCAGGGTCATCAACTTATGTTTGGTTCTTATACTTATATTACAAGAATTCAGTCGAATCTTCTTGGCTGAGTGGATAGAGCGTTGGACACGGGAACGACAGGTTCACGATTCGAATCAGCTCGTAGATATTGAATTATAATATTAGTTAAAAAGGTCCTCGTTTTTGACGAAATAAATTTTATTAAGAAATGACAGAATTAATTGCTTCAATTTGATGAAATATTTAATTGGAGCGTATAGCAGCCGTCTGTTTCGCCAAAAGGGACAAACATTTCGTCAAATACGAGTATGCATATTTCATAGTGCTGTTGAATAAGAGTTGCAATCCAATTGTTGCTAGTCCGCGGCTAGTCAATGTGACAAAACACGTTTTGAATGTTTGTTCCTCAATTGTATTGTTAGATTACAAAAAATGCGTTAGCTTACTGGAAACGTAGGCGTTGACTACTGTCATTCTGTTTGTCGTGAGGGTTCCTGTCTTGTCGGAACAGATGGCTGTCGCGTTGCCCATCGTTTCGCAGGCGTCAAGATGCCGAACCAGATTGTTGTCTTTCATCATTTTCTGAAAGAGAAACACGAAACTAATCAATGATGTTGTCTTAAAGAAAACTTGATAATTTTAGTTCACAATTTAATTCTAAAAGTAACTGAACATTCTATACAGGTTGTTCTATATTTATTTTTGTTCACATTTTAATTCTAAAAGTAACTGAACATTCTATACAGGTTGTTCTATATTGATTACCCCCATCAGTTCTGTATTCGTTCGAAATAGAAAATGTATGTTTTTTTAAAATGTTAAAATGGTATATTAAAAAGAGAGAATGAAATTTTCATCATTACTGTAACTTTAAAACTTTTATTTGGTGCATATGGTACAAATTGTCTTGAAAAAAAATCGATTTGGCGAGTTTATGTATATATTAATAGATTAATAATCAGTTTTAAACAACGGTAAGTAAACAATCGCCAATAATTTTTTTAATGTTTTTTAACGAATGAAGAAAGGAACATCTTGATAATACTTAATAAATGAATAAACATATGGATCATAATATACAAATGAAGAAATGGAAAGCTTAATAATAAATTACAAATGAATAAACATATAACAATGGATATAAAAAAAAAGAAAGGGAAAACTTGAAAATCTTTAAAAAACGAACGAAAAGCTTGAAAATAATTTTGAAATGAAGACAAGAGCAGTTTGACAATAATGTATAAATGAGTAATAGTACAGCTTGACATGGTAATGCAACTTGATTCTTTAGATAGACGTATATGCTTCCTACTATTTACAAATAACTCGCCTCGACAATATTCTTCGTCTTCAAACTTTGACTTCACGATATTTTTGATAAATTAATATGTAAATAACTAAATTCCAAGTATTATAAATAGTCAATAATTTTTATCACAATAGTAATTTGCGTATAAAGAATGGTACACCTTAAAAATAAGTAAAGAGTAAAGAAAAAATATTGTCAATAATATACGAACGAAGTAACAGTTCAACAATAACTATAAGAATGGAAAAAAATATCTAAAGAGAAGGAAAAATTTGGTAAAAATTAAAAAAAAAATAAGGGAAAGATTGATATTTATTTGCGAGTGAAGAAAATAGCAGATGGAAAATAATTTACGAATAAAAAAAACGAACAGTTGTATAATAATATTTACGAATAAAGAAAGAAACGTCTGAAAATTAACCCAAGAATGTAGAGTAGTAGTAAAGTAAAGAGCAGATATTTACGCATGAAGGAAAGAACAGCTTTACAATAATTTACATCTAAAGAGAGGAAAAGGGGAACAATAATTTACAAATTCAGAAACAAACAGCTGAATTTACTAATTTAGAAAAGAGTAGCTGGAAAATAATTTACGAATTAAGAAAGTAACTCAACACTTATTTCATAATGAAGAAAAGAAACACTTGGAAATAGCATTTAATTGTATTATAATTTAAGACAATATAATAACATGCAAAGAAACATCTGGACAACAATTACCGAATGAAGGAAAATAACCTTCACAATAATATAACCTTCACAACAATTTCTGAATGAAGAAAATATAACCTTCACAACAATTTCCGAATGAAGAATATATAACTTTCACAATAATATAACCTTCACAACAATATCCGAATGAAGAAAATATAACCTTCACAACAATTTCCGAATGAAGAAAATATAACCTTCACAACAATTTCCGAATAAAGAAAATATAACCTTCACAACAATTTCCGAATGAAGAAAATTAACCTTCACAACAATTTCCGAATGAAGAAAATTAACCTACACAATAATATACAATTGAATACAAGAAAAACTTGACAGATAATGGATGAGTGAAGGAAAGAAGGAAGGACAGCCCTACCTTGACTGAGTACGCCAGCGCGAGTGTGACGGCCAGGGGCAGCCCCTCCGGTACAGCCACCACCAGCACCGTCACTCCGATGATGAAGAACTTGACCATCATCTGCGTGTGCTCCGCCTGCCACGTATTCTCTGCCATCACGAACTTCGTGAGGCAGAACCGGAGGATCAGGATCAGAACCGTGAACGCTGCGATCGTGGAACCTGCAAGATCATCAGCCACGTTATTTTTAGGTAAGTAATATATGAGTAGCCCAAATGCAAAAATTAAAAAATCCAAAAAATTCGTATATCTAAAAATTCGAAATATGAGATTTTGGTATCTATAGGTACTTTATAACTTTGGCTTCAATTTTAAAGCATAAAAAAAGAGCAAAACCGTTTTTACTAATAACATCTCAAGAAAAAGTGTGCAGAAGTAAAAGTAATAATTTGTAATAATTATAGTATTGATTTGAAAAAAAATATTTAGTTGTATTTAACGTAGAAATATAATTTTGGTGTCGTTAAGTCAAAATAAAATGAACGATTTTTAAAGCAATAAAATAGTTTTTGATTATTTTGAAGATTTTAAGTACCCCTTAAGTTCAAATATATCAATACTTACTTTTTGTTGCATACCTCCTTTTTACCTCCAATTATGTTTCAGGATATTGATTTATTAGAACGGGTTCAACATAGAGCTACAAAAACGATTCAGGGTACTTCGGGAATGAATTATGGAGAGAGGCTTAGAACTCTAAATATGTATACACTCGAGGAGAGAAGGATTAGAGGGGACCTTATTCAGTTATTCAAATTTATCAAATTGGGTGATGTGGAGGGATTGGAATTTAATATTGCCAATGTGACTAGAGATCATGGATTTAAATTATACAAATCATAGCTTAATCGGGATGTTAGAAAGTATTATTTTTTTAATAGGGTTATAGACAAATGGAATAGTTTGCCGAGTATATTGTTAATTCTTCAGGAGTGGTTAGTTTTAAAAAGTAATTGGATCGGCATTGGGGAATCGTGATGATGATGGATTGACAGGGCCAACCCATAGAGTAATGATACAAATAGAGGAATAAAAATGCTGATTTCTGTGTGTCCATCATTGAAACCACGTGATATGTGGAAATGCCAATTCATTCATGCGCCAATATTACTTTGCAGGCCGTGGCGACTTTAAGAACTAAACGAGATCGAAGTATTGTAATATGGTTTTCTGTTTAATTTTGTATTTAAATATCGTTTTTTTTAACGAGTGGCACAATTTAAGGGAGTTTAACAGATATATTAAGGAGATTTTTCTTACTTTGTAGTTTTGAAATAATTGTATTACGTTTTTATGTAAAAAATTTACCATAAGCAAAGTTCTTTCAATTGTTATTTTATATACTTCAATAAGAAAATATGAACAATAAAACCAGAGAAATATAAAGAGTTTCACTTCTTCGAGTATTAAACACAAAGAAAATTATATTTTGGTTTCGTTAATGAAGAGGAAATATTTTGCTCATATTGTTTGAAAATAAGTAAATATGTACATATATGTTAAGAGGTTAAATACGGACATAACTCCTTATCACCAAAAAAGAAGAAAGTGCGCCAAATTTGAAACTCCTACAGATGTCTGAACGCCAAATGTGGCAGCGCTATAACCACGTGATGTAAGTTTTTCTTCTCAATGTTGACATCGCGGCCTTATGAGAGTCTGGTATTGAACACGCTCTCTATTTAATATTACAACTCTCTGGGCCAACCTTGCTGGGCCTAGAGCCTGTAGTTGGTCGATATTATTTGTATTTACTAAAAAATAAAATAATTATATCACTGCCCCTACAAATCCACTGGACAGTTGTAAATTTTATTTAGAATAGGTTCCGACATATTCCCTTTTAATGATTTTTTGAATGAAGATGGGAGTGCATGTGTACCTGCGTATCCAATCTGAATGGCGAGCTTTGTGAGCTTCGCCTGTAGTACGGACTTGTCCTTGTGCGGGTTGTTCTCCTCCTGTCTTTTCTGTTTGGCCTTCCTCTTCTCTTCTTCTTCCTCCTCGTCGTGGGGGGTGGCGGCGGTGTCGTTTGGAATGTTCTCCCCCTCCTCTCCTCTCGCTAAAAATACACGTGCAACATTTAACAGAACATTTTGTAATAATTATAGTAGTTATGAGTAGTATAGTAGTTATGAGTAGTATAGTAGTTATGAGTAGTATAGTAGTTATGAGTAGTATAGTAGTTATGAGTAGTATAGTAGTTATGAGTAGTATAGTAGTTATGAGTAGTATAGTAGTTATGAGTAGTATAGTAGTTATGAGTAGTATAGTAGTTATGAGTAGTATAGTATGAGTAGTATAGTAGTTATGAGTAATATAGTAGTATTGTAGTTATGAGTAGTATAGTAGTATAGTAGTTATGAGTAGTATAGTAGTTATGAGTAGTATAGTAGTTATGAGTAGTATAGTAGTTATGAGTAGTATAGTAGTTATGAGTAATATAGTAGTTATGAGTAGTATAGTAGTTATGAGTAATATAGTAGTTATGGTTAGTATAGTATGAGTAGTATAGTAGTTATGAGTAATATAGTAGTTATGAGTAGTATAGTATGAGTAGTATAGTAGTTATGAGTAATATAGTAGTTATGAGTAGTATAGTATGAGTAGTATAGTAGTTATGAGTAGTATAGTATGAGTAGTATAGTAGTTATGAGTAGTATAGTAGTTATGAGTAGTATAGTATGAGTAGTATAGTAGTTATGAGTAATATAGTAGTTATGAGTAATATAGTAGTTATGAGTAGTATAGTATGAGTAGTATAGTATGAGTAGTATAGTAGTTATGAGTAGTATAGTATGAGTAGTATAGTAGTTATGAGTAGTATAGTAGTATAGTAGTTATGAGCAGTATAGTAGTTATGAGTAGTATAGTAGTTATGAGTAGTATAGTAGTTATGAGTAATATAGTAGTTATGAGTAGTATAGTATGAGTAGTATAGTAGTTATGAGTAGTATAGTAGTATAGTAGTTATGAGTAGTATAGTAGTTATGAGGTAGTTATGAGTAGTATAGTAGTTATGAGTAATATAGTAGTTATGAGTAGTATAGTAGTTATGAGTAGTATAGTAGTTATGAGTAGTATAGTAGTTATGAGTAGTATAGTATGAGTAGTATAGTAGTTATGAGTAGTATAATAGTTATTAGTAGTATAGTAGTTAGAAGTAGTATAGTATGAGTAGTATAGTATGAGTAGTATAGTATGAGTAGTATAGTATGAGTAGTATAGTAGTTATGAGTAGTATAGTAGTTATGAGTAGTATAGTAGTTATGAGTAGTATAGTAGTTATGAGTAGTATAGTAGTTATGAGTAGTATAGTAGTTATGAGTAGTATAGTATGAGTAGTATAGTATGAGTAGTATAGTATGAGTAGTATAGTAGTTATGAGTAGTATAGTAGTTATGAGTAGTATAGTATGAGTAGTATAGTAGTTATGAGTAGTATAGTATGCGTAGTACAGTATAGCATGAGCCCTCTAGTTTTAAACCAGGACAGATCCACATTTCCGCAAAATCGCTTTTTAATATTTTTTTTGCAAAGCTGTGTTGACCATAAGTGTCTGAATCCAGTCTAAAAATGCATTCAAAGTCATGGCTGTAGATTCAAAAGTACGTGTCTGTCAATCGTTTTTAGCGTCTCCTGAATTATGAAAGTGGATCTATCTGGTTTTGAACTTTGGGGCTCATCTGAAGAGTACAGGATTAAAAGAGCAAGGTTAACTGAAACGATTCTTCCAGAAAATGGGTTTTTATTTTTAACAGAGAACCTTTTTCTTCAGTATAGTAAAAAATTGTCTGCCATTTATATTTAACATAACATCTTCAACGCCAATATGAAACTAAAGTTTAAAAATTCCCTTCGGATGCTACTAGATGGTATGAGAATATCATTTTTGACTATAGCTTGACGTTGCACCTTCATCCCATGTACCTCACATGTAAGGATTATAATTAAAAACTTGTCTAATCCCCAATTCTGATACATTAACATTGATTTAAGTTTCGACAAGGTCTTCATCTCAGAGATTTGACCTTTTCATCGGAGATTTTTCACCTCATAGTAAGTGTATAAAACCTTCATCTGAATTGAAGATTTTATAAAGGATGTATATATATTTATGTATATAATAAATATATATATATATATAAACAAAAAATTCAATTCTTTTAAAAAGCTTTTCATTTTTTGCCGTAATACATTTAAAAGCATTTTTTTCTTCAATAATTTCGATGCTACCAAATTTAAGGTTTGTGTTTTATTTTTTTAAAGATTTTAAAATTTATTAGGAAGAAAATTGAAATAAAATTCTTTAAATTTAAATAATTTAAAAAATATATATTCAGTTTTGCTGCATAAAACCTTCAATTTCACAATTTTGGCGAAGGTTTTATGTCGACATTTTTGCTGGGCTGGTAGATTGCAAATCTACTATTGAGTTAAAATGTAATAAAATACGATTTAGGGAAAATGAAGACAAACAGAACACGACAATAACACAAACGTACAAGGCGAAAACTTCTGGGTTAAACCTTATTGAAACTTTATGATTGACACAACACATTAAATTGAAATACAAAATAAGGTTTATTAAAATATATGCAATATTATAGTGGTGTGTCACTTTTGATACGTTTCTCATTATATCCATATGTTGGGGTGATGAAAGAACTGCTGAAAATGGTGTTAAATAGTGCAAACGCAGAGAAGGGTCTAATGCTACTATTATCTTCCGAATCTGGTAGTTAAAGTTATCTTTTGTAACTTATTTCGTATTTGAAAATATTTGAATTTATTTAATTGAAAATATAAGTCCTCAGTTCAAATTCTGTGTTGTCCCGATTCACTGTTTGTTCGAAATCTGTTGTTTTCCGCTGCTGTAATGTACTGTAAATACTCGTATAATTAAGTATATAATCATTGCATAGAAATAATAATAGTGTTATTATTTCTCTCTCTCTCTCTCTCTCTATATATATATAGCCTCAATTTTTGTGTAATTTCAAAAAAAATAATTTATATTCCCTCAATTATCGAAATACATGCATTTATAAGCGTTATTGTTGTGCTTCTCAAACTCATTGTAATTATTTAGTCTATTTAAAGTAACATGAATGTCACATTTAATTACACGCAATGTAGTTGTAATCGAACAAACAACTTCCCGAGAGATAGCTATGTGGTTATTAATAGAGAGCTGTTAATGGAGTATCACCTAAGTATCCCCTCCATTAACATTATTACGTGTTCTTTTGTTACATATATCAAACGTAGTTTTCACGCAACGAGTCGAAATAGCCACAGAATGGACAATGTGGCGAGTTGAGCATTTTAAGCCTAATACATTTTGGTTTTTTGACCAATATGTAACAACCGTTATTATTCAAATAGCAGACAGTAACATTTTATTTTTGCCATTTTAAACCAACTTTTATAATTGTTCTTTCGAACCAGGGGAGTTGGTATTCACGACTAGTCCTTTGAGGAATATATAGAGGTTGATCTTGGACATTAAGATGAGCAAGTATACTGTAAAAAATAAGGTACTTAAAAATGAACACCTGAACATACTCGTTTTTCTTTGAGTGTAATTGCATCGTAAATGAGCGATAACGTATTCAAATTTAAGCAAACGTACTTTCTAAAAAATGAGCAGTGTGATTTAATATTGCTAATGTCAGATTCTGTTCAAGTCACCTTAACAAAGCGACCTGACAAACTTAAAATAGTTATTCAGTATAATAGTTGTTTTTACAAACTGTACACATTTTTGAGTACATGACATCTTCAAAAATGAAACTTATGTATTAGGCGCAATGATAAGCATCGAATGTAATCAAACATAAGTACATTTTACTTATTTTTGAGTACCTCAGTGTAGGAGAAAGGGGAGATTTGAATAGATCGTGGGATCGGAGGTCTGGGTTGTTGCTCTCAGAGTTATAAAATCGTTTAGGTGATAGGTTCAAAATTTGACTCTGACCTTTTGGTGGAGGTTTCTGAATCGCGTGTTCTTCGTTATTGGCCGCCCCCAAGAGTGTGAAAATGATTCCTGCCTGTGAGTTGACCCCGACAGCTGCGACCACCATCTTGCCGCTGCCTTCCATGACATGTGTACCTGGAAAGAGAGCATCACGAATTAGCTGAATGTGTTCCTTGCTGGAAGCAATTGCACATTTCTATAGAAAGGAATATAAACAGTGTGTATAATGCAACTTTTAGGTATCATGTATGAAGTATCAAGGTATCATGTATGAAGTATCAAGGTATCATGTATGAAGTATCAGGGTATCATGTATGAAGTATCAAGGTATCATGTATGAAGTATCAAGGTATCATGTATGAAGTACCAAGGTATCATGTATGAAGTATCAGGGTATCATGTATGAAGTATCAGGGTATCATGTATGAAGTATCAAGGTATTATGTATGAAGTATCAAGGTATCATGTATGAAGTATCAAGGTATCATGTATGAAGTATCAAGGTATCATGTATGAAGTATCAAGGTATCAAGTATTAATTACCGTAAAAAAGGGTTGCTTTATCCCACATACGGGTTATTTTGTCCTATCCAGCGCCGAGAAGTAGAATTCAATTAAATGTGGGTTTGCTTAACTAGTATTGAGGCCTGACTTGAATCGCCGGTTACTATAAGAACCTGAAGCAATCAGTTGTAGCACGTTTGGTTTAGTCATTTTTTTTTAGTTTGGGATAAAGTAATACTTCGCGGCCAAATTAACCGTATTTACAATAGCTAAATGCATATTGTAATTCCACCTTTCATTTGAAATGTTGTGTGATTGACAAGTTTATTATTATTATTTATATTACTTATTGTACATTGATTCTCAAGGAGCCCCAACAGCCCAATCAGACAACGCAGTAAAGCTTTGACAAACGTTGAATAAACATATATCATCAAATACGCAAAACATATCACATATGCACAAAATATATCAGCATAGCTTATTATTTATAGAATATGCCAGCTGGGGAATATTTGTAGTGATTGGTATGGAATTAAGGTATTTTGTTATGTATTTAAAAGGGAACTAGGTACTTCGAGTAATCGCTAACCATTTCATGAAATATCCGATTACCGTGTTTATATAGGGTGTAGTACTAACAAACAATAGGGAGAAAGGGGCACATTGATATACGAGAACATTGATATAGTCCTTATAATTTCAAATTGAGATTAGTAAAGTATTTAATTTGTCTATTCACAGTTTTGGCAGTCATATATAAACTGGTATGTTTCAGTTGAAACCAAACATATTTTGTACACTCAAAAGTGAAATGTTTTAATCCTTTGCGGTGGAGACCTTTCTTGGTGGGGCGAACCAGGTATTCCGGACGATTTTCCGTATACCTTGTTGGTGAAATTCTTACACCTTTTCAGCGCATCTTACCAATTGGTAGCTGAGAGTCACTCCTCGAGTTGACACGTCAAACCAATTAGTGGCTGAGAGTCACTCCTCGAGTTGACATATCAAATCAATTGGTGGCTGAGAGTCACTCCTTGAGTTGACACTTCAAACCAATTTTTTTTCTGGAGAGTCACTTCTCTAGTTGACACATCAAACCCATTGGTGGCTGAGAGTCATTCCTCGAATTGACACATTAAACCAATTTGTTCCTGAGAGTCACTCCCCAATTTCACACATGAAACAAATTGGTGGATGAGAGTCACTCCACGAGTTGACACATCAAACCAATTGGTGCCTAAGAGTCACTCCTCGAGTTGACACATCAAACCAATTAGTGGCTGAGAGTCACTCCTCGAGTTGACATATCAAATCAATTGGTGCCTAAGAGTCACTCCTCGAGTTGACACATCAAACCAATTGGTGCCTAAGAGTCACTCCTCGAGTTGACACATCAAACCAATTAGTGGCTGAGAGTCACTCCTCGAGTTGACACATCAAACCAATTGGTGCCTAAGAGTCACTCCTCGAGTTGACACATCAAACCAATTAGTGGCTGAGAGTCACTCCTCGAGTTGACATATCAAATCAATTGGTGCCTAAGAGTCACTCCTCGAGTTGACACTTCAAACCAATTTTTTTTCTGGAGAGTCACTTCTCTAGTTGACACATCAAACCCATTGGTGGCTGAGAGTCATTCCTCGAATTGACACATTAAACCAATTTGTTCCTGAGAGTCACTCCCCAATTTCACACATGAAACAAATTGGTGGATGAGAGTCACTCCACGAGTTGACACATCAAACCAATTGGTGCCTAAGAGTCACTCCTCGAGTTGACACATCAAACCAATTAGTGGCTGAGAGTCACTCCTCGAGTTGACATATCAAATCAATTGGTGCCTAAGAGTCACTCCTCGAGTTGACACATCAAACCAATTGGTGCCTAAGAGTCACTCCTCGAGTTGACACATCAAACCAATTAGTGGCTGAGAGTCACTCCTCGAGTTGACATATCAAATCAATTGGTGCCTAAGAGTCACTCCTCGAGTTGACACATCAAACCAATTGGTGCCTAAGAGTCACTCCTCGAGTTGACACATCAAACCAATTAGTGGCTGAGAGTCACTCCTCGAGTTGACATATCAAATCAATTGGTGCCTAAGAGTCACTCCTCGAGTTGACACATCAAACCAATTGGTGCCTAAGAGTCACTCCTCGAGTTGACACATCAAACCAATTAGTGGCTGAGAGTCACTCCTCGAGTTGACATATCAAATCAATTGGTGCCTAAGAGTCACTCCTCGAGTTGACACATCAAACCAATTGGTGCCTAAGAGTCACTCCTCGAGTTGACACATCAAACCAATTAGTGGCTGAGAGTCACTCCTCGAGTTGACATATCAAATCAATTGGTGCCTAAGAGTCACTCCTCGAGTTGACACATCAAACCAATTGGTGCCTAAGAGTCACTCCTCGAGTTGACACATCAAACCAATTAGTGGCTGAGAGTCACTCCTCGAGTTGACATATCAAATCAATTGGTGCCTAAGAGTCACTCCTCGAGTTGACACATCAAACCAATTGGTGCCTAAGAGTCACTCCTCGAGTTGACACATCAAACCAATTAGTGGCTGAGAGTCACTCCTCGAGTTGACATATCAAATCAATTGGTGCCTAAGAGTCACTCCTCGAGTTGACACATCAAACCAATTGGTGCCTAAGAGTCACTCCTCGAGTTGACACATCAAACCAATTAGTGGCTGAGAGTCACTCCTCGAGTTGACATATCAAATCAATTGGTGCCTAAGAGTCACTCCTCGAGTTGACACATCAAACCAATTGGTGCCTAAGAGTCACTCCTCGAGTTGACACATCAAACCAATTAGTGGCTGAGAGTCACTCCTCGAGTTGACACATCAAACCAATTGGTGCCTAAGAGTCACTCCTCGAGTTGACACATCAAACCAATTGGTGCCTAAGAGTCACTCCTCGAGTTGACACATCAAACCAATTAGTGGCTGAGAGTCACTCCTCGAGTTGACATATCAAATCAATTGGTGGCTGAGAGTCACTCCTTGAGTTGACACTTCAAACCAATTTTTTTTCTGGAGAGTCACTTCTCTAGTTGACACATCAAACCAATTGGTGGCTGAGAGTCACTCCTCGAGTTGACACATTAAACCAATTTGTTCCTGAGAGTCACTCCCCAATTTCACACATGAAACCAATTGGTGGCTGAGAGTCACTCCTCGAGTTGACACATTAAACCAATTTGTTCCTGAGAGTCACTCCCCAATTTCACACATGAAACAAATCGGTGGATGAGAGTCACTTCACGAGTTGACACATCAAACCAATTGGTGCCTAAGAGTCACTCCTCGAGTTGACACATCAAACAAATCGGTGGATGAGAGTCACTTCACGAGTTGACACATCAAACCAATTGGTGCCTAAGAGTCACTCATCGAGTTGACACGTCAAACCAATTTGTTCCTGAGAGTCATTTCTCGAGTTGACATATCAAACCAATTTGCGCCAGAGAGTTACTCCTCGAGTTGACACATCAAACCAATTTGTGCTTGAGAGTCACTCCTCGAGTTGACACATGAAATAAATTGGTGGCTGAGAGTCACTCTTCGAGTTGACGCATAAAACCAATTTGTGCCTGAGAGTCACTCGTCGAGTTAACACGTCAAACCAATTTGCGCCAGAGAGTTACTCCTCGAGTTGACACATTAAACAAATTGGTGGCTGAGATTCACTCCTCGAGTTGACGCATCAAACCAATTTGTGCCTGAGAGTCGTCACTCCTCGAGTTGACACATTAAACAAATTGGTGGCTGAGAGTCACTCCTCGAGTTGACGCATCAAACCAATTTGTGCTTGAGAGTCACTCCTCGAGTTGACACATGAAATAAATTGGTGGCTGAGAGTCACTCGTCGAGTTAACACATCAAACCAATTTGCGCCAGAGAGTTACTCCTCGAGTTGACACATTAAACAAATTGGTGGCTGAGATTCACTCCTCGAGTTGACGCATCAAACCAATTTGTGCCTGAGAGTCACTTCTCGAGTTGACATATCTAACCAAATGGTGCCTCCCTTAACCCCATCTCTCACTACAATCTACAGTTACAAAAGTGTCAAAGTAACAGTATTATTGAATTTGCTTTCAAACTTAAACACAATTATTTTGTGCAATTTTACTTATTACTAAAGTTTCGTTTAAAACCAGTTTTTACTGAAGACGGCGCGCCATACCTGAGAGCATCATGGGGTCGTGGTCTTCTCCTTTCTTCACATGATCCGATTCTCCAGTCAACGAACTTTCGTCCACTTTCAAATCGTTGCTTTGTATGACGATGCCATCCGCCGGTAGAAGATCGCCTGGATTCCAAAGAAGAAAGAATCTGACATTACATCGACGCTAATGAGATACGATAAATATTTTCATATATCCACTCATGTTATACTACAAAGTAGAGTACGGATAAGAAAATTGGGAGAGAAATGGGTGTCAGAAGTATTGCAGTGAGTAGGTACAATATAGGTACCTAATTACTGCAATTGTACACATACAGGGTGATCATAAAAAATATAGTAATATTTAAAGGAGTGGCAGAGAAAAAATCAAAATAAACATTTATTGTCGTTATACAAAGTGTGATCGGAGATTTAGCGCTGTACCAAGACTTTCAGCAAAGGCCTGAGAACTTCAAAAATAAAACAAAATTACATGACTAAGTTGCGTACCAATTCTTTCATTGAGTCATCCCTACCATGGCTATTTATTTTTTAACGTAATCTCTTTTGACATGACATGGCGATTAATAACGAAGGCCTCAGGTATACAGTACAACCTAAAGATTTCTGTACAATGAAACCCACTAGGTAACTTGGTAGTAAAACTTGGTTGCTTAAAAGATTTAAATGGCACTTCATTGACGATTTATGTACTAAAGTAATCGTTTTTACTGCGAAGTGTTTAGTAATAACGAAGTAATCCGGTATGCAGTATAACCTACAGATTTACAGTAAAATCTGTTGGTCTACAATGGAACCTTTTAGGTAATTTTGTTGTAAAACTTGGTTGGTTAAAAGGTTTAAACGGCGCTTCACTGACGATTTATGTACTAATGTCATCTTGTTTACCGCGATGTGATTATTAATAACAAATGTCTCAGATATACTTTGTAAGCTGCAGATTTACAGTAAAACCTGTAAGTTTACACTGGAACCTACTAGATAACTTGGTAGTAAAGTTTGGTTGGTTAAAAGGTTTAAATGGCGCTTTACTGACGATTTATGTACTAAAGTAATCTTATTTACCGCGAAGTGTCTATTAATAACGAAGACATCAGGTATATAGTATAATCTACAGATTTACATTGAAACTTGTAGACCTACAATGAAGCCTACTAGGTAGTAAAACTTGGTTGGTTAAACGATTTAAACTGCGCTTCACTGATGATTTATATACTAAAGTAATCTTGTTTTCTGCGATGTGATTATTAATAACGAATGTCTTAATTATGCAGTCTAATCTACAGATTTACAATAAAACTCGTAAGCCTATAATGGAACCTACTAGGTAAGTTGGTAATAAAACTTGGTTGGTTAACAGCTTTAAACGGTGTTTTACTGACGACTTATGTACTAACGTAATCTTGTTTACCGCGATGCGACTATTATTAACAAAGGCATCAGGAATGCAGTATAATCTGCAAATTTACTATAAAACCTGTGGGTCTACAATAGAACCTACTAGGTAACTTGGCAGTAAAACTTGGTTAAAACGTTTAAACGGCGCTTCACTGACGATTTATGTATTAAAGTAATCTTGTTTACCGTGATGTGACTATTAATAACGAAGACCTGAGTCTTCAGTAAAACCTACAGATCAACCCTAAAATCTGTAAGTCTACAGTAGAACACAATACAGGTAATCTAGTAAAGGGTTAGAAGGAACCTGGGGGAGTAACTCACCATACTTGACTTGACATATGTCCCCTACCACGATGTCGCTGACCGGTATCTGTATGACCTCCCCTCCCCTTATCACAGCGAATTTGTGCTCGTGCTCGATGCGGTTCTGCAGCCCCCGGAACTGCCGCTCTTTGGTGTAATCGTTGAAGGCCGTCACCAGCACCACGATCACCACCGACACCAGGATGGCCACGCCCTCGATCCATCCGGCCTCGCTCTCACCGTCGTCGTGACCTGCAGGAAATATCAACCAGCATTGTAATCCAACCAGTATAAGCAATTGAGAAGAAAGGCAACACACTGAGATTTTTTTTTTAAAGGGAAAAACTTAATAAATGTTGTCGGGGGCCGGGCGTGTGCTGTGGCATCGTCTTGTGCCTTCCCTTCCCGGCGGGGTCGGGGCCGGTTTCGTCCATGTGCTGGGAGGCATTCTTCTCCCGGCCCGCGCTGTATGCTCGAAAGGCTTTTTAGCCTGAGTTGGTGCGGGTCAGGGTTTAAAAAAAAAAAAAAAAAAAAAAAAAAAAAAAACACACACACACTGAGATACAAATTATTGAATTTTCTGAAAAAAACACATATGGGTTGACAAGGAGCTGAAAATCTGTACAGACAACATAAGAAGTAACTCTAACAAATTTATTTAATAAAAACGAAACACCTTAATTTCGTCTTAGAAGTTAAACCAATTCTAAAGTCAAAGATTTAGCAGCCGTAGTTGGGGACGAAAAAAAGCGATAAACTTCTTAATGTGAATGACTTTGGTGCTGCGTTCAAGAGATGAAAAACATTGACCTTGGATTTCGTCACTAACAACGATTGCTAAATCTCTGGTTTTACTTTTAGGTCGATTATGAGGTCCATTCCAAACGGATGTGATATAAACGCATGAGAGCTATTGTAGACGGCTCTGCAATTGATAACTAAAAACTACGAGGTTTGTATACTCCAATCACAGAGTCATCCGCAAAAGCTCGCGCGCGTTTTTCTCGTCCGTTTGTAATGGGCCTCAGAGTATAATTCAATATAAAGGGGAAAAAAAGAAAATAAAAACAAATTCTGGAAATCTGGTAGAGAAGTCGGAGACTAAATGTACCAACACATATTTAAATACGACAAATATTTGTGAAAAAGTCAAACAGAATAACCTAGTTCTTAAAACCTTTATCTTAAAAACAAAACGTATTAATCGACTGCAATACGTAAAAGCTCTGTTTTCAATTTCATGACAGCGAATTAAATGCGTTTCCATAAATATGTCACACACTAGATTTATTCAAAAAAACTTTAATTTGACATTGAAGTATTATTTGCAACTTTTCAACTTTAATTTGACATTGAAGTATTATTTGCAACTTTTCAACTTTAATTGACATGTAAGCATATCTGGAGAACTAATGTGAAATTCACTGGTTTTGTCACAAAAACAGTGGTGTAGATTCAGCATTTGTTTTATCTGCTACCTTGACACTATAATAGCATAAGGCCGACACACGAGTGTAATAAACGCGCTTGGCATTTTCCAAAGCCAATGAGATTGGTGCATTCAAACCACGTGATTTTTAACCAATCACAGAGGCATCTAAAAAATGCCACTCGAATATGTTATTATCGTATGGAATGACAGCAACCAGTCATCTCATGGCTCTCTAAACATAACCTACCGTTACCACCGGTTTTTTGAAATATCTACCTACCTACATATACTAGGCATAGTCAGTCGCAACTTTTGTACAGGTAGTTGGGGCAGCCATTGATAATGCATTGATTGTATTCAAAAGGTTTGAATATACCTTTATGTGTATATGTACTGCCTTGAAATATGTGCTATGCAAAAATCCATTTTAAGGTAATTTAATTTTATAAAACATTTGCATGTAGATGGCTCAAGACTGCAAACAGCTCAAGGCTGTAAATAGTTTAGATAGCTCAAGGACTCACGTTTCCAGCAATGACATACCGCATTTCAAACAGAAATTGAAACGCAAATGAACGTAGATGCATGTCTCACATAGGATTTGCCTAGTACTCACAGTGCAGTTAGATTAAAATTACAGTTATTACTTAATCCAATAGAAAAACCTATCTCAAATTTTGATATTCCATTAACTTGAAGGTTAGTCCATGGCATATATCAATAGTCGAGAGAAAATATATTATATATACGCGTCATTTTAGGCATGCAACTAAAGTCCGAATTCGATGTGTAACGCCATCTCAGCCAGGGAAGATTTTGTGTATCTTTACTGCAAACAATGAAATAATAGAGAGTCAGTTTGTTGTAAAGGCATCATAGGGCTCTTGTCATATGAGAAATAATAGGATGAATAATATAAGCTAACGCGTGTTAAAAGCGTCCTTACAGAATGGTCGTAAAATGTCGGAGTGTTTCTTGGAAGCTATATATATTAAAATAATAAAATTAAAATAATGTGTACAATATACATGCACTGGAAATATAAAATTAAATATTTTTCAGATAAGACCGCTTTATGAATATTCCAGCGGAAGATGTGTGTGTGTGACATTCCGACGCTATTCGCAGCACATTTGTAATTGTTTTGGCTTTAAAACAACTGCAATTTTGTAACAACAAATTGATATGCCATACATGTCCGGAGATATAATTTATCTCATTGGAAATGTTTTACGTTGCATGAATACAAAGATATAAATTTTTAATTTTACGAAACGTGTGTGTGACCCATTTACAAACAAATGGGTCACACACTTCATGTAAAATCAAAAATTTATATCTTTGTATTCATGCAACGTAAAGGATTTCCAATTAGATTAATTATATCTCCGGACATCAATGACAGGTATCAATTTGTTCTTTCCAAAATTGCATTTGTTTTAAAGTAAACATAATTGCAAATGTGCTGCGAATATTGTCACACATCACGTGGAATGCTCTTAAAGTTGTGTTCTCTGAAAACAGTTTACTTTATATTTCTGTGGCACGTAAATTGTATTATATATATATTAACTTTTTTTAAATTTTATTAGATATAGTTTTCAAGGAATACGCCACGCTGGAATGCTCATTTACAATTTTAACATTTTCCCAAACGCTCAGAGGGACTAGTGGCATAGTGCCTGGCTATGGAACGAAAGGTCCCGAGTCCGAAACCGACCCAGCGCACCTACCTTTCGTGTTCTCGTCTGTGGGTGATTCGTAGAAGGCGAGCCCTAGCGAGACGAGTGCGGCCACTTGGAGGATGATGAGGGTGACGTCTTGCAGGGCTTCCCACACCAGCTGGAAGAAGGTCTTCGGGGGTTTCGGGGGGATGGAGTTGGCGCCGAACACCTCCCGACGGTGGCCGAGGTCCGACGCCGAGCCGCACAGGCCTGTAAACACGCACAACAACACCATAAAAACACTGATAAAAACTCATGCTCATTTTTTAAGAAACTTTCGTAATTTTTGACGTAACAGACGCCTGAGTAATAATTTGTCCAACTGAGGAAATTCATTTTGTCGTTTATTTTCGATAAATTTGTTTCGTTAAAAATAGGGACGATTTAAAATAAATATCGACTCGAGATCTCCTGATCCGAAGTCAGATGTGATATCCACCTAACCAGGCACGCTCTTTTGAATTTTGGCAATATACATGTAAAAATTAAAATTAGAATCAAATGAGTTGATGAAGCCAGAAAGGTATCGGAGTCAATTACTTTCGTTAAAAAATTTGAAGATTGTTGTTTCGTTAAAAGTCTAGTGATTTAACGACGAAACGATCGTCAAATTTGACGAAATTAGCCTTGACGATCGTAGAATGTTCAAAAATGAGAGTAGTATCTCTGTGAGAAGACATAGTTATACAGGATAGCCCCACATTGTTGGGCGATAGTCATTGCTTGGCTGTATCACGATGGTACTAGCATAACAAAATAGCATGTTTCCCAAATACTTTGCTTATATTTTAAACAAATCGATTGGCTTCAACAGCAACAAACAAAGTTATTAAAGCGTAGCAAAACGATTGGTTTATCCCGTGAAGTTAAACAGCCAAACGATGAACATCAAATCACCTATCAATTGAAAGGTTTGTTGCATACAGGATGTAGCTCCAACCTAGGGGAATTTGGAGTTACATGTACTATCTTGTGGTTAAAAAACTAGTTCGTTTGGTGCCAGAAAGATGTAGCTTCAATCGTTACTTCTCGCGTTACTCAATAGATGACAACGCAACAGATGAGCCGGACGTTACAGAGGGGGAGTGTGATGATTAAAAATGTAATGTTCTGTTTTTAAATCCAAGTTATATGCTATATTTCAATTGAAGTATTCTTTAAATAAAATAATATTATAATAAATAATATTTTTTTTTGTGAAATATTTTTTATAGAGGTAGACAGAGCATCTATTTGATTGTAAGAAAGAGGTACCTTTAACAATCCAACATGTGCCACGTCATCTGGAAGATATGTTTTTGAGTGAAAATACTTTTATAATATGTAGGAAAAATTAAAAAGATTGATCAAAAAGAATATTTTCACACAACTTGGAATTTTGAATTTTCGAACGTTTTTTACGGCTTTCTGCAAACTTGAATTTTTGGAGCTACCTCCTTTTTACAGCAAACCTCTCAATTTGTGACCGCCTTATACATTGAACATACGATTACTCAAGCAACAGTATACCGTGGATTAGTTAAACATTGAGAGCACATTGTATGTAAAGGGTTCATGGCAAGTACGCTGAGAGCCGTTACTCACATGAAACGTTTTTAAAACCAGGTACATGGGGTATTAGGATAGCAACTGGTTTGATGAAGTGACATTTTATATCATTCACGGCTACTTCTTATTTATCATGGAGTCGATACCTCAACGTTACCTACAAGTGTGGATATTTCGTTGCATTATATGAGGAAGCGGTAAGGAAAGTAATAATTCGTCAAAAAAAATCAGGACTGGGTGCGTTGAAGCATAGCCAAAAAGCGTGTATGTGAAACGATATAGCAACATATTATAGAAATATGGATTTGTTACTAATGAATAACCTCGTAAGTATAAGGAAAATAAACAAGCTCTTCCGGTTTCATTCCACGCCCCATATAGGTTTTATTTTATTTCAAGACTTTACATGCCTAATTTCCAATCAATCTCGAGACCACGTATGAACTATGTCTATGGGTATTGAAATTTAGTTTTGCGTATTCTTTACAATTATATATATATTTATAATTTATATCCTCGTAAAACTGTACTTGAGGGTTTAAAAGGTAGGTAAAATAATTCTTTTATGAAAAGCTTTTCGGCATCGTGGCAAAACTTAGAAAGATCATATATACACATAGCGTAATTGTTTTCGGTACCTAACTGTATGAAAGCACCTCGCGCTTGTATTTTTAGTCTTTAATAATAACTATAAATTTAATATATAATTAAAAATATCTTAAAATAGAGAAATTGTTGAAATTGTTTTGAGCATTAAACTTAAATTTATGTTCTAATCCAATATGGCGGATACCACAACGAAAAAAAAAATTACAATACATATAATGATCGATACCAAAATAAAGGAAAAGTATTTAACTTGAAGAATATTCAATAATTAAACAAAATTAGTTCACTTAATTGCTTTGGGTTTTGAGCAATTTCCAGTAAGGAGTCGATTGCGTTCACAGAGGCTTACCTCTGCAGTACGTTTGATGATTCAAGCAATAGTGGTCGTGCTTGAGAGAGCTCACTCTGTCATAGTAAGTATAATCCCTCGAACTCAAACCGGCGCTCATCAGGAGTTACAAAGAATGCAAGTGTATAATTTTCTGCGGAAATTTTACGATTGCTCAGCAGTGGCACTCCCGCGTTTGATATATAGGGACCAGAAATGGTGTGAATATACTCGGGTAGCAAGACAGAAGGATGTAGATACTCGTCCCTTTTGACTACAGCAGACTACATCAGGGAGAACCCTACTAGTTATAATATAAGTTAAACATGCGAGCTTAGCAACGAGTGTCTAAATGTAAGTGGTGGATTTGGTTAAGCCTTTTTTGTATCCTATTTGTCCACTCTCTACAGCAAGCACAAGACTTTTACCCCACTGCAGCTGTATCCCCATAACAGCTTAGCTGTATTCCCATAACAGCTTAGCTGTATCCCTTTAACAGCTTAGCTGTATCCCTATAACAGCTTGGTTGAATATTTAAAAACCATTTTTATATCTACTCTCTATCAACATAAAATGATGTACAAACTGCATAATTATTAAGAAATATTTGGAAATGCTAGCTTTCCTTTTATTTGTATGTTCTAAGTTAAAACTAAACACCATCTCAAAACAATACTAAGAAATCATTACTACTCAAAACAAAGCGTTTTTTAGATATATTGCCTTCGTCAAAACCCATGTGTCCCAATAGGACAGAAATCGTGCACCCAAAACTAATACATTGAAAAAAAGCGATGAATCTTCATTATTGTTATCCGACGAAATGCGTTGCATAATAAATGAACTGCTTCTAATTAACTTTACGTTACTTCCATCATTAGTTGGGTGTGACTTCGTAATGCTCGTCGAAGATTACAGAGGTTGCAAAAGACTGCGTGCCACCGTCCCTCACAGTATTTACGGTCTTACAAACAGTCACTTTATCGCGAGATATATGTACCATTAATTATGTTTCGAATATTTTATAAGCTTTATTCAATGTGTACAGGGTGTCCCGTTATAACCGCATAAACTCTACATTAAGGATTAGCGTTTGTAGAACATAAAAAAAAAGATTTATGCGATCCATTGGTTTCAAGAAATAACGAACGAAATGTGTTACTTCACATCCTGTGTACGAAAGAAAAGGCGTTATTACTAACTTGAGAAAGCGCACAACGAATGTGAATAATAATTAAAAATAATTGGTAATTAAAAATATTGGTGTAATAGATCATGCCTATCGAGACGACTGAATGGTTTCAGACCTGGCACCTAACGTCGTTTTTCGTCAGTAGACGCTTCTCTCGACGTCCGAGTTGGTTTCCCTCCTAAACTATGGAATCAATCACTACAGAAGTGTCTCGGACGTCAAATGCGGCGTCTAATGTTGGAAAACTCAAGGACATGTATAACATCTATAAACATTTTTGTTAATATATAGTAATTTAATTTCACCGAAAATTATTAAAAATTATTCATAAGAAGGAAAATTGTTATTCTAATGCTTGACTCTGCCGTAAACATTGCTGTCAAGTTTCCCAGGCATTATTTGTATACCAAACTTGTTACTTCTATCCTAAACACAGTCAAAAAATATTTTTTAACTCTATTTTCTTATTATATTCGGCTGATATCAAATTGAAATTGTTTCGATAATTAAGCATTGTTATTTTATTACTATGCATTTAATATTAGATAAAGGAAAATAAAGCTGATTTGCTTTGACGTGTAAAGTTTTTAAAATCGGTTCGGAATATGGGATGGCATGCAGAACAAAGCGGACCGTAACTAAAACTTTAAATTTTAATTAGCGTATAACTTTATAACTAACAACCATAGTTTAGTGTATGTGATCGGTTACGTTGTTGACAACATGAACGCCGTTACAATAAAAGGGATAAGTGCTCAAAGGTACCGTACAAAGGACTTGCAAAAGGAGGCGCGAAACAAAACTGTCGTAGTTGCATTTATTTCACGCATGCCTGACGCTTGCAAACTTCGTTCAAAGAACGAGACACAATGTAGAAAAATTGCAATGCTTTGTTCGAAATTCAAAAAGGAGTTACTCACTTGTATTTAACGTTATACGCCTTAAAGCCTGCGACACTCATCTGTCATTTCTCAAGTGACAAAATAAACGACATGTTCTTTAGTTTAAAACGTCTTTTTATCTGTAGCTTGTTTTCTCATTAACTAAAAAAATGGGTATTTCTTTTGCAGAAAGAAGCGTAAAATAATTTGGGAAAGGTAACATAAACGGGAATAACTAATTCCGAAAAATAACGTAAATAAAAAAGACTTTTTCGAATGTAAAAGGGGTAGAATTATAAAGCATCGTATTGATCTTTTTACTAGACTGATAAAGTTATTTTTATGCAAAATTACTCTACCTTAAAATATGCTATGTTATGCAAGTTAAATTACATTATATACATTATAAAGCTATTAAGTTGGAAAATTTTGAAGAAAGTAGAATGATTTTAAATATTACTAATTCAAATATTGTAATAAAACTTTTAGTAAATAGAGAAGCAACAAAAAATATTGCAAATAAACTATCACTTTATGACAATTTTACAGGATAATCCCTATTAATTATTTCATATAAATCAATATGTGATAAAACTATTTATAGAATCTTTGTCTCTAAAAAATTGTAAACTAAAAACTTGAAATCCAGAGAAAAAAATATAAAAAATGTTTTCAGTTTGACTTTTCCCTTAATTTTATTTTAGTTTACAATAGAAAAAATTCGTATTTCAAATTCTTAAAAAAATGAATGTATTTTAATATAAAAGTTTTCATACATAAACAAACATAATAAAATAAAAAAGTTAGCACCGCAATTCCCAAAAGAAATTGCTTTTTTTTAATATGCTATACTCTTAAAGTAAGTTTATTTATAAACTTTACAAATGACGTTTTATTTTTAAATGCTTTTTTTTAATGTTATGGTTAAATCTTGTTTTACAAAACACAAAAAAATACTAAAGAACTGTGAAAACATAAATTTTGAATTTTTTTAATATGTAGTAAAAAAATGCATTTCGCACTATATTAATTAAAACTATGCGCTCTGGATATATGTATACGTACGACCCACATAATATTTTAAACATAAATTTTTATACATAAATTTTTACTGTACAAATGATCTAATTCTGGATTTTATTGAAAAATGTATCAGATGGGACTAGTAAATAATTGCCCTTCATCTAATTGTAGAGTGGACTATCAAACTTTTATTTTTTATTTTTGAAGCAATCATTTTGAGAAATTTAGACTATTATAGTTTATATTTATCATGACTACGATCGAAATTTGGAAATAAAGTTATAACTTTATTTTATTTTTATTTTTCAAATATGTAAAAATTATGTAAATTTAAAAATTATTTGTGTGTTTCAATTTCCGAAAATTGTAATTTATTTTGTCGATTTTTAGATACAACTTAAGTACTCTAACAAAACATGGATAAGTTTGAATAATTTTGGAAATATTTTTTAGAAAGTTTGATTGAAAATGTGTTTTAATGTAAATCAAATTTAATGTACTTAAAAAGTTCATTTTAATCTGATATAAATTATATCTTTATTATTCGTCTTAGAAATTGTTTAAATAGGGTTAAGAGAGTAAAAAAACAATTTACCTTTTATTTTAATTTTGCAGATATCATTATAACTTTTTTTTTACGTACGTTTTTTTTTCTTTTTAAAAATTAAAAAAAATTATATTTCTTTTTTTTATATAAGTCAAGAAAATATCTCATGAAAAAATATATTTTTGCCATTTTGTAAATAAAAGAATGTGTTTAACAAACTGTCTTCGCAGATTGTTATATGCAAAAAAAAATTGTGAGAAATATTAAAAAAAAATCGATAATTTCACTGGTCGACCAATTTGAAAAAATACCTAAAAGCATATAATCTATATATTAATAATTCATAAAAATAAATTTGAAGTACTGTGTTTGAAAATACTCTGTAGTAAATTTGGAGCAGCTTCTTCAAATAGATATGAACTTATATCAGTTTAAACTTGACCGAACATGAAAAAAAGTAATCACTGACAAAAATGAGTTCAAAGTTACATATTCAGGGAATTTTGTACCAAAGCTTAATATTGATTCGAAAAAATAATTAGTTGTACTTAATTTAGAAATATAATTTTGGTATCGTTCGATTAAATATTAAATTAACTATTGTTAAAGCAATAAAATATATTTGGATAGTTTTGATGATACTATGGTACTAGGAAGTAAATAAAAACATTAAAGCGCCTGGAACATTTAAAAGTGTAAACAACAATATTTCACCAATTGCATTAAAATATCCATTCAGGTGCTTACATTAAAAAGTTATATCAGGATAAATATAAAAAAGTAGATGGGGATAAAATAAATAGAAAATCAAGTAAATTGTAATAGCTAATCAGCGAGCGTCTAAATATATCCGTATAGAATAATAATAAGAAAAATAACATTATCTTGAACAACCATTGTAAGTATGTCACGATACTTTAAACGTTACTTTAAAATCGATTAAAGAGATACTGCGTATACTTCGTTTTGTAGACTTCCTTAATGCTTTTACCATACGGTTAAACATATTGAAACACTTTTTTGGGTGAATACTAATACTTTACTAAAGACATAAGTTATATAATTTTTTGTAAAATATATAAAATAATTCAACTATTCAAATCCGGTGATGTTGAGGGCATAAAATTTATACAGCCCATAGAATAGAGGCCATGAGTACGTTATACATGTCAAATGTTAATCGAGAAGGTAGAAATAAATTTTTTTATAATAGAGAGTAATAGATAAATGGAATAGTTTGCCTGAATAGGCGGTTAATTCATCAGGAGTAGTTGAATAAAAAAAATCTAGATAGGCAATGACGGATTTTAGGGATGCTTTAAATAGGACCAACCTTGTGCTGGGCGTAGAATCATGTAGTTGGTCGACATTTTTTGTATTCGTAATAAACATTAAAAAAAAATGTATAAAACTATCTATACAAGTTTTTTTTAAATACTTCCAATTTTTTTAATGTATTCAACACTTGTATTGTAATATTTTAGTTGTTTCTGAAAAATGCTCCCGAAATATTAAAAGGTTGAAGAGTTTGAAGCACTTTAAATATGCATAATTTTTATATATTTGAAAGCTTAAATAGTTGTAATTAAAAAAAAAATATATTAACGGTTTGCCAAATTTTGTTCATTTTTGTACTAATTATAAATAGTTACGTCGCAATTATACGTAAATTATTTAAAAAAAAATACATTTACATTTAACCAAAGATACAAAATTGCAATTTTAGTTAAAGTTTGAAAATACAGTTAAAAAATGCTTTTGTAGAACAAGAATATTGAGATATATTTTTATTATAATGACAAAGTTTGTTTATAGAAAATTGAAGATTTTAATGATGCAATACAAAAAAAAGATTACTTGCTTCTCTTTACTTCCATTTTACTATTCTATATTTATCTAGGTCAAAGGAAGGGTTCCATTTTTTTTTTTACGGATTTATAAACTAAACAAATAACTATTTTGAAATGCGACTTCAAAATATTTTCGTTGGCTGTTGGATTATGCTCATTTTGCAAGTGGGACGAAAACATGTTTGTTATATATTTTTATCGCTCTGTTTCGTATATGCTTAAGTTTTAGTTAGCATAAAAATATTTAAGATATAACTTTATTACCTAATTTAATTTTAAGTTATTCGGTATTTTATTTCAGTGACCTTTTCATAGTTTGAAGCGTTCAATAACTCATTGTTATTTTTTGACCTTTCCTTTTCGTAAATCTAAAGAGTGAAAAATTCATACATTTGCTAAAATTCTCATCAGTGTAATAGCCAATATGTCTTTGTTTGGGCTGACAACAAGACTAATACTGTGTACTCTCAAGAGCTTTGAAGTAGTTACGGCGCCTATTAAAGTTTAAAAAATAAAACAAAAAGGGTCCGATTAAAAGAAAACAGTTTTTTTGCGGAAATTCGACGCAGATATAGCAAAATTTTAATCTTTAAAAAATAGTTTTTTTTTTAATTTCAATTCGAATTTGCATTTTTCAAATTCATTTGCGTCATATTTTCGTTCTTTTGTTTGAATATAAACGACTCGTACGTTTTTCTATCAAGAGAAAATTACGATTTATTAACATTCCAAAGGTAAAGAAGTCATTCAGTTACTTAAAAAGTACTTAAAAATGAGTACCTAAACATACTCGTTTTTCTTTGAGTAAAATTGCATCGTAAATTTGCAATGACGTATTCCAATTTTAGTAATCGTACTTTCTCAAAAATAAGCAGTGTATTTTAATATTTCTAATCTCAGCATCTGTCCAAGGCGATCTGACAAACTTAAAATAGTTGTTTAGAAGATTGTTTTGCATCATTTGATGTCGATTGTTTAAATGGAAATTAGGTGTCACAGGATATGATATAAAAGGTGGTCACACATTGTTTAACGAAGGTTATTGTTTGGCTGCAATACATTTACATTTATATGCATTGTTATAATAAAACCTTATTTTTACAAAACTAATTGTCAGTATAAAACATGTTTTGTTTACGTAACTGAAATGCCGTCATTAGTGACATCAACCGTACCTTTATTAAAAGAACGTTAATTAGTTTAAAATTCATTTAAGTTATGTAATAGAATAAAAAATAAAATTTATTATAATATGTTTTGTAATACATTGGGAAATTTTGTGTAATTAAAGTTTTTAACATGAAAAATACAATAAATTAAGGCCTTGAAATTCATTAACTTGGGGTTACTAATGTGGCGTAGTTTAAGTTTTGCAATGAAATGGTGTATGAAAAATGAAATGGTATATATATATATATATATATATATATATATATATATATATATATATATATATATATATATATATATATATATATATATATATATATATATATATATATATATATATATATATATATATATATATATATATATATATATATATATATATATATATATATATATATATATATATATATATATATATATATATATATATATATATATAAATTAGTTTTGCAATGTAATTGTAGATGAGTGAAACAGGTGAGAAGACCATTTAGCAGTGAATTATATTGAAATTGAGTAAGCTCATAACTTAATTTCATTTTCGGTTTATTTAGTAAAATTATAGAAATCAAAAATATATTTAAAAACTCAATGAAATGTCACATATCAACAGTTATAAAAACCATTAATTGAATCGCTTCATCGCTTGTCTCAGACAAGGACAAGAAATTTCATTACCTTTTTCATGAATCATTATTAGTGCTTTATTCATCTGCTAAATGAATAAAACAAACAGCACAAGAATAAAGTGAAAATTAAGGTATTGCTCAGTCAAGGTGTTGGAATTTCGTCAGATTACAAGGAAAACCACTTTTTGTCGATGATCTATTGGAAATTAATTATTGACAAATAAAAATTAAATTTGATCGTGCAGATACAGGATAATTCAGCAAGATTCATCACATTTTAAAACTACTCACATTCAAAAGTTAACAATGCAGAGTGATAAGTGATACAGTGATACATGATTGGAAATGTAAAATGTCCAAGTTTTTTTTTATTGTAATGTTTGATCGTAAAGGACTTTCTTTAGAGATATGTAAATTGACACTACAATATGAAAATTTTGAAGTTTTTTTTATTCTAATGTTTGATCGGAAAGGACTTTCTTTAGAGATATATAAATTGACAAAACAATATGCAAATTTTGAAGTTTTTTTTATTCTAATGTTTGATCGGAAAGGACTTTCTGTAGAAATAATATAAATTGACAATACAATATGCAAATTATGAAGTTTTTTTATTCTAATGTTTGATCGGAAAGGACATTCTTTAGGGATATATAAATTGACAATACAATACGCAAATTATGAAGTTTTTTTTTATTCTAATGTTTGATCGGAAAGGACTTTATTTAGGGATATATAAATTGACAATACAATATGCAAATTTTGTTCAGCAACTTTAATGTACCATTCCAATTGCTTCTAAATTAATTTATATGAGTTTTGACGTGAATAAGTATTTAAGTATTAAAAATCGGTCCATGATTCAAATTTTGGGTATATGTTGACCTGTTTAACCATCGTAACTTCAGTTCAAATCAACGGATCAAAGTGAGTGCGTGTTTAAATTGATTGAGGACAACAACGAGATATGTAATTCCATCTGACTACTTTGTGGTTTAAACCATTTTCGTAAAATAAGCGTGGAATGTAAAGGGACGATTAATCAAGGATTTTAATATAAGGTTGTAGTGCGGTGCGTTCGGCTGTCACACGGAATCGAACCTGGGACGTTGTTTATGCTACGCCGATACTCTACCTATCGGGATAAAGTAATAACTCGAGCTCAAGTGGGAGTATCAGTTATATGAAGTGACCACCACAATGTCAAATATCCCAATAAAATTCATATACTTCATAAGAAATTAAAACATGTCAAAAAAGCAGTTAATATTAACAAAATAATACAAAGTTATCTAAGCTTATGGGAAATTCAGAGATATCTAGAGCTTACTGAAAACGCAAAAACAAGCAGGCTGAGCTGGCGTGTGTACCGAGTATACACGAAAAAAAAATTAAGGTATCATGAGGGCCGTGCCTACACAATTTCTTTTACTTTAGAATGAACATTTGGATAAAGGTGGAACCTAATTTCATTTTATAACACTATAAAACTTCTTTGGAATATATTGCTGATATAGAAAACAAAATAAGCGTATGACGTAATTAAATGTAAAGTAGACTTGACAATATAGGCCTTTACCGTTTTCTGTATTTTCATATTCCCAGAAAAACTATAAAAAAATTCATTAAAAATCTATGAGATTTTCCCTACTACGGAACTACTCTGTATTATTAAACATATATATTTTTATAAAAACGAGTACTGACCGTCTGTGGGGGACGTGTGTAGCTTCCTGCAGAGGTTGTGTACCCCCGAGTGCTCGTCCTGTATCCTCTGGCAGGCCTCGTACCCCCGGCATTCCATCAGGTCCCGGAGATCGGCCACCCCGATGCCGAACTCCTCCTGCTGCTGCTGCTGGTCCGACACGCCTGCCATGCCTGAAACACGACACACACGATTCAACGACAAGAATCCAACCCACGTACGTGAATCCAACAGACATACATGAATCCAACACACATTACACAGAAGTAAAATAATTAGTTAAAATAAACAGAAGAAGAATTTCACTAATTCTGATTACAGAACTCTTCACTGGTGGGATATTTATTTACTGATAAAAATTATTACGACTTTGCACCCAAATTTGGTACTCATTTAACTGCAACCAACATTTGGTTCTTAGTTTCACTATTTTACGGTGTTACCACGAATACCATTTAGTGGCGAAACGTTGCAACAAAACTCATAACGTTGCATAAAACTCAAAATGCGAGTTTGCGTAGTATTTTAGTAGTAGTACTTTTGTAGCGAAACTGGCAACCCTCCGAACGTAAAATCGCGACTTTTTACTTTTCTGTGTCTATAACCAGTTATCAGTGAAACCTCTGCTTTTTTTCCGAAAAAGGATCTTTGGTTCAACCTGGATTTCATCATAATATGATGTAATTTGCTGTAGACCTCTGTTTTGCACCAAGATATGGTACATAGTTGAACGGAAATTTTTAACGGTGTAGTACATGTTGGTATAGTATTTCGTCGGGTCAGTGCTACATATAGATATCTCCATAGAAATATTAAGGTATTACTAATACGTTCCTAGTTGAATAACTCATCCCATGCATGATAAACCTAGAGTTTAGTACTACAACTAGGAACTTATATGAAGATGTGGGTACAATAACAAGTCAGCTCCAGTTTTTTAAATTGTTCAGGAAGGATGAAAAACACTGAACTTTTCTTGCATCGTGTAATACAAAAGTATAGCTCCTTTTTCTATACATATCTATAGTCATTGCTTAGAGCTGTCTGGTTCTTGCACTAATCGATAGAGGATTTTTTTCTTTATAGTAATACATGTAAAAGTATATTTGTCTTTTTCCTGTACGCACGTTTTCATATGTAATACCATAATCTTCCTATAGAAGTATCTAGTTGTAGCATTGACTGGTGTTATATGTTAAGTGGTATATGCGTGGCATACTTTTTCTTGCATGTCACTTTAACTCATTTAAATAGTAATTACACACAATCAATGTTTATATAGGTAAAGAACTATACTATCAAATTGATCGAAATAAACAAATTAAAGAAGCATTTCATTTATTCAGATATACGAGTAAATGAACTGTTTGTCACTTTATTTAAGACTAGTATAACTACTAATGTTTATAGATATTTTTGTATAACCTTAACCCTTTATGGTAAAAACAGATAATTTTTATAATGATAAAGACTTATAATATTAAAATAATTCGGTATGTAACATATCGTTACATTTTATTACTGCTCATTTTAAAATCAACAATTTAAGGAAGCATATTACTTATTGAGGTTATATGTCCGCTACTTTATGCTTTAGTTGTAATTGGTAAGACCTTTATACCATTTATGGTAAATAAATACATACCTACATACATAGAATGTTATTTGGATTTTAGAACACCTACTACTAGAATATTTAGCTGTAATTGGTAAGAACTTTATCCCATTTGTGGCAAATACATTCATAGAATGTTATTTGGATTATAAAATCTCTACTATAATACTCAGCTGTAATTGTTAAAACTTTATTCCATTTATAGAAAAAATACACATATAGAATGTTATTTGGTATATAGAGCTTCTACTATAATATAGCTGTGGTTGGTATGACTTTTATCCCATTTATGGCAAATAAATACATTTATAGAGTGTTATTTGGATTATAGAACCTCTACTATAATATTCAGCTGGTATGAACTTTGTAACTCATACTTGTATGTTTTCATTCATAACCTTTAATCCAAATAATAAAAATCGTTAATACATATGTCTGGGCATGCACAATAAATCGTATATTTTGAAGTCATCTGATGAATAAGAATTTATGATGGCAAAAAATAAAATGTAAAACAGCAAAGTGAATTATATGGATAATGGTTTCTGGGGTTGTTTTTAGTAATAATCTAAAGAAAATTAAAGAATATCTAATAACTTATATTTAATATACAAATGTATTTAATTATTTTATAATAATTAATATATTGTCCGTCGATCAAACAAACACACATAATCACTAATCAGTTTGGTTGCGAAATCTTATAATGTTAGTACTTCTCGAAATAATTAAATTAAAAAAAGCGATTAGTGTATTTGGATTTTAAAAGTACTGAGTTATACTTTAGCTCTGATTGGTAGATTTTACAATTATATAATTAAATAGTTTGTTGAAATAAAATTATTCAATTCGTAGACTATAAAATGAAGGAAATTATAATTGTCCTACATTTTGCATAAACAAAACTACTTGAAATTCAAATTTGTAATATTGTTTTATTTCTGTGTTGCTCCTTGAATGAAAAAGTTTCAAGAAGAAACGTTTTGCGCGTTTAGGATAACCAATTTTAGTTTTTTAAAGCAATTAGAAAAACTTTTATAACTTAGTCCACTCAAAATAAATGTGTAATCTAAAATGTTTTACATAAAAAAATATCTATATTTGATATAAGTTTTATTAGGAAAGCTTATTATTAATTGTTTTAATGTTTAAAATAATCATTACGATCAATAATTTAATAATTTTTTTTATTGAAAAATTCTTTATTTTCAGTCCTAGATTCCTAAAACCATTAATTACATACCACATATCAAAAGTAGGCATCGCTTACGTTAACCCAACAAGTATAAATTTATAAAGGAGCAGTTTTACAAACCCACAAAATATTCAATTTCTATCCTCTGATGTGTGATGGAGTGCGTAACAATGACGACGGGAATTATAAAGATATTACAACTTTGCACAAAAATATAAAATCCACTCAAAACTTTATAAATTTTTTTTTATCACTTTCCTCTGATAAAAAATAGTTTTTAAAAAATTTCAATTCGAATTTGCATTTTTCAAATTTATTTGAGTCATATTTATGCTCTTTTTGAACATAATCGACTGATATGTTTTGCTATCAAGAGAAAATTACAATTTATTAACATTCAAAAGGTAAAGAAGTCATTCAGTTACCTAAAAAGTACTTAAACATGAGTACCTGAACATACTCGTTTTTCTTTGAATAAACTTGCATCGTAAATTTGCAATGACGTACTGAAATTTAAGTAATCGTACTTTCTCAAAAATCAGCAGTGTATTTTGTCTTTCTAATCTCAGCTTCTGTTCAAGCCATCTTACTAAAGCGACCTGACATACTTAAAATAGTTGTTCAGAAGATGGTTTTTCACATCATTTGATGTCGATTGTTTAAATGGAAACTGAGTAATTACAACTCAATTATCTTCCTTCCCATTCTTTTGGCACACCTTTTAAACATTTATTCTGTTTATAACTTCTTCACGTCGCTCTGGTAGTACAACGGATAAAACCCTAGACTGCAGTGCCTAAGGATATGTGTTCGATTCCCGGTAATTATTGGTTGTAATTATTGATATTTATTGAAATTGATTTATGAAGGCAGCGTATGAGGCAAGCAGTTGCTCTTTTTTATTAATTTTTTCCCATTGTACTCATTTTTGAGTAAATGTCTTTTTAAAAATGAAACTTATGTATTCGGAGATATGATAAGCATCGAATGAAATCAAAAATGAGTATATTTTACTTATTTTTGAGTACCTATTTTTAACCGTGCGGTTTCATAAGTTGTTTACCTCTGAATCTAATCCTAATCTGCGTAAATGGAAACACAATAATAAGTTATTCAAACCAAAATAACTATTAAATATTGTACAAAAAATTAATTGAGATAAAATGTATAGAGGATCACTATGTTTAAACATTTATCATTTCAATGTTATAATTAAAATAAATAGTTCAATATAAATGTTTTATGCGAAAGCTTTGATAATGAGTATTTACAAAACAAATTATAATTTATTTTCTCACTATTAAGCCAGAGTGTCAGTCATTGGGAATAACTGTAAGTTATTTATGGATTATCAAGAAAAAATATCAATTAGTTATGTCACTTTCAGATAATGTCTACACTATGATAACAATTGAAAAAGTTTAAATTAAAAAAAAAATGGTTTATAGCAAAAATTTGTCTAAAATATTATAAATATAAAATTTTCTGAACATATATAAATATATCGTAAAAAGAATGTGTAGAAAAGTACTTAGTTATTAATAAAAAAAAAGAATGTTTAATAAGTATGTATTAAATGGTAAAATGGTATGTATTAAAATGGCCGAAAGTAGCAAGTAGTCATAACGCTTGTTTGTTTGATCTTGATTTCCAATATTGTTACGTTATTAACCACACCAAAGCGGATATTTTATTGTTTTCCGCTTTTGGTAGGTATAAAATAGAGTTTTGAGTGTGTAAGTCAATCAAGCAAACGAGCGTTGTACGGGTTATACTCATACACTGTTAAAAATATGTACTCAAACATTAATTAAAATTTATTAATTTTTGAGTGCATCTGATGGCTCCGAATACATAAGTTTCACTTTTGAAAAAGACATGTACTCAAAAATGAGTACAATGAATAAAAAGAGCAGTTTCTTGTCAACATGCTGCCTTTACAAATCACTTTCAATAACTATCAACAATTGTAACCAAGACTTACCGGGAATCGAACCCAGATCGTCTGGCGCCGCAGTCCAGTGCCTTATTCGTTGTACTACCAGGGCGACGGGATGGATTAATAAGCAGGAGAAATGTTAAATAGGTGTTGCAAAAGAATGGGATGTAAGATAATTGTGTTGTAATAACTCAGCTTCCATTTAAGCAATCAACTTCAAATAATATGGTAATCTTCTGAACAACTATTTTATTAAATTTGTCAGGTCTCTTTGTTAAGATGATTTGAACAGAAGCTGAGATTAGCAATATTAAATCACACTGTTCCTTTTAATGTGAAAGTACGATTAGTTAAATTTGAGTACGTCATCGCTCATTTACGAAGCAATTGTTCTAAAAGAAAAACGGTATGTTCAGGTACTAATTTTTAAATAACTTTTTTTATAGTGCAAATTGAATAAGTAATTACACTTTAATTAATTAATTTTTAAATATTAAACTTTTATATAACTAAATTTTAAATAATTTTCATGTGCACAAGGTGTCTTTTTGAACGCATTTCATGTTATTATTTAAGGTAGTTATTGAATATTTCATATATCTCGTTGCACAGTAACTTCTTACTTTGCCGCCAAAAGGCCATTGCAAGTGGTTTCATTATATACCACCTAGTCACTTTACTATATATAGACACCTTTCATGACTATAGCTGTCGCCGTTCAAAAGTTAGGGGGGGGGGTAAAAAGGGTTTTAGTGGACCTGTATTATGAATATTAAAAAAAAAACACTATAAAAATAATGATATCAATTACATTGAAATACAATTATCAACATACATCTGGGTATCACATTTAAAAAGTCTATACAGTTCATATATATGAATATTGTATTGCTGCCATAACATGATGTGTACTATACAAACTTAAAACTAAACAATGAACTTTTTTTTAATGCCAAGCTGTTAAGGCGTCCATCACTATTTAAAAAGATGGAGCGCTTTTATCTTTACGCTTAAAAAATGAGTTTTTCTTTTTTAGAAAATGTAAAGCTTTAGTAAACTAACGCTTATCTGGTGGAAAAGTTATGAAAGAAAGCTTTCAATATCAGGTTTATATTTAAAAAAAGTATTGCCTTTGTTTGCGAATTAATTTTTTGAAGTATAATTTAATGAAAGTTCTATAAAGTGTATAAGGGTTACTGTTTAATTGGATTTTTTTTAACTGTTGAGGTTTTTAAAATTTTATAGTATCTAATTCTGCGGTTTTTGGAAGGTAATACAACAAAGGTACGAGAAAGTGTATAGCAAATTAAACAAAAGGGAACTTATGAAGTGAAAAAAAGTAATTGATTTTTTGACGTGTAAAGTCTATAAAATAGGTTTCAGATTGAGTGTGCGTGTATGGAGAAGTGGGAAGTAACTAAAACACGAGCTGCGAAAAAGCGTTGGCTCGGTTGCGATACAAAGGAACGAGAAGAATATATAGAAAATTAAACTTCAAGAAAGTTATGAAGTGAAATTGCTACGGTGGAATTAATAGATAGGGTTTAAAATTATAAATTATTATTAATTAATTAAAAAAAGTGGGAAAACTTTTATTTAATAATTAGTTTGTTATAGTATTGAAAATATTTCTTCTACCAAGGGGTAAAAAGATTTTAACTACATTTTTGTCGATTTTCGGGTTATGATTGCAATATTAAATATTATCCCCACTCTTTACTGATATATTCAACAGCAAATCAATATATGGCTTACCAACGGAGATCTATGTAAAAAAGAAGAAAAAAACCTCAATGTACAAATATCCTATTACCAATATCTTACTGCACAGCTTTGTGTGATGATAATTCAACCAACACAAACCATAAATCAAAAGGCTTTAACAATTTTGTCAGTTTTGTTTGGGGTTTGTTAATTAACGTCGCACTAAAGCTGCACAGACCCGGGAACGATGCCTCGTATTTTTGAACCATGGTCAGGTGACGAGGACAACACCTGAGCTGGCACCCAACGTCTTCAATAGACGTCGGGACTTTGGACCCTGATCGGATTTATCGTGCACCAGTCCCGTATACACGGCGATCATTTTTGTGGATGTTCTGGACGATATTTCCAGTATTTGTAGTGAAGCTTGCAACCCTCCGTTCACAAGATCACTACTTTTTTACTTTCCTCAGTCAAGTACGTCGCATAGGATCGAACCAGGAACCCTTTGATTCCCATCTGACGCCTTTATCCACTCGGCCACGGAGGCCCAACAGTTTCGTCAGAGTCTTCTATAAAATAGTAATAAGGATGAAGTTTTATTTATTTTGGGATATAGATTTGCTTTCATGTGTGATTGGCGTACGAATGGTTTTGATGCTGTAAAAAATGCTTCCATTGAACGCAAAATTAGCTTTTAAATATTTTTATTTAAAATTTTTAAGTTTAAATCAATAAATGAAAGTCGGTTCTTTAAATCGGCATCAAAATAGTAATGAACAAATGTATAATTGCTAACGATTCGGTTAGTTGGTTGAAAAAACCTCGCACTGGAGCTGCACAGTGGGCGTCAGGACATTGGACTCCGAACAGATTTATCGGGCAAAATCCTCGTGTACACCCCAGTATAATTTTGTTGGATGTTCTGAACGACTTTCTAGTATTATTGTAGCGAAGCTGGCAACCCTCTGATCACAAGATTACTACTTTTTTACTTTTCTTTGTCAAGTCCATCAGTCGGACTCGAACTCGCAATCCTCTGATTATTAGCCGAGCGCCTTTACCCACTGGGCAACTGTAGGTCCTGGAGACGGTTCGGGGTCTATCTCGAAGGAAAGATCCGGGAACACCGCCTCGTACTTGTTGAACCACGGTCAGATAACTAGGGCAACACTTGAGCTGGTTTCCGACCCAGCCTAAGTAGGTAAAAGTTCGAAAACTTTATCAAAATAATTACTCGAATTTTTAACTACGGCTAGATGACAAGTACAATACGTCAAACTACTCTATGTTTTACCACTACGGATAACTATATGTCATGGGACTTTATGTTATGCATAATGAAACACATGTTATTCCCTAGTGAGTGAATATATGCTTTACCAACTAATATGCATGATAACTGTGATGGATCACTGAATAAAATTGTTTCCTGTTCCCAAACTCGAAAATTGATTAAGGGTTTCAGTATATGGCCATTTTCTTTTATGGTTTGTTTAATCATTTCTACTATTTAAGTAATCATTAGTTTAATGGTGAAATAGTTTCCGGTTTCGTAGAAATACATAATTTATGAAACAACATGTTCAACCGGGTATGTTGAATAACTAATCATGACTTTCTACTTAAAAATTCAAAAACTGAATCGGCATTGTTAAAATCGATTGATAGATTGACATTTAAAAACTTCCCTCTTAAAAAGGCTTTCTAGCAGAAAAATATGTGAAAGGAATGTTATTACATCTATATATTTTTGTATGATAATTTAATCAGTACTAATTAATTTGTTTTAATTTATTAAGTTTTAATGATATTAGTAATGTAACAAGCCACAATGTTTACAACATATTGTGGGGTAAGTACTACAAGTGCGTAACTACATAGGCAACTAGCAGTATTTACCCTTAATTAAATTCAAATTTTGTAAAAAGGAATACTAAAATCCCACCTATAAGTTTCATTACATTTACTACAATATAAACCAGACAATTTCATTATTAATGATAAAGGAAATTCTCTGTTTGAAATCAGTAAAATAACGTTAGGGTTCTTTGATGATCAACTTAAAATTTTTTATAAGATATTTATTTCACTAGAAAATTAAGTTTTATTTTTGGTTTTCAGTTTTTATTCTAATGGTGTAATAATAACGTTACGAACTTCAATTTTCACACATACCATTAATTAAATTCAAATTTAGTAAAAAGGGATACTGAAATCCTACCTAAAAGTTACATTACATTTAATATAAACCAGACAATTCCATTATTAATGATAATCGGATTTTTTCTGTTTGGAATCAGTAAAATAATGTAAGGGTTCTTTCATGATCGTAAAAACTTTTATAAGATATTTATTTTAATAGAAAATTAAGTTTTATTTTTGGTTTTCAGTTTTTATGGTAATGGTGTAATAATAACGTTACGAATCACAATTTTCACGACATACCATTAATTAAACTCAAATTCGAAAAACAGGATATTGAAATCTAACTTATATGTTATATTAAATTTACTCTAAATTTCGTTATTAACGGAAAATTAGATAATATAATGATAAAAGAGTTTTCCTGTTTGGAATAAGGAGAAAAACTATAAGGGCTCTTTCATGATGTATTAAAAAAACTTTGATACAATAAATATTTATTTATTTCGGAAGTAAGAAAATCATTGCGTTTTTGACTTTGTAATTTTAGATTTAGCGATTAACTAACAGTTAGTTCAAAGTACACTCGGAAATTTGGAAAAACGCTTGAGATTTTCGATATACAAGTGGCCAAAGTATCTATATTTGTAATAATGAATGGGAAAACAAAATTGTACTAGTCTTTGATTTCAAACCAAAAAGTCCAGTTCCTATAACGTAAGTTTAGGTTATGCATCGTTGTGTTTACTTATTACTACTACTATGCTTATTCTACTGATGAAATTTCGATATATTGGAAATATCGATATGCCAACAGAATGTATATATCGAATATATCGATATATTAAAAATATCGATATAGCAACAGTATTTTTATATCAGATAAATCGATATATTTGAAATCTTGATATACCAACACAGTATGTATATATCGAATATATCGATATATTAGAAATAGCAATTAACCGGAAAAATCTATTAATCAAAAATTACGTTAATAATCGATTAATCCAAAAAATATATCAATAGGAAAATATCGATTATTGTCTGGCGTATAATTGTGATGGAAAAATGTCATCATATCCCAAACCTAATTCTATTGGGCAGGCATGGCTTAATTGGGCAGTCGTAATGAAAAAATGTGTGGAAAAAAAAATCGAAATTTCAATTGGGCAGTGGCGAAAATTAACAAGTTGAAGTTAATAAAATAGAAAAAGTTAAATTCATTTGTGCCTGACGTTTTCTTTTCATTTGTCGCCACCTAAAAGTTGGCGACCACAATGGCACAGTAGTCAATTTTCTGAAAAATTGAGCAGTCGAAAATGTTGCTTAGGAGTCTTTAACTGCACATCGAAAAGGATAGCTTCTTCCCCTCGTTACGCAGCCCCTGTCAGCAAAACCTCGCGCTGTTAATAATACTCCTCAAAATTCTTTTTGACACATCTTAATGCAATTTGGCGACGACAAATGAAGAGGCGACTTGCGGCTCGCAGTTTAATTAGGATAATCTGCGTATGTCACCAAATGAACCCAACGTGACTTGACTAGGTTAGGATTGCTGGCATGGGTATCTCCCTTTTTTGCATGCGAGCAATTTGGCTTGCATCCAGAGTGGTGGAAGCGAGCTACAGATGTTTGGAGGGGTATTAAAGGATAAATATATAATTATAAGTTGACTGAGTTGGGGGAAAAATCTCGATGTATCTCTATTTGGCAACGGAATAAAATTTTTAAATTGATAATGGAGAGAAAAATTATATTTCGGAGCATTTATTTGGAATCTAAAATAAGCGCAACTTAATTTTGAACTTTTTTGGGGGGCTAAATTTATTAAAAATTACGAAAATGAATTTTGTGTAAGTTGGAAATATAAAGGGATCTTAGTTCGTTGATATTCAGCAAAATCCCTTCAGGTAATATCTTATTTTTCTGCTAAAAAATATCAATCTAAAAATATTGAATAGACAATTGAAACTGGTATAAGATTCGAATGAAAGTAATCGAAATTTTTTTTTTATTATATAAACTTAATAAAAAACTCTAAATCAACGAAATCTCACATTTAAAAGGTAAAGGAAATACCTTAAACAAAAATAAAGTTAATTCGTGTGCAAAAATAAAATTTAAGGAGTAAACATTAAAAACGTATTTTATCACATAAAGATAATTCGTAGGAAAATTAAATAACTTTTCCTAAATGCATTGACTTATATACAAATTCCAATCTTTGAAATGTAATTTCAATGGAATACAACAAAATGGATTTTTGATGCATGATTTTTTTATGGAGCATATTCGGAGGCAAATCAGTAATGTAGTAATCTCAATTTCAGAAATTTTGAATAAAACACGTGTGAGTGTTTGCTTTTCATATAGAGAGTTATAACTTTATTCAGTTAAATAAAACAAAGTTATGTATAAAAATTAACTTTTTATATTGCGAAAATTCAACACACTTTTTTAACACTTAATTTAAATTACACAAACGTAATTAACTTTAATTTAAATTAAAATAAAGTTAATTCGTGTGCAAAAATAAAACATAAGGAAACTTTAAAAACTTATTTTATCACATAAAGAGAAGGAAAATTAAGTAACTTTTCTTAAATGCATTGACTCATGTACAAATTCCAATCTTTGCAATTTAATTTCAATTGAATAGAACAAAATGGATTTTTGACGACTAAATTTTTTATGAAGCATATTCGGAGGCAAATCAGTAATGTAATAATCTCAAATTCAGAAATTTTTTATAAAAAACGTTTCAGTGTTTTCTTGTCATATAGAGAGCAATAATGTATACATTTTTTTTTATATTGTGAAAATTCAACACACTTTTTTCACACTTAATTCAGTTATATATCATAGTTACACGCACATTAAAATGAGATGGGCAGTAAAAGAAACCACTCCAATGAATTTCAAAAATTCAATTGAAAGTCACGTCCGCCGAGAAGAAAGCGAGCGAGATCAGACAAGTCCTAAAACTTCCCCTTCCAAGTCGTTAAAACTGCGCCAGGTAATACTTTCCCCTTCGAATTTTATCGCACCTTCAACTTACTGCAAACACAATATAAAATAGGAAAAAAAATCCAATTTCTCTCTCTTAGAAATAAAAAAAAAAGATCTCTGGTAATCCTTGGAAATAAGTTACACGAAACTCTTTTCTTCGCAACATAGTTCGGATTTCTGTTTTCAGAAGGGAAAAGAATAAACACCTTTTCTAGAAGAAAAAAGGATGAAAGAATAAGGAAGAAAAGAAAAAAAGACGTGAATAAAAGTGACGGCGAAGGTTTATTCAAGGGTACGGCAGCGCTAAGTTCTTGTTCTTCTCTAAAACTTGAAACAAACCTCGAACCAGTGAGGACTGCTCGCACGCCGGCCGTATCGATCCGAAAGGTGTGTCACGTGATCATCTACACTTACACTCCCCACCGAACGATCCAGAGCCGGCATGCCCCACTTTCCGAACAGAAGCAAGGAAAAAGAACACCCCCCCCCCCTCCGCCTTCGTTCGAACGCCGCCTTTTTATGCGAATTTTTCCGCGGCAATATCCGGACCTGCAAATATGTTATCGAAAAATATTTATATTCTCTCCTAGGAGTGGAAGTTCTTTTTTGCAGAAGCTGAAATTCCACCCTCCCCCTCTCCTAAACGGCGTTATGAAAAACAATACCGGATGCCCCAGAAAAGTTTGAACCCGTGACCTTTCCAACGCACCAAGGCCGGCAGTGCACGCAAAACTTTCCGCACGTTTAATTGGATACTGTGTAAACTTTTTGCAACTTGAAGGAAATATTCGATGGACACGGATTTTTGTGCGATTTTCTTCCGTGGCAATATATCCGGATCGGCAAATATGTTATCGAAAAATATTTATATGTTTTTTTGCAAAACTGAAATTCCATCTTTCCGTTTTTTAAACAGCAATAATGGAAACAATACCGGATGCTCCAGAAAAGTTTGAACCCGTGACCTTTCGAACGCACCAAGGCCGGCAGTGCACGCAAAACTTTCCGCACGTTTAATTGGATACTGTGTAAACTTTTTGTAACTTAAATTCGATGGACACGGATTTTTGTGCGATTTTCTTCCGTGGCAATCTATCCGGATCTGCAAATATGTTATCGAAAAATATTTATATTTTTTTTTGCAAAACTGAAATTCCATCTTTCCGTCTTTTAAACAGCAATAATGGAAACAATACCGGATGCTCCAGAAAAGTTTGAACCCGTGACCTTTCAAATGCACCAAGGCCGGCGGTGCAAGCAAAACTTTCCGCACTTTTAATTGGATACAGGGTAAACTTTTGACAACTTGAGGGAAAACGTTCCATGGATAGATTTTTGAGCGATTTTCTTCCATGGCAATATATCCGGCTCTGCAAATATGCTATGGAAAAATATTTATATGTTTTTTGCAAAAATTAAATTCCACCTTTCCACCTTTTAAGCGGCAATATGTAAAACAATACTTGGTGTCCCAGAAAAGTTTGAACCCGTGACCTTACCAACGCAGCAAGGCCGGGGTGCACGCAAAACTTTCCGCACGTTTAATTGGATACTGTGTAAACTTTGGAGAACTTGAGGAAAAACATTCGATGGAGGGATTTTTGTGCGATTTTCTTCCATGGCAATATATCCGGCTCTGCAAATATGCTATGGAAAAATATTTATATGTTTTTTGCAAAAATTAAATTCCACCTTTCCACCTTTTAAGCGGCAATATGTAAAACAATACTTGGTGTCCCAGAAAAGTTTGAACCCGTGACCTTTCCAACGCAGCAAGGCCGGGGTGCACGCAAAACTTTCCGCACGTGTAATTGGATACTGTGTAAACTTTGGAGAACTTGAGGAAAAACATTCGATGGAGGGATTTTTGTGCGATTTTCTTCCATGGCAATTTATCCGGATCTGCAAAAATGTTATCGAAATATATGTATTTGTATTTTTGCAAAACAGAAATCCCATTTTCCACCTTTTAAACGACAATAATGGAAACAATACCGGATGCCCCAGAAAAGTTTGAACCCGTAACCTTTCGAACGCACCAAGGCCGGGGTGCACGCAAAACTTTCCGCACATTTAATTGGATACTGTGTAAACTTTTTGCAACTTGAAGGAAATATTCGATGGACACGGATTTTTGTGCAATTTTCTTCCATGGCAATATATCCGGATCTGCAAATATGTTATCGAAAAATATTTTTTTGTATTTTTGCAAAATTGAAACTCTATCTTTCCGCCTTTTAAACGGCAATAATGGAAACAATACCGGATGCCCCAGAAAAGTTTGAACCCGTGACCTTTCCAACGCACCAAGGCCGGGGTGCACGCAAAACTTTCCGCACGTTTAATTGGATACTGTGTAAACTTTTTGCAACTTGAAGGAAATATTCGATGGACACGGATTTTTGTGCAATTTTCTTCCATGGCAATATATCCGGATCTGCAAATATGTTATCGAAAAATATTTATTTGTATTTTTGCAAAATTGAAACTCTATCTTTCCGCCTTTTAAACGGCAATAATGGAAACAATACCGGATGTCCCATAAAAGTTTGAACACGTGACCTTTCAAATGCACCAAGGCAGGGGATGCACGTAAAACTTTCCGCACGTTTAATTGGATACTATGTAAACTTTGGACAACTTGAAGGAAAACATTCGATGGAGGGATTTTTGTGCGATTTTCTTTCAAGGAAATATATTCGGATCTGCAAATACGTTATCGAAAAATGTTTGTATGTTTTTTTGCAATACTGAAATTCCATTTTTCCGCCCTTTCAACATCAATAATGGAAACAATACCGGATGCCCCAGAAAAGTTTGAACCCGTGACCTTTCAAATGCACCAAGGCCGGCGGTGCACGCAAAACTTTCCGCAAGTTTAATTGGATAAAGAGTAAATTTTTGACAACTTGAGGGAAAACGTTCGATGGAGGGATTTTTGTGCGATTTTCTTCCATGGAAATATATCCGGATCTGCAAATATGTTATCGAAAACTATTTATATGTTTTTTTTTGCAAAACTGTAATTCCACAGTTCCGTCTTTTATACGACCATATGAAAAACAATACTTAATGCTCCAGAAAAGTTTTAAAACGTGACCTTCCTAACGCACCCTGGCCGGTGTGAGCACGCAAAAGTTTCCGTGCTTTAGATTGGATACTGTCTAAACTTTTGTTAGTGAATGAAATGAAACATTCAAATGACAATTTTTGGAACGATTTTTTTTCTGTGGTAATTTTCGTACCGGCCATTTTTAGATCCAGAAATATATATATTATTCTGTGAATGGAAGTTATTTTGCAGAAAACTGCAATTTAAATGTTGAATTCTCTTCCACTCTGAAACGGTATTGAAAAACAATACACCAGAAAATTTCGAACTCTCCATTTAGAATGCACCAAGGCCGGGTGTGCGCGTAAAAGTTTCCGAGCTTTTGATTGGATACATTGTAAACTTTTTACTTGAGGTTTGATAGAAACATTCAAACGACGGTATTTAATATTTTTTGGGCATCAAAATCTGGACCTCAAAATATGTTAATGAAATATGTTGTGTGTATAAGTTCTGCACACACAAACTACAATTAAAACGTTATTCTCTGTGAAATATGAAAGACAATACCTCATTCGCCCTTGAGATGCCTCAGAAAACTTTAAACCCGTAACCTTTAAAACGCACCAAACGCACCACTACTCAAGGCCGGGGTGTACGTAAAACTTTCCGCGCTTTTGATTGGATGCTGCGTGATCTTTTGTTTGGAACTGGGGGTGGGGGGACTTAGCGTACGTAATGAGATAATGATTAAAGATAAAGGAGGTTTTTGTCAGTTTGAAGGAATTATCCCGCTTCGATTGTGGATGCACCAGTTCTGTTTACGGGAAAGTTTAATTTAGTTAGGAATGCCGATACCTTGATTAATTGTACTCATCTAAACAAAAACTTTTTCAAAATGGTTTGGTTGATTGCATCAATGCTGCATTAGTGCAATGGGTAGTCAGCTAAAGTTTGGGATCTCTATGTAAGGTAAGGCCCGGGAACACTTCATAGCAATTTTGAACCGTGGTCAGATGACGAAGACATCTCTTGTGCTGACACTTCACGCACTTTACATAAGCATGCGGATTTTGGACTACACCAGATTTAACTTGCACCAGTTCCTCATATAAGGTCTAAATGCGTTGAACCTACGTTTGGACGGACGACGAACGACCAAATGGGTTGAGTTTCGGAATCAGCAACGGGTCGTCTGTTTTGAAAGACTACTACCCCCTTTCATACATCAACGTCCCTCTTATTAACAAACAATATCTTACAAAATTCTTCATCTATAGTCGTTTCCCCCCTCGCATACAAATACAAGAGATTCAACCCTCTTTATACTCAAAACTCTTTATTTGGATCGTAGCCACCAGCTTAAGCCCCCCCCCCCCCCCCATCTATCCTTCAGGTTGGCGACTTCCAATTCGGGATTGTTTAGAATGGGAAGCCCGTTTTCGCTACGGCTCGAAACTTGGCGAGATGAATTTCGGAATGTCTGTTGTACGGGAGGATGGAACGTATATTACTAACGACAGGTGTGAAAATGTTGTCATAAATATTTCACTAGTTGCAATTTACTTGGCGCCCTGCCAGATCAGTTATAAACAGCCGTTATGGGTTGCTTCTGGGCTTGACTTGGCATTGTTTCCAAGATTGTTTTCGTCAATGGTATTGTAATGTCTGGCACGGGGAGCATCGACATCGTATTATGTCTAGAACTAGTAAATTGCTTGATAATTTGACATTTTACCAAAAATATAAATAAAGTAAAGTAATAGTATTTATTCAAATAGCTGTTTAAGTATGTTTAAGCAACGTTATTTTATAGTATTAGGGACATAATAAAAATTAAAGATCATGGAATATTTGAAACTCTTAACAACGATGAATTTTCATTAACACAGAAAATTGCATTTAAAGAAATAAACGCTTATATGAAGTTATTTCAAAGCAAAAAAAAAAAAAACAGCATGAAAACATTTATTAAAGTTGCGAAGATGAAGGTTTTTTACGTTAGGTTAATTGTTTTTTAAATGTTAATTTTACAAAATATAAATAAAGTAAAGTAATAGTATTCATTCAAATAGTTGTTTAAGTGTGTTTAAACAACGTTAATTTATAATATTAGGGAAATAATAAAAATTAAAGCTCATGGAATATTTGAAACTCTTACGATGAATTTTTTACGATGAATTTTCACTAACACAGGAAATTGCATCTAGAGGAATAAACGCTATATGAAGTTACTTCGAAGCAAAAACAATACAGCATAAAAACATTCATTAAAGTTGTGAAGATGAAGGTTTTTTACGTTAGGTTAATTGTTTTTTAAATGTTAATTTTACAAAATATAAATAAAGTAAAGTAATAGTATTTATTCAAATAGCTGTTTAAGTATGTTTAAGCAACGTTATTTTATAGTATTAGGGACATAATAAAAATTAAAGATCATGGAATATTTGAAACTCTTAACAACGATGAATTTTCATTAACACAGAAAATTGCATTTAAAGAAATAAACGCTTATATGAAGTTATTTCAAAGCAAAAAAAAAACAGCATGAAAACATTCATTAAAGTTGTGAAGATGAAGGTTTTTTACGTTAGGTTAATTGTTTTTTAAATGTTAATTTTACAAAATATAAATAAAGTAAAGTAATAGTATTCATTCAAATAGCTGTTTAAGTATGTTTAAGCAACGTTATTTTATAGTATTAGGGACATAATAAAAATTAAAGATCATGGAATATTTGAAACTCTTAACAACGATGAATTTTAATTAACACAGAAAATTGCATTTAAAGAAATAAACGCTTATATGAAGTTATTTCAAAGCAAAAAAAAAACAGCATGAAAACATTCATTAAAGTTGTGAAGATGAAGGTTTTTTACGTTACGTTAATTGTTTTTGAAACGTTAATTTTACTTTAATTACTTTGATCATTAGAACTGTTTTAGCTTAACTAATATCTAAAATAGCTTTTGATCGAAAAAATTAAATAGACTACTACTATTGTCCTGTAAGCAGATTGGATATAACGTTACTTTCGAAAGCTTTCGAATGCAAACCCGCCTTTGGGAACAACATTTATAGAATTTTTAATTAACAAATGTGTTTCTATTTTGGAGTTATAAAATTGAAAAACAAATAACAGTTTGGAATTTTTACTACTTAATTGAAATTTAATAACTTAGCACAAAAGCTGCATATTCCGATTGACATAGAACATGACATATTCTCACAAATATTTTTAAACAAGAGAAAAATATTTAAAATTTTTAATCCAAAATTGTAAGTATTCAATTACTTTTGTCGACTGACTTTTCTATTTTAAAAACATTTGTTAAAATTTTCCCAAAAAGTAAAAATAAATAAAATATTTTTGTAATTAATTTTTTGCATTCAAAATATTGTATAATAACAAAAGTCATTATAGCGAACAATTTTAAACCACCTGATAGCTACAAACGTGTATACCCGTTCGAGTATCTCCGGTTGTTCCAGTAGTGTATATATATATATATATATATATATATATATATATATATATATATTTATATATACTACTAGTGGATATACTTCTGGAACAACCGGAGATACTCGAACGGGTATACACGTTTGTAGCTATTAGGTGGTATAAAATTGTTCGCTATAAAGACCTTTGTTATTATACAATATTTTGAATGCAAAAATTTAATTACAAAAATATTTTATTTATTTTTACTTTTTGGGAAAATTTTAACAAACGTTTTTAAAATAGAAAAGTCAGCCGACAAAAGATATTGATAAAAAAAAATCTTTTTTGAAATAATTTTTTTAAATTAAAACATTAGGAAAACTTTTGAAAACATTTTCTAATGAAATAATTACAAAAATATATTTTTGTAAAAAAAGAAATGTGTTGGAAATATAAACTTTCCTGCAGTAGAAACAAACTTACAGATTCGGAATTTTGCTTATCCATCAGAGGGTTAAAATAAGAATAGAAAACCATATAAACATTAATAGGTCTCCATAAACAAAATATTATGCTTAAAACTAACATAAATTAAAAAAAAATTCAAATAATAAAAACTTATAAGTGCACAATTTTACAAACTCTATATTACATCCAAAACTAACCAAAAATGCACATCAAAAATACAAAACCAGAGAGTTGTAATATTAAATAGAGAGCGCCTTCAATATCAGACTCTTGTAAGGCCGCGGTGTCAACATTGAAAAAAAAAACAACATCACGTGGTTATACCGCTGCCACATTTGGCGTTCAGACATCTGCAGGATTTCCAAATTTGGCGGACTTTCTTCTTTTTTGGTGATAAAGAGTTCTGTCCGTATTCAACCTCTTAACATATATGTACATATTTACTTATTTTCAAACAATATGAGCTAAATATTTCTTCTTCATTAACGAAACCAAAATATAATTTTCTTTGTGTTTAATACTCGAAGAAGTGAAACTCTTTATATTTCTCGGGTTTTATTTTTCATATTTTCTTATTGAACTACACAAAATAACAATTGAAAGAACTTCGCTTATGGTAAATTTTTTACATAAAAACGTAACGCAATTATTTCAAAAGCACAAAGTAAGAAAAATATCTTTAATATATCTGTTAATCTCCCTTAAATTGTGCCACTCGTTCAAAAAAAAAATATATATTTAAATACAAAATTAAACACAAAACCATATTACAATACTTCGATCTCGTTTAGTTCTTAAAGTCGCCAAGGCCTGCCAAGTAATATTGGCGCATGAATGAATTGGCATTTCCACATATCACGTGGTTTCAATGATGGACACACGGAAATCAGCATTTTTATTCCTCTATTTGCATCATTACTCTATGTACAAAACAACATCCTCTACTACCGACAAAAAAGTAGCTATTTAACATAAACCAAAATAAAAAGTATCATTCGGTAAAAATCCGGTTCTATCCCAGCTTCTTTTTCGCTATTATCCCCTCTCATGCTCTGCGCTATTTCGTCGTAATTCAGGAGTCCCTTCTCAATAATTCACCCTCCCCCTTTTAATGTCGATAACTTATTCATAATCCGACCTTTTCGTTTTCCTCTCCAGTTTCCAGGACGTGTTTTCGACGTGTATTCGACGTATTTCATTTTACAGTGTTTTTTCGCGACGTCATTTTCAGAGTACCTCGTAAATCCAGCTTTTCCTGCCTTGCAACGAATTTTATTTTTTATATTATTTAGAATAATATTCATAGGATTAATTGTCTTTGGATGTGAAAGTTTTCTACACCTCATTATTTCCGTATGTTGTTGTTGTTTAACGTCTTTAAAATTGGTTCCGGGAAAGGCGAGTGTAGGGCGAAGTGGATCGTAACGGAAGTGGATCGTCATTTTCAGAGTTTTACGCATTAAAACGAACGCGGCTAAATACCTCGTAAATCCAGCTTTTCCTGCCTTGCAAAGAATTTTATTTTTTAGATTATTTAGAATAATATTCATAGGATTAATTGTCTTTGGATGTGAAAGTTTTCTACACCTCATTATTTCCGTATGTTGATGTTGTTTAACGTCTTTAAAATTGGTCCCTCGAAAGGCGAGTGTAGGGCGAAGTGGATCGTAACGGAAGTGGATCGTCATTTTCAGAGTTTTACGCATTTAAACGAACGCGGCTAAGTACCTCGTAAATCCAGCTTTTCCTGCCTTGCAACGAATTTTATATTTTATATTATTTAGAATAATATTCATAGGATTAATTGTCTTTGGATGTGAAAGTTTTCTACACCTCATTATTTCCGTATGTTGTTGTTGTTTAACGTCTTTAAAATTGGTCCCTCGAAAGGCGAGTGTAGGGCGAAGTGGATTGTAACGGAAGTGGATCGTCATTTTCAGAGTTTTACGCATTTAAACGAACGCGGCTAAGTACCTCGTAAATCCAGCTTTTCCTGCCTTGCAACGAATTTTATTTTTTATATTATTTAGAATAATATTCATAGGATTAATTGTCTTTGGATGTGAAAGTTTTCTACACCTCATTATTTCCGTATGTTGTTGTTGTTTAACGTCTTTAAAATTGGTTCCGGGAAAGGCGAGTGTAGGGCGAAGTGGATCGTAACGGAAGTGGATCGTCATTTTCAGAGTTTTACGTATTAAAACGAACGCGGCTAAGTGCCTCGTAAATCCAGCTTTTCCTGCCTTGCAACGAATTTTATTTTTTATATTATTTAGAATAGTATTCATATGATTAATTGTCTTTCAATGTGAAAGTTTTCTACACCTCATTATTTCCGTATGTTGATGTTGTTTAACGTCTTTAAAATTGGTTCCGGGAAAGGCGAGTGTAGGGCGAAGTGGATCGTAACGGAAGTGGATCGTCATTTTCAGAGTTTTACGCATTAAAACGAACGCGGCTAAGTGCCTCGTAAATCCAGCTTTTCCTGTCTTGCAACGAATTTTATTTTTTTACGTTATTTAGAATAATATTCAACGGATTAATTGTTTTGGGATGTGAAAGTTTTCTACACCTCATTATTTCCGTATGTTGATGTTGTTTAACGTCTTTAAAATTGGTTCCGGGAAAGGCGAGTGTAGGGCGAAGTGGATCGTAACGGAAGTAGTAACGAAAACATGGAACTCCATTTGTCATATTGGAGCCCGTAGCCGGAAGGTACCCTCGTCGGCTAAAAGGGTTGCGAGTTCGAATGCGGCTGACTCGCATTTTAATCCAATTTTCAGTTGTGTCTCTTAATTAGTTATAAATTATTTATTAAATTTGTATTTCTTAACATTTGCCATGTTGAGATTAAATATTAAAACTATGCGTTAAAAATATTTTTAAAATGTCCATATGCTCTTTTTATTGTAAGCAACTTCACAATTTTTCTATTTATTTCAATTCGTCAGTTAAGAAAATCTACTAATAGTAGCTATCCCGGTGTAAATAAACATAAAATATCAAATAAAAATCTTTAAAAAAATATTATTCTGTAAATTTTTTAACCATCATTACATTTTAAAAAAAAAATAATTAATATTATTTAATTTTGAATTAATAACAATATTTTATACATAAGTTAAAATAATATAGAATTGAGTTTAGAATTTTTTTATATATTAACAAAAACAATTATAACTAATATAATTATGACTAAATTTTTTAATATAAATTAATAATATTGTGTTATAAACGAACAACATTTATCATAAGTAAATAACATTAAACTATTATAACTGAATTATATATTTTAAATTTAAACTTACGAAATAAATTTTAAGTTTACAAATACAGGTAATAACGTTAAAATATAAAGTGTAATTAAAATAAAGAATACAACTTTTGAAATTACAATTAAGGAAATAAAAGTAAATATAGTGTGTTATTTTCTTTTTAATGAACATTATTACCAAAACTTTAGAAATCAGTCTTCATTTGTAAGCTTTCGTAATGTCAAGAATTTCCAAGAAATATATAATTATACACTCATTAAAAAAGAAAAACAATTAATTCCTGTCAATATTTTTATCGCATTAATAATATTTAAATACATTTTTTTGAGAGGTTTCTTTAAAGTTGTGAAATTCGATCGTTAAAACATAATTTCTGTTACTCGATATGAACCCATGAAGAACCAATTAAACAGTATTAGCAAATAACTTTTCTTTGTAATATTTTAATTACGTAAACTTTAAACTTTTTTTGTGTAAAATAATTTCATAATAGTTTTAAACTTTAAAAGTAAATGCCTCTTGTTATTTACTTGTCTTTACTTTTTGTGCTTCTGATTTTCACTGGTGGTGGCGGACACACGATGCGGGAGCAGAAAAGAAGAATGTCGAAAATAGACCCTATCTCCGTTTACTTATAAGAAGAGGAAAATACACTGACTTATAAACAAACTACACCTAATATCGTAAATTTTCTCACGGTCAGGAAAATAGATTTTTTTTAAAGAGCTTTAAAGTTTCTCCATTAAATTGTCGAAAAGCCATCCAAAACATCCACACAAATTATCGACGTGTATACGGGACTGGTGCACGATAAATCTGATAGGGGTCCAAAATCCGGACGTCTATTGAAGGCGTTGGGTGCCCGCTCAGTTGTTTCCTCGTCATCTGACAATGGTTCTAAAATAACGAGGTGTATGTATGAATGTGTGTGTGAATGTGTATGTGTTCCAGGGTCTTTCCTTCGAGATAGACCCCGAACCGTCGTCAATAGCCCACTGTGCAGCTCTAGTGCTAGGCTAATTAACCAAACCAAGCCAAAACCATTAAATTGTCTCAAACTTATTAAAGATAATTCAAAATTAGATTAGCATAGATAAAATTATTGTTTATGATATTTTGGTTTATTGAATTATCGACGCACTACAACTGCAAAATGGGGTATTGGTGACGGTTTGGAGCCTATCTCGAAGGAAAGACCCGGGAAAATTGTTTATTATGTTTTTAATGTGGTCATATGATGAGATTAACTCCTGAGCCATACAATATTTTTGAAAAGTCTGTTAAATTTTATAATTTATATCGTTAATAAGGTATAAATAACATTAAATACATATAATAACATTAAACAAATGTCTAGGGTATATAATGGCGGATTACAATTGGGACATTTAACAGCTAATGAAAAGGTAATCACGGGAAATCTAGTTTGTGTATAGTCAGTGCCCTTTTTGTCATTCTGGTTGAAAAAAAATAGAGTTACCCAATTTGAACAGGGCCATTAGTGACCCCAAAAGTCTTTTTAAAAGCGTTAAAATTTACCCTGGTTGATTTCAAACTTTTTAAAGATAATGAGAGTGATTAATTTATATAACAAATTCACATTGACATGAATATAATTGTTATTTTTAATATTTTGGAAAAAAAAATTTAAAAATTATAACCTCATTATGATAAAACATTAAAAATATAATATCTTTTCAATTTTTACAGTTTAACCCTTTGCGATCGTGGAACATGTTTGATATTTACGTTATTTTTATGGAACAGTAAGCTCTCGTTCCTGTTATTTTGAAAGAAAGGGATTCAATAAAATGTTCTTTTTAGGTTTATATTGGATATTTATTAAATATAAAAAGTTAGAGTGGAAATGAATATTAATTTTAGTATACAAAACATATAACTAATAGTTTATGAGATTTTAATCGAAATATATTAAAAGAGGATATATGCTATGTTAAGTCTACGAAACATATTCACTTATTACATCTTTCGATTCATTTGTCAAATGCTTAAAAGAAAACAGGGATTGTGAAGCATTTCAAACTGATGAAAGGTTTAGATCACCCACATACTTGGAGCTTCTTGATGACAAAACTAATTTCAATTAAAGTTTGTAGGAGAACAGCTTTTTTTAAACTCAAGAACATGTTGTTCTTTTTCATTTTGAAAAACAGAGAAGAAAAATACCACGTCGTTATTTTGGTGACATAAAAGCGACACTCGAGTACAAAGGGTTAATCAAATATGTTGACACCCAAGGGATGCCATACTTTTGAATTGGGTTATATAAAGAACAAGCTAATGAAAGAAAGGCGTTTTTATGATAAAGAACATGCAGTTCTCGTTCAATTTGAAGAACAAAAGAACAGGTCGTTATTTTGGTATCTGAAAGTCACCTCTCGAGTGTGAAGGTTTAACAGCTAATGGAAAACTGGTTACGTAAGGTTTGGCAAGTGCATTGATCAGCGGTTAAGGGAGAACCGAGCCCCAAATCCTAATTTATTTAGTAATAATTCAGAAATACAATTTTTTTATATTATTTTAACATCTTTTTCCGAACAATAATCAAAAACAAAGATAATATTAAAAAAAAAATTTCTTTGTGTGTTTTTTTACGCTTAAATATACTTAAAAAAACACTATTCCTCCTTCACTTTTTAATATTAAATTTATTTTAATTGATTAAAAAACGTAAAAATAAATACTACAGACGTATGAATAGATTTTTTTAGATTTGAGTTTTAATTGTCTTCAAAAACTTATTTTTAAGTTCACAACCCAAAAAGTATTCAAATTTTTATATTTAATAATTCGTAAAAAAAAATATTTATAACTTAATTTAAAAAAGCTATTCATACATTTATAAAAACAAATATTAGAGCTTCAAAAACTATTAACGGTTTAGTTTTAAGTTAATTATTTACAAAGCCCTAGCATTTTAAACGTGACCAAAATAAAAAAAATATATTTTTGGTACATGATGATTGTTGCAGACGAAAAGTATGTAGAAAGATGATAAATGGTATATAAACATCTAAAAACACATATGTTCTGTTTCTTTTACTGTTTTGAAATTTTGTGCACACCTTTTTAAGTATGTATAGCATCGTTTTATGAATTAAAAAAAATAGCAATTTTTTCAGAATTTAGGACTCTTTTAAATAAAGCTTTACAATGAAACTAAAGGGAGATGTTCCAAAAGGTATCGATGAAAGAAAAGGTTTTTAAAGTTTTTCTTCACATACGTTACTTTTCACAAATCTCTCTGGCGCAATTCCAACCACTGTAGGAGGTTAAATTGTATTTCAGAGGCATCTGATCCTTTTCAGAAAGCACGGTTTTCAAAGTAGACTTCTAAACGTTCCTCGGTAAGAAATACAACCAAATAAACAAATTATTATTTTTAGTTTGGCAGACTTTGTGTTACAAAGACATTTTTGCAGTATCCGAACATCAATTCGGATTTTTCGGGGAGATTGGCAAACACTCAAGAAACGTAGAGAAAGCATTTGTTAAGTTTAGAATACTAAACAAATTGCAGAAAACGAATATTTCTTACTTGACTAATGAATGACATTAGTTCAACTTACTTCCTGAATAAAATCTTTTATGTTTTTCATTTTGGTTGGTTGCAGTTACGTCGCACTAGTCCTACACAATGGATTATTTAATGGTTTGTAATTTTAAATCATGGTCCGGATGACGATGATAATTTGTTTATTTGATGCTCATGAAGTAAATTGAAGGTCTCGGATGCCTAAGTTATTTTATTTGTTGTGTGGATCAACTCAGTACGAAAACATAATAATGTTATTAGTCTGATTATACGGCCAATATTGTAAGAAAAAATTTGAAGCCTAATTTTTAAATAATGGTTACGCGACTGTTTAGGTCAAATAATTGATTTAGAACCCTATTCTTCCAGCTTTCGCCTCACGGCCAAAGTTAGGCCACTTGAACCCGGACATATACAAAGAGCACCAGTCCCTTCAGTGTTCAGTTGACCGAACCAGAACTCAAACTATTATTTAATGAAAATAAATTTTTATACAATCTACTAAAAACAAAAAACGATATTCTTAAGTATAAGAGCCCCAAAACAGCTCCTAGTAAATTACTTTTTCAATATCGAAAACCCGAGTACAAAGTATATTTTCCAGTACATGAAACTGATTTTAAAGATTACACTTAGGAAATACAAGGGGCAGTTTGGAGAACGGAAAAGCTTAACTGCAGTAACTGGGTTGTAAGAATCGCAGAATTTATGTCAACTATAAAATTTATTACGTACCATATATTCCTCTGTTTCCGAATTTTGTGAGGGCGGATTTTTATCTTTGGGGATTTTTTCCATTAAGGCAACATATTTTTGCGATGAATATCAGAACTCTGATAATAATGTACTGACTCTTTTATATTAAATTAGGTAAACGTTTTTTTTTATTAAACATTCGACTTTAAAATATATCATTAATTTATCGAAATCAGATGACGTAACAGAATTAAGGTAGTATATATTGAACTTTTTATGATTATGAAGATTATATAGCTGGGTATAGATATCTATACTTTTTGTTTTAACGGGACTTTGTATCCTTTGATAGGCAAAAATTGATAAATATATCGATTTTTATTTTATTTTTCATAAAATATGCTCTGATTCCTAAATTTAATTATTCAAGAGTTTTAAAATAGTCTCATGATTATAAGTGTAATAAAAATGCGCAATAAAATAGGCAATTTAAAAACTAGAGTAATAGTAGTTAATAAAAGATGAGGTTACTTATATGCTGTGCAGGACAGTTTTTAAATAATGGGATAAATAATGATATTTCCTCGAAGAAATGTCGCATGGTAGGTATAGTTTGAAAAATTTAACAAAACTGTGCGTTTTGCTATTAAGGCCTATTGTAAAGTGTTTTGTAGTATAGAGTATGAATATACAATGAATTCAGTTGTATTAGCATGGTATCCAACACAAAATTAGTGCTAGAATAAAATTTTAAACATTATTTATATTCCAACTTTTTTTCACAAAAATTTATATTCTTTATCATTTTAAAATTGAGTTCAGAATTGTGATTCAATGCACTAAAATAAAAGAATAAAAGCGAATTTTATATGCAGGTAAGTAATTATAAATTAAGAAATTATGTGTGAAGAAGATTTCAAATTTATTCATCAAATGTTTTTGAAGATGAAATATTAAAAAAAAAAATTATCTCAGTTTGTATTTTTTTTTTGCGTAGTTCACTTTAGTTAAATTAATGAAACTTCCCCAAATATTATTCAAATGACTTAATTTTTTTTAAATATAATTTTTTAAATAATTAATATTGGAATTTGTAAAATAATGAAAATAACAAAAATTAAAAAATTAATTGTAGATTAAATCATATATTTTTCTATTTTGTTTTGTATAGGCATCTACATTTAACATTTATTTTCAGTAATTGTAAGTTCTACCCTTAAAGCATAATATAGTGAATTATAAAGCATAATGTAGTGGATGTAAGAAAAAAATAATCATTACAAAATGTTAAAAACTGAAAAAGAAGTACAATTTTTAAAAAAGTTGATATTTTAAAAAATATTAAATTTTTAAAAATTTACTCATAAACTATTTTTTGTTGTTGCTAAATACCTTTATATAATAATAACCTTCAATAACATTTGTAAAATATATATGTAAATGATTTAATAAAAGAATCTTTCCAAGAGAACCGAGTGTCCTTAAAAGAGCAGTTGGTATTTATTTTGTAGTCATAATTTAAGTTCACTGCACCTACAATTCTCCCGATTTTGTTAGTTCAAAGATGTATATATATATATTTAAAAAAAGACTTGAATTGTGTCTAAATATGCTCATAAGTTACTTTAGGATAGGTTACAATAATAAAACTTGGTAAACAAGTAACTTGTATTCATGAAACGAAAATTGTGAGTGGTTGGAAAGGGTAAATGCTTAGAGGTATTGCTCAAATCGGCATTATTGCTGTCGTTTATCTATGAATTCGTAAAAGAAATCGTCCAAAGGATAACGTTGTTTAAAAAACAACAACAATCGCAATCACAAAAATGTCTAAATGGTAAGTTTGATTCAAATCTGTTTAGAATTTTGATATGAAACGTGCTCCCGGCCCATTCGCAGTTTAGATAGAAAGTTATAGATCAAACGATCCCAGCATAAAAAGTCGAAATAATGAAATTGAAGGTTTTATGCAAGAAAACTGCATTTTTTTTTTACAGTTCTATAAAATTAAAGATTTCTGTTTCAGTGTCCTTTATAATATCTGCCAAAACATTGAATTTGGACTCATTGAAATTATTGAAGGAGGGAAAATACAGATTGTTTAAAGGATTTATGCAGGAAAATTGAAAACTTCAAACTCTCTGTGTAGTTTTTTGTTTCAATACTTTTCTTGAAACCTCAAAAAACCTTCGGTTTCATAATTTTGATGAAAGTTTTATGTCTTTTTTTCCCCACAGAATCTTAATTTTCTTTTATAGATTATTTTACTATATTTTAGACCTAACAAGAAATTTTTTTAAATAAAAATTCGATAACTATCCTTATATTAGGTGTCTTGGAGTTTATAAGCGCTAGATTTATCAGTTTTTTATTTCAACCTCTAACAGTCAAGGACGTGATATCATGCCTAGGAATCTTCAATTTTTTCAGCAATGCGTAAACGTTTAAATTCATAAAAATAGTAATTTGTTTTTTAAATTTAAGATTTGAAGTATAAATTACAAACTATTTCTTCAGAAATAATAAAAATATATAAAAATAGCATGCACAGGAAAAACTATTTAATCTGCCATACAGTGAAAACTATCAATTTAAAACGTGGGTGCAAGACCCAGACAGCTCTAGTTTTCTAAATCGTTCAGAGAGGACAAAAAACACTGCACGTTTCTTGCTTCGTATAATATAATAGTACACCTAATTTTCCTTTATATCTTTTAGCCATTGCTGTGAGCTGTCTGTTTCTTGTACCAATCGATAGATGATTCTCTTCTTCTTGTCAATAAGTAAAAAAATATGAATGAGAAAAAAGTGGAGCTGTCTGGTTCTTGCAATTACGTCTTTAATTACAAAAATTCCTTTAGAGTCCGTTAATGGGTTAAGTCAAAGTTCGTTTGTGCTAATATCAACGTGTGTTTTTGACAAGTTTAAAGAAGTAGTTATAAAAAGGTTTTCCATTTTATTTTGTGGCAATATAAAAAAAGAAACTAACTTAGTGCAAATGACTTATCTCCCTTCCCATTCGTTGATGGACTTTTCATATGGACTGACTGTCAGCCTACGTGGTGTATGTCACAAATATTCGAGTGTATGGTAGACTGGGCGTAACTTTTTACTGTGTGCATTTCTTTGGATATTTTTTTTAAATGATGGTAGGAGAAAATACGATAATTATTTATTTTTATTTCATTGGGATTGTTATGGTGCATAGTTTTGTTAACCTTGTAAGAAAACAGTTTTTTTTAATAATTAATAAAAAATCCCAATTTGGAGATTTGATCTGTGTGAAACCTCCTGAAGAAGAAATCAGCCGTTTCTTCTTGGTTTTGTTTCTTACACAATTGATTTGAATAACCTTTTATTATCCATTTTATGGTGTTTCTGCAATTCTTACTGCATGTTTTAGACAATAAACTTTAAATAACAATTAATAACTTCATTGATTGTATTTTTAAATATTTAAAAAAAAAATACAAGAATTTAAAAAAGACTATCCAAATCCGATTTGAACCTCTGGAGAATCTTGTAATCATAAGACAAACGTTCCATTTACGAAGAAAATACCACAGATCATATTTCCTTTGTTAATTTGCATTCTTGGTGAATAATTGCAGTCGATCAATATCAACTCGGAATATTAAGTTCGAACCCGATAATAAATTATAGCAATTACGTACTATACATAATATAAATTTCAAATTTAAGGGGGACCCGAGCCCCAAAATCCGGAAAAATTGCTAAATTTTTTTTTCTTCATAAAACGATGCTAAACCAACTTGAGAAGGTGTATACAAAATTTCAAAACATTAAAATAAACAGAACATATGTTTTTTTTAGATGTTTATATGCCATTTATAATCCTTCTACATATTGTTCGTCTGCAACAATCGTTATTTACTCAAAATATTTTTTTTAAATTTTGGTCACGTTTAAAATGCTAAGGCTTTGCAAATAATTAACTTAAAACTAAACTGTTAATAGTTTTTGAAGCTCTAATATTTGTTTAATAAACGTATGTATAGCTTTTTTAAATTAAGGTATAAATTATTTTTTTACAAATTATTAAACTTAAAAGTTTGAATATATTTTGGGTTTTGAACTTAAAATAAGTTTTTAAAAACAATTAAAACACAAATCTGCAAAAGTCTATACATACGATTGTAGTGTGTACTTTGATGTTATTTAATCAATTAAAAAAATTTAAAAACATTAAAAATTGAAAAAGGAGTAGTGTTTTTAAAAAACGTCTTTTTAAGCTTAAAAAATTCCAAAAATATCAAAAATATTTTTTTAAACATATTTTTGTTTTTGATTATTGTTTAGAAAAAGATGTTCTAATAATATAAAAAAAATTGGTATTTCTGAATTCATTAATAAACAAATTAGGATTTGGGGCTCGGGTCTCCCTTAAATTACTAGCCCAAATATATCATGCTGTGGTGCTTCTCTTAGAGAGTGGTATTAGTTCCATTATTAAAGGAGAAGTGAATATAGGTTTATTTCTTTCAATTTCATACCACTATGCCTTCATTGACATTACTTTAACGCTCTAGTGCATGATTGTTTTCTTTGTTTTTTAATGCAATAATTTTTTTTCGTTTTCTTTATACAAATATACAAACAAAAAAATATCAGAACAAAACCTAAGCGCTTATTTATTTAAATAATTAATTAAAACCATTGTGTAGCATATATGCAAAATCATGTGTAATTACTAAAATAATTTTCAAAAAGTATGAAAATATAGTTAAATGCAGTCTACACACCTCTGGTATTAGTTAGGATTTTTTGTCGAGCCAGATTATACTTATGAGTATTAAAACCGATCTTGGAAAACTTTACCGTCACGAGACAATTTTAGAACAACAAACCTCGAATCAACTGATTGTCTTTATCACAATCATTTTTATAAAGATAAGGAACCTAGCGGCGGTTATAAGAACTAGGCATATGGTCCCTTACATGACAATGCTATAATTGTTAACGTAAAACTCAATAGATGCAACTAGTGGTCATTTTAAAGTTGTGTAGCATATATGCTAAACTATGCACTAGAGGGTTAAGTTCTTGAATTTATTTTTGTGTCAGCAAGTGAGTTTAGATGGCGTTTATTGAAAAGCGCGATTACTTTATTGAGTTTAGAGTCTTTAGAAATAGATTAAGATTGTTGCACTGTATGTCTGTTAAAATTCTTTAGATGAAGTAAAACAATTATTGAGATATGATTTCTTTTATAAAGGCAAATATATTATAAATATATTTGTTGAATATCAATTATATAATCCACTCATAGCCAACAACTTAGAAATGGGTGTATATAACTGTTCAAATTGTAAAATAACGTTTAACAATTATTTTATAATTCGTAAATGTAAATTTTGGAATTAGGCCAGTTGATATAATAGAATTATATATTTTTATTGTTTTTTTTTGTCCCTAAATAAAATTATTTGTTGAAACTCTGAATTTATATTTGAAGAAGTGCAAAATTTACAATTGTTCTGAATTTTAGTACTAAATTCATATTTGTTCGCGGTGTCCAAGGCGAAAGAGTACCGAGCTTATAATCGGAAGATTATAGGTACAATCCTCGTCTTGCGAAGAGCAGATAGCTTCTAATTAAAAGGTTGTGAGTTTGATCTTTGTCGGCCGTCAAAATATGGACGTGTAAAAGGGGAATATTTTAGTTGTCCAGATGCAAAAGCAGTTATATGCACTAAAAGCCTTTATGAGTAAATTGTAGAAAACATGTCAAAACTTTACTATTGTTAATGCAATAATAGATTTTTGTTATTGTAAAAATGAGAAATAAATACAACAATTTTGCACTAAAATGTGTATATTCTCAAATTACAGACGAAGTTATAATCTAAATTATAAATTTCACATAATGTTTTTCACAACTGTAAGAAGGCTTTTAACTGGTTTTGCAACTGTGTGCGTCGCCATCGTGTTATTGTTCAAGAAGCAAAACAAGCTATATCCACATTCCAGCCAATCAGAAATTAAACTATCGCTGACGCTCAAGTCCACTTTCGCTGGATATAGCTACTTTTGCTTCTGAGGACTTTACCTGTACCAGATACGTTTACAAGGTTTGATTTACCCTTTTGGATTTTTTTTTAGATTTACTTTGATATATTGAATATTTCATCACCAGGGCTAACACGCTATCGCGGACACATTCAAAGGTTGCTTGGATTAACGGAACACCAGAGCTATACAATTTTCTATTAAAAACGGTTTGAAACCCATTCAAAGGAAAGACATGGAAGCACTGTCTATCAATTTCGAACCCCAATATGATGAAAGGTTCAATCCCTGGATCATACCAAAATTCAACGTCAATAAATATAACTAATAAATCTAATAAATATAAACTTTTAAAATAACGTTAAATAAACTAATCAAATGTGCCATGTAAGCAAACTATAAAGGGCAAATTCATTAAAGCCTTTTTGAGTAAATTGCAAAACAATGCCAAAACGTAACTATTCTTAATCCAATAATATATATTTTTTTAATAAAAATCAAAAAAATATATAACAATTGTTTACTAAGGTGTGTATGTTCTTAAATTACCGAGTAAGTTAGAATCTAAAGTATAATTTTCACAAAACTTGTTTTTGCTACTGCAAGAAGGCTTTTAACTGATTTTGCAACTGCCATGATTTGAAATATAATTCGACATCGGAACACTGTCTGTCGATGTCTATCAAGTTCAGTGTCTATCAATCACTGCCTATCAAGTTCATGAGCTCTCTGCACACGTAACTTTCAATGCCAACAACTCTCACTTCATGAAAACTCCGTCGGTAATCGAACCCTTAACCCTTCAATTATGAGTCAAGTACTTTACCACTCGTTCACTTTAACCCTTTGCGCCGCTCAGGCGACAACATAACGACCTGTTCTTTTGGTTCCCTGTTCTTTAAAATAAACGAGAACAGCCTGATCTTGTGTTTAAAAAACATCGCTTTTTTTTCAACTTGTTCTTCTGCGGATCCAAAACAGATTATGTTTCTTTTCTCTATAAGCATAACAAATTCTTGGGAAAAGAACATAAGAACGAATAACTGTTCCATGGAAAGAACGGAAAACGCAAGGTGTTCTTGGAGTGCAAAGGGTTACAGCCCATTCTACGTTGCAAAACGAATTTCAAGGTGTTCCTGGAGTGCAAAGGGTTAAAGCCCATTCTACGTTGCAAAACGTATTTCAAGGTGTTCTTGGAGTGCAAAGGGTTAAAGCCCATTCTACGTTGCAAAACGTATTTCAAGGTGTTCTTGGAGTGCAAAGGGTTAAAGCCCATTCAACTTTGCAAAACGAATTTCAAGGTGTTCTTGGAGTACAAAGGGTTAAAGCCCATTCTACGTTGCAAAACGTATTTCAAGGTGTTCTTGGAGTGCAAAGGGTTAAAGTCTATTCTACGTTGCAAAACGCATTTCAAGGTGTTCTTGGAGTGCAAAGGGTTAAAGCCCATTCTACGTTGCAAAACACATTTATTTATGATCAAATCGACTAGCTTGCAATCAATTCAAAACAATGTTGCAACATCGCGCGCGACTTGGAATGGCATAAAATTCAGCCCTCCGGTTTATCCTTTGTACTAAAAAACAACAAAGAATCAATGTTCGAATAAGTAACTTTCCACGACCGATACCGATCGAACTTCATTTGATAGGCCATCGAACCGCCATCCCGGAAAAGGGAAACTACTGGACATTCAACCACTCACGGCCAACAAAACAAACTTCAAGGGATCGATACTTCGATCACTGTCTTCTTCCCTGTTCCTAATTCCGTGGAACATTCTGGTTGTGATAGCTATGATAGTTAAGACTCCTCTTCTTGCTTTTTTGTGGGCTTTGGCAGGCATCCAGCAGAATTTAAGCCTCTCGCCCCCACTTGCGATTTGTAGGAGGACATGCAAAAAAAGGGTCCCGAGTAATGGGGGGTTCGTGTTTTTTCGAAACTTTTTATGCGGCCTTTTGTAATGGGTATTTTGCCTTTCGGGGAAATTTATAATGTTTGCTGCAGCGAGGGTATGATGAATGCAGATGGGGGAATCGGATGTTGCAGATGAATGTGTGTTTCGAATATTCGGGTAATGGCGAATTCTCAAAAGGGTTTATTTTTTTTTGTCCTGCAAATTGTTGTCCAATATGGAGGAACTTTTGCGTCGATTGTTAAAGTTAAGTTGATGTGCTGTTTTAGAACAATTTATAGAGGATTTTTTAATGGATAATTTGCCTTTCGGGGAGATTTATAACGTTTGCTGCAGCGAGGGTATGATGAATGCAGATGGGGGAATCGGATGTTGCAGATGAATGTGTGTTTCGAATATTCGGGTAATGGCGAATTCTCAAGAGGGTTTATTTTTTTTTGTCCTGCAAATTGTTGTCCAATATGGAGGAACTTTTGCGTCGATTGTTAAAGTTAAGTTGATGTGCTGTTTTAGAACAATTTATAGTGGATTTTTTAATGGATAATTTGCCTTTCGGTTAGATTTATAATGTTTGCTGCAGCGAGGGTATGATGAATGCAGATGGGGGAATCGGATGTTGCAGATGAATGTGTGTTTCGAATATTCGGGTAATGGCGAATTCGCAAAAGTGTTTCTTTTTTTTTGTCCTGCAAATTGTTGTCCAATATGGAGGCACTTTTGCGTCGATTGTTAAAGTTAAGTTGATGTGCTGTTTTAGAACAATTTATAGTGGATTTTTTAATGGATAATTTGTCTTTCAGGGAAATTTATAATGCTTGCTGCAGTGAGAATATGATGAATGCAGATGGGGGAATCGGATGTTGCAGATGAATGTGTGTTTCGAATATTCGGGTAATGGCGAATTCTCAAAAGGATTTTTTTTTTTGTCCTGCAAATTGTTGTCCAATATGGAGGAACTTTTGCGTCGATTGTTAAAGTTAAGTTGATGTGCTGTTTTAGAACAATTTATAGTGGATTTTGTAATGGATAATTTGCCTTTCGGGGAGATTTATAATGTTTGCTGCAGCGAGGGTATGATGAATGCAGATGGGGGAATCGGATGTTGCAGATGAATGTGTGTTTCGAATATTCGGGTAATGGCGAATTCGCAAAAGGGTTTCTTTTTTTGGCCTGCAAATTGTTGTCCAATATGGAGGAACTTTTGCGTCGATTGTTAAAGTTAAGTTGATGTGCTGTTTTAGAACAATTTATAGTGGATTTTTTAATGGATAATTTGCCTTTCGGGGAGATTTATAATGTTTGCTGCAGCGAGGGTATGATGAATGCAGATGGGGGAATCGGATGTTGCAGATGAATGTGTGTTTCGAATATTCGGGTAATGGCGAATTCGCAAAGGGTTTCTTTTTTTTTGTCCTGCAAATTGTTGTCCAATATGGAGGAACTTTTGCGTCGATTGTTAAAGTTAAGTTGATGTGCTGTTTTAGAACAATTTATAGTGGATTTTTTAATGGATAATTTGTCTTTCAGGGAAATTTATAATGCTTGCTGCAGTGAGGGTATGATGAATGCAGATGGGGGAATCGGATGTTGCAGATGAATGTGTGTTTCGAATATTCGGGTAATGTCGAATTCTCAAAAGGGTTTATTTTTTTTTGTCCTGCAAATTGTTGTCCAATATGGAGGAACTTTTGCGTCGATTGTTAAAGTTAAGTTGATGTGCTGTTTTAGAACAATTTATAGTGGATTTTGTAATGGATAATTTGCTTTTCGGGGAGATTTATAATGCTTGCTGCAGCGAGGGTATGATGAATGCAGATGGAGGAATCGGATGCTGCATATGAATGTGTGTTTCGAATATTCGGGTAATGGCGAATTCGCAAAAGGGTTTCTTTTTTTGGCCTGCAAATTGTTGTCCAATATGGAGGAACTTTTGCGTCGATTGTTAAAGTTAAGTTGATGTGCTGTTTTAGAACAATTTATAGTGGATTTTTTAATGGATAATTTGCCTTTCGGGGAGATTTATAATGTTTGCTGCAGCGAGGGTATGATGAATGCAGATGGGGGAATCGGATGTTGCAGATGAATGTGTGTTTCGAATATTCGGGTAATGGCGAATTCGCAAAAGGGTTTCTTTTTTTTTGTCCTGCAAATTGTTGTCCAATATGGAGGAACTTTTGCGTCGATTGTTAAAGTTAAGTTGATGTGCTGTTTTAGAACAATTTATAGTGGATTTTTTAATGGATAATTTGTCTTTCAGGGAAATTTATAATGCTTGCTGCAGTGAGGGTATGATGAATGCAGATGGGGGAATCGGATGTTGCAGATGAATGTGTGTTTCGAATATTCGGGTAATGTCGAATTCTCAAAAGGGTTTATTTTTTTTTGTCCTGCAAATTGTTGTCCAATATGGAGGAACTTTTGCGTCGATTGTTAAAGTTAAGTTGATGTGCTGTTTTAGAACAATTTATAGTGGATTTTGTAATGGATAATTTGCTTTTCGGGGAGATTTATAATGCTTGCTGCAGCGAGGGTATGATGAATGCAGATGGAGGAATCGGATGCTGCATATGAATGTGTGTTTCGAATATTCGGGTAATGGCGAATTCGCAAAAGGGTTTCTTTTTTGTCCTGCAAATTGTTGTCCAATATGAAGGAACTTTTGCGTCGATTGTTAAAGTTAAGTTGATGTGCTGTTTTAGAACAATTTATAGTGGATTTTGTAATGGATAATTTGCCTTTCGGGGAAATTTTAAATGATTGCTACAGTAAGGGTATGATGAATGCTTATGGGGGAATCGGATGTTGCAGATGAATGTGTGTTTAGAATATTTTGGTAATGGCGAATTCGCAAAAGCTTTATTTATTCTCCTGCACATTGTTGTCCAAAATGAAGATCCTTCTGCTTCGATTGTTAAAGTTAAGTGGAACATTTAATGTGTTGTTTTAAAACAATTTATAATGGATTTTGTAATGGATATATTGCCTTTCAAGGACATTTATAATGTTTGCTGTAGTAAGGGTATGACGAAGGGCCATGGGGAATCGGACGAAGGGGGAATCTGCTCCATTGATGCTTTTCTTTTTGAAAATCAGTTATCTAAACATTCTATAAAACGTTAAGTGTCATATTTAGATCACTAAAAAAACAATTAAAAGAAGAAAAAAAATGTTTTTTTTATTACTATATAAAGTTAGGATGGCAAGGGTTAAGGAACTAATGCAAGTATATTTTACTTTGTTTGACCGTACAACGCACATGCGAGTGTTTCAATGTTTCATTAAAAAGTAATGAAACAAGGAGGGTTAGTTAACAGGCACTAACATTTAATTATTGACGGATTATATTGTTAATTTTGAAGTAACCACATTTATAAAATATTAAATAATATTAATGCTATTTTTCTTAATTATTTTGGAATAAAGACAGTAAAATGTTTTTAATTAAATAAGTATTATTTTATTAGAATACATTTTAAATAATCGTTTATTATAATTATAATCGATTTGTTATATTGTGATATCAATATTGAACTAATAATTTGTGAGTTTTTGCGTCGTTTGAAGGACTTAAAACAAGGTACATGAAATTATTCAGATTTTTAATTATAATTAACGCTTTTAAACCAACCCATATAAAATAAAGAAATGGTTTCTTTACAATTAGAAACACAGACGATAAAAGTGGGTAAAACAGAAACAAGTAATGCTTGCCAGTTTGGCTTCGTATTTCTAGGGAAACCGTGAAGACAAATTTAAGTGGCCTTGTTTGGACCCGAACCCATGAACTATTGATCCGAAGTCTTGCGGGCTACCAAATATTCAACAAAGACATATTCTAAGTTGAACTTGAAGATATTTTTAAAGAGGTTTGTTTATGAAATAATTCTTTTAAAAGCTTTTTTTAAAAAAAGAAACTTTTAATATTTATGAGATGAAAGTATGAGTTGTCAATGCTCCGTAAAATTCTCTATAATTTAATACCACTTTTTAAAATTCGTCACATGTATGAAGGATCTATACAATAGAAATAATATGCATTATTTTTCAATAGAACGCATATTAAAATTTATCCGTTCTCCAAATTAAAACCATATAAACAATAATATTTAATGTTAGAATTATGTAATAACCGAATTGATCAGTCTCGCATCAAATTCGAAAATACCAGCGAACAGATTTTCGGGAAGATGAAAGATTCGAAAAAAAACGAGAGAAAAATTATGAAACAAAATTGGTAATCAGTAAAATAATTAAAATAATTCCAAGAAATTATTCACGAGCATTACGCAACGCAATTTGCAATAATCCATCACGTCATTTCCCTACAAAAAAAGAAATTGTTACGACTACATTAAGCTTATGTTCCCGTTTCAAATGAAAACAAAATGGCCACCGAAAAAGAATTCTTGTTTATTATTCACCAGAAACATTCGCAATAATTCTCTCTGAAACCGAATGAAACTATTGGCTGTTAAAGAGTAAAGAAACATTAAATAGAACGTTAAAATTCAATTCTTGAGCAACTGAGTCGGTATGAATACGGAGACACGATTTTCTCCGGTTTTGTAATGACGATAATTTATTTAAGGAGTAATATTCTATTTATAGGTGTAACGATTTCTAACGTCGAAGGTCAAAAGGCGAAAAAGGTCGTCAGAATATTTGCTTAGTGTTTTATATAGCTTCCAAAGGAAGTTATTAGTTTTTCGTCGTATCAACTACTGTGTACTAAGGTTGCAGGTGTATTGTTATTTAATGATGGGTTATTAATTGCAATTAAGTTTTACTTTTAGAATAGTCATTCAAACATTGCAATTACTGTATTTAAAAAAATAATACTTGTTTTCTTTAAGCTTTTAAGTAAAACTATGTTAAGTTTTGACGTATAATGCCTTTGAAATGATCTAAATGGGATATCAGCATAGAAACTCTATGTTACGATTTTAGGGTAATTTATTCACAAACTATTACTTGGTAATAAATAGCACGATTGACGTACATTTAGTAGCGTTTAATAGGAAAATTAGACGCTGATGCGTGTATACTTTTGAAATAAAGTAATATTATATGCTATTAATATATAATCGGACTAATAACCCTCCGATTACAAGCTCGGCACTCTTCTGAATTGAGGCCGGTCCCAAAAGCAGCAAGCTTGTAATTGAATCGTTTATTTCAAAAAGCCGATAAGGGTATTTTTAAAAAAATTATTGAAACAAAAAGAAAAACATTCTATCATTGATATTAATATAGATTTTGGCTTAAAAAAATTATATTATTAGTGAACATCTTCTCGAAGCGGATGTTGTCTGAAATTAAATTATAATATAACTTTTTTTACAAATTGCGATTTATTTTCTTACAAATTGCCAAATATGATCGGGGACCAATGTTCTAACGCCTATGGAGGTTGCGTCGGGTTCTCCTCGTCACCTGACTATGGTTCAAAAATACGAGGTATCCTTCTGGGGTCTTTCCTCCGAGATAGACCCCGAACCGTCGCAAGCCTCCGTGGGCGAGCGGCTAAAGGCGTCAGCTGGGAATCCGAAGATTCCTGGTTCGATCCTAGGCGATGGACTTGACAAATAAAAGTAAAAAAAAGTAGTGATTTTGTAATCGGAGGGTTGCCAGCTTCGTTACAAAATAATAGAAAAGTCGTCCAGAACATCCGCAAAAATTAACAGCGTGTATACGGGACTGTTAAATCTAATCGATAAATCTAATCGGGGTCCAAAGTCTCGACGTCTATTGAAGGCGTTGGGTGCCAGTTTAGGTGTTTCCTCGTCATCTGACCATGGTTCTAAAATAACGAGGTGCATGTATGAATGTGTGTGTGAATGTGTATGTGTTCCCGGGCCTTTCGTTCGAGATAGACCCCTAACCGTTTCCAATATCCCACTGTGCAGCTCTAGTGCGACGTTATTTAACCACGCCAAACCGTTCTTGCTAGATCACGAAGCGTTGCTAACAGCTCACTCAAAAGCTTTAGAATGACGCTAATTCAACAAACGAGAAGCTTTCAATCACTTATCCCAGAAAATTTCACTTAATAAGACATTTTTAAATGATGAGTCCTAAAAATATCATCTATTGATATAATCCAACAATCAATCCAACAATCCAGATCAATCCAGATAGGTTTGGTTTGGTTGGTTTTGTTAATTAACGTCGCACTAGAGCTGCACAGTGGGCTATGGGCGACGGTTCGGGGTCTATCTCGATGGAAAGACCCGCGAACACATACACATTCATACTTGCACCTCCTTATTTTAGAACCATGGTCAGATGACAAGGAAACACCTGAACTGGCACCTAACGCCTTCAATAGACGTCGGAACTTTGGACCCCGATCAGATTTATCGTGCACTAGCCCCGTATACACGCCAGTATAATTTGTTGGATATTTTGGACGACTTTCTAGTATTTTTGTAGCGAAGCTGGCAACCCACCGATTGCAAAATCACTACTTTTTTACTTTTCTATGTCAAGTCCATTGCACGGATTTCAGACAGGTCAAATCCAATGTAAGGTTTTATACTTCGAAAGAACTTCGCTACAAGAGACGTCGGTGCAGACAGTCTGCTAACCTGTCTTACCTCATCCCTTTTCGACCAAACGCGTTGAAAGGCTGCCAAATGTGGGCGCACCGTGCAGTTGCCTGAATGAGGACTCTGCCAGCTGGCGTCCCGGTCCGTTTCTGTACTCAGTTATTGTTAGGGGCGGTGGAAAGAGAGAGATTCTTTTAATTATACCTCTGAGATATTATTTCCTGAGATATAAATAGAGTTGGGGGGAATACGTAAGAAAATGGAAGTTGGTCGAGTTCGAGGGCTGAGAGGCGGTTTCCGTTTTCATTGCTTGTAGTGTAGTGTTTTGGATAATAGTTATGTTTTAAATTTCGACCCTTTTGAACTCAAAGAACTTGTTTAACAGCGTTCTATCTACGTAATAGGTATTCATATTTCTGTTCTTTTCCCCTAAATTTTTTATGCTCATAGAGGGAACAAAATCTTAATTAGTATTAGGTCTGCAAGCAAACAAGTCGAAAATAAAATCGGTGTTTTTTAAATACAAAATCAAGCTGTCCTCGTTTATTTTAACCCTTTGCACTATGTCGCCTCTCAGGCGCCAACATAACAACTTGTTCTTTTGGTTCCCTGTTCTTTAAAATAAACGAGAACGGCATGATCTTGTGTTTAAAAAACATCAATTTTTTTTTGAAATTGTTCTCTTGCAGATCCGAAACATATTACGATTTTCTCCCCTCTATGAGCATAAAAAATTGTGGGTAAAAGAACAGAAAGAAGAATAACTGTTCCGTGGAAAGAACGCAATGTCAAAGATGTTCGCGGAGTGCAAAGGGTTAAAGGATAAAGTACCAAAATAACTGGTCGTTATATTGTCGCCTGAAAGAACACAGCGAAGTGAGTGCAATGGGTTAATAAAATAAGTGTGGAATATTATACTTTTTACACATTTTGAAGGGATTGGTTTGGTTTGGTTAATTAACGTCGCACTAGAGCTGCATAGTCGGCTATTGGCGACGGTTCGGGGTCTATCTCGAAGGAAAGACCCGGGAACGATGCCTCGTATTTTTGAACCATGGTCAGATGACGAGGACAACACCTGAGCTGGCATCCGACGCAACCTCAATAGGCGTCAGGACATTGGACCCCGATCAGATTTATCGTGCACCAGTCCCATATACACGCCAGTATAATTTGTTGGATGTTCTGGACGACTTTCTAGTATTTTTGTAGCGAAGTTGGCAACCCTCCGATAGCAAGATCACTACTTTTTTACTTTTCTATGTCGAGTCCATCGCACGGATTCGAACCACTAATCCTTTGATTAGTAGCTGAACGCCTTATCCACTGAGCAACTGGAGCTCACATTTTGAAGGGAATACGTCTTTAAAATCGGCCAGGGTACAAGGGTTATTTCAAGAAAATAGCGTCATAGAAAATGGTGGTATTTAAAAAGTTCATAACTCCATGAGAATCAGCTTTATGGGATAAATGACCTATCATCGTGTAGAGTAAGAGGAACCGCCAAATTTATGCCAAATTTTTTCAAATTTAGCATGAATGTTGCTTAAAGTCATTAAAAGCGACCTATAAGTTTTTTTTTTAATTTGTGGTCGCGAGGTCTACTGTTCCCAGAACTACTAGTTATTTATTAGTAATAATAAGAATAAAATTAAAGTTATAAATCTACAAATGAAGTTATCTTAAAGGAAAATGTATTAAACAAAATTGATTATTTTTGTACCTTAAAAAAAGCCTGTACCTTAAAACAAATAATTTCGCACTACATTGTAGCACTAATTGCAATTTCTCAAATAATCAATAAAATGTGAGAATAAATGTTTCAAACTGTCTAGTTTTAAATATTCTCTTTATGCATCCTGACAGCTCTTCAAGGAAAAGAAAGGTTCAACTTGTCGAGTCTTTTTTTTCACTTTTGACAGAGCTAAGGCACAGTTGTTTTCTCTTTCTTTGATTGTTTCAGATCTAGAGTGACACTACACAATAGCACTAATTTCCCCCACCTTTGAATAAAAAAAAAATTGATAGAGGAGAAAAATATTAATAAACCACAGAATTAAATATAAAGGTTCTATAATGAAAAAGTTAATATTTTTATAAAACAATTTTGTTTTACAATTTTTTTTCCAAAGAGAAATTGGACTTTAAACATAAAAACGATTTTTTCAAAACCCATTTCTCCCCACCTTACTATACTGTCCAAAAATATATTAATCAATTAACATAACAGTTCTCTTTTACACATAAGGCAAATACGGTTAGACGTTGAACTGTGCACCAGAGATAGACTAAATAATGTAAAATTAAAAAAAATGCATAAATATAGGTCAGAAATATACATTATTCACACAATATTAAAAATAGGTACTCAAAATTAAGTAAAATTTACTTATTTTTGAGTACATCTGATGCGTATCATAGATTCGAATACAAAACTTTTATTTTTTTAGAAAAAACTGAGTGCAATAATTAAAAATGAATAAAAATAACAGTTTCTTGCATACATAGGCTGCCTTCATAAATCAATTTCAAGAAACATCAACAATTATAACCAAGACACTGGGAATCGAACCCAGATCCTTAGCTGCCGGTAATCCATTTCCTTATCCGTTGTACTACCAGGGAAGAAGTTAGAAACAGAAGATTTATGAAAAAGATGTGCCAAAAGAACGGGAATTAAGATAATTGTGTTGTAATAATTTAGTTTTCATTTAAGTAATCGATATCCAATAATATGGAACAACATTTTAAGTTTGTCAGATCGCTTTGTTAACATGGCTGGAACAGAAGCTGAGATTAGCAATATTAAATCACACTGTTCATTTTTATGAAAGTACGGTTACTTAAATTTGAGTAAGTCTTCGCTCATTTACGATGCAAATGTACGAAAAGAAAAACGGATATGTTCAGGTACTCATTTTTAAGTACTTTTTTTACAGTGTATAATTAAACAAAAACTATTTTAGATATTGAAACAGTTCCTACCACAAAAAAAAAATTCGTAAATAAAATATATTGAATATAATATTGCAAAATTTCCGTTGATCAAACAATTTACAAAAAATTTAATATATGGAAAATGGACTTGCTTATGGTCTGGATGTGACTTATATGGTGATATGAGTCAAATCATGACCATAATGAGTAAGTATGTTTTTATTTTATTTATTCAATTAATATTTTAAAACCTTAATATTGTTTTTAATTTTTAATATGAAATTACATTTAAAAAAACAAAATACTATTTTTTAAAAATATATATCAAATAATTTAAAAATGCATACTATTGAAGAGACTTAGTAATTTAAAAAAATATCTTGGCAAACTTTTACTATAAAAAATATTGCGAACAAAATACATCAAAGTAGATGATGATAAAGAAATTTGCAATAAAAGTCATTTTATTTTTTGTATATACTAAGTATGAGTATTATTTTCTCAGTGGTCTTCAAAACACTTCTTAATGTAAATGAACGTCATTTTAAAATTTGTTTTTTAAATAATTGCCGGTGCAGGTTATACCAGGTTAATGATAGGTCATTGTTCAAGGTCATAATGATAGTAAATGGTTAGTAAAAGAAATGTGATTCAAGAATAAACTTTACTGATAGTTAGTGGTTTAGAGTTTGTGAAATATAGTTAGTTAGTTTTAAAATATCTTATAAATTTTATTTCAAATCCCTAAAAAATTACTATCTAGCTAAATTCAGCTTTTAAAGCTTTTGTGGTTAAATATCTAGACAATTTTATATTTCTATTGTGTACAAATTTTTAATAACTGTTTAAAGAGTAATTTACAACAACAAGTCGACATTAACAACAACACTACCCTTATTTGTGCACAGAGCCTTCCGCAGGCGAGTGCGACTAGTGCCACTGCACAGGTTCATGACATTTTAGATGGTCTCCCGCTCTTTAATATCAGAAAGGAAATTGATGATAAGTTTGAAAATTTAAAAAGATAATTTTTTTAATAATATTTACTTATTTTTATCAATAACAAAAGTATCTTTTTAAATTCTTTCTTTGCAAATATTTAATTTCAATATGTATTTCCAAAAATTTTTTGGTATATAAGTCTAAGATAACTAATTAAAGTTGAAAGCAATTTGTATTTTTTTACTCTCCAAAAAAGAAAATAACTATAATAGGCTTCTTAAGTAAAGAAGTTGAATGCCTCTGTTTTTTCAGTAACTAATCTTTCAAATGTATTGTCGGAGTATTGCCAAAAAAGTTTTACATGAAACAGATTATAGAAATACTAGATAGATTATTGATTATAAATTCTGCAGCTTACAGAGATATATGAATTGGTCGCCAATGATAACCTCGCCAAAAGAAAGTAGATAAACAAGGTGTTCTGTTTGACGCTACGAGACCCCATACCCTGCGTGTTTAACTTTTATTAAAGATTTTACACACATCGGCCGTTTTTTTGCTATCAAATGAAATAAAATTTATTACAATCGTGCTATTCGTCACGGAGATGTAGTGTCAGTATGGATCCCCCTTAAAATCTTAACCCAGTGTAAATATTCTGATACCCCATAGAGCTGATCTTAAATACGTTTAACGTTAAAATTAATGATTCATTAAATTTATGAAACAGCCCAAAATACATAAAAAAAAATATTATAATCGCTAATTGCTAAGTTTTCTTTGTCACGTAAACAAAGGCGTTATTGAATCAAAGTAGTAAATACTGTGATTAAATTTAGTTACAGAAGTAAAGTAAATGTAATATGGAACTTAAACATACTTTTGAAGCCATCAGTTATGTTGTTCACCTTACATTCTATCTGCTTGTATACTTCCAACTGTAAAATAAGATCTCGGGAATAAAGACTGATTTCCATATAGTTTTAGTAAATATGAATATTAAAAAAAATTGCTTGTGGGTTTGAGGGAATATATCTCCAGCCATTGAAGTTCGAAGCGAAACTCAATATTTATTTTATGTTTTTATATGAGCAGGTAGACAAACTACCTAGTAGTGTAAGTTCAAAATAGAGTTCTGAGATAAGAACGTTTAAAGTTTTCAACTCCCTTTGGCTATAAAGTTAAAAGGATTGATATTCAACCCCTTATTGAGCAACCTATTGAACTAAGAACCAAAGACGTTAATTTAAGATCGCATACATAGCAAGAAATTGTTTAATATTGTTGAATGCCATTAAATAAAAAGTTTAATTGTAAAGACGAACACAAAAATATTTATGCCCTACTGGCATTCAATCCCTTTTGCGTAAATCATGCCTTTTTGCATAAACTTCTAGAGTATATAATATTTAAGAAATGTTTTTGTTTAACTTTTTTTTCCTTTTAATGAAAAAATGTGTAAAGAATATCTATATAATTAACAACAATAAATTAGTTTATTATTAAATATAAAAATAAAGACTTATATTCTTGTATATATGTTTAATATATGATCAAAATGACGTATAAAGTTGTTAATTCAATTCATTAAATAATCTAAAGAAATACATTTCACGTGGTATAGAAGACTTAAATCACTTGATTAGATGATACATTCAGGATGGGTTGCATGCGTTATATTATATTAAAAATAAAAGAGTTATTACAAGTGTCTTTGGTTTACTTTTCTTAAATGTAGAATTATGGATAATACTTAAGTTTTCTAAATTATCCCAAAAGACTTTAATAATTACTTTTAGTTATAGCTAAAAAACAATACTAAAATCGTATTAAAATAAATATAACGTGTAATTATATTATTTACACGATGAATGGTATTATGTATGACCTACAGTTTCCGAAAGTATATAAAAATATATTAATTTTAAATAAACGTCAAAAAATTCATTTAGTTTGTGGCTGGCCAAAACTGAAAAAGCAATATGCTAAATATGTGATAAATGTATTATTTACACGATGTACAGTATGTTATATATAAATATCTTAATTTCTATAAAAGAGTATTTTTGCTAAATAAAATTCAAAATTATTTGAGCTAATAGCTGACCAAACCAAAATAAGAATTTAATATGTGATGTGAATATATATTATTAGATATAAATAATAAACGTAGTTATGTAATGCAAATATATTAGTTCCAGTTTTCAAAATTTTAGAAAATAATATTTATTTTAAACAAACGCCAGGAACTACTTTAGGCATTTGGAAAAAAGAACCTTAGTAGTAGCTAAGTATAAAAAAAACTAAGTACCAAACCTAAAATACATTAAATTAAATAAGTCCTATATACTTATTATTTACACACACGACGTTCATTATGTATTATCTAAAGTTGATTCAAATCGAAAATTCGGATGTAGCAATGGCTGGTATCAATATTCCTCCCCACACAGCAATGTCAATTCATTAAATTCAAAAATCTAAATACCTTTTTTCCGACGACCGCCCCGTTAGCTGGAATTTGAACGTCGTACCTCATGTCGAAACGGACGATCGTGTACTCCAACAAAGACTATTGCAATTTCGCTGGCATTCCTAGTAATGACCATCACCCTGTTATTAAATCCCAACACTCTCCTAGAACTGCAGAGTGCGGTACTGCTCGAGGAACAGCCATGCTCGCCTCTGGTTGCTCAACAACTTTGATTCCAAGATTTCAAAAGCGCGATGAGCCGTCGGATAAGCTGCTCGTACTATTGTATGCAATACCTGGATTGAGAAATATGGGTTTATTTATGGTCGGATGGATTATAATATTGATTTTTTTTGTGTGTGTTGATGGATGTTATTGGTTTTGTTGTTTCGTATTTATTGGGTTGAAATGTTAAATTAGGTACATTTGAGTGGTTTTACTGCTTTGCGGATGTCGCTTAAAAATCAATGGCAATGACGGAATTTCTTCGTAATGTTTGTGAGTATTTTTTATTAATGTTTTTGTTTTTGGAGAACGGAATTATTTGCAGATAAATCTAATAGTACTTAGTAAAAAAATCCGTATTTTTTTTATGTATAGCTGTAAGGCAGCAGTTTCATAAAATAATCTTTTTTTTAAAAAGAATACAGAAATTAAGAAAAATGCGCTAAAAGTAAAAAACAACAACATGTTTTACGTTTTACAAAAAAGTTGCAAGAATTGAATTATTTAATATAAATTTTATATTTATTACAACTTTCTGAAAATTGCGCCAAATTTTAAGTATTTTTTTTTGTAAGTCCAACTTCTAAAGTTGTAATAAGTATAAAATTGATATTAAAAGAAAGAAATTGTTAATGAAAGCCTGGTTAAACGATATTTCCGGATGTATAACAGCCGGATAATTTATTTAAAAAAAATGCAAAAGTTGCAAATTTTTTCCTATTTTACAAAAAAAGAATTTTTGAAATCGCACAATATTTTTTTTCAAACGATCCGGATTAATTAACAGAACAGAAATATTGCGCGAACATGCATTAAAAAATACATAACTGTCGAATTGATAACCTCACCTCTTTGGCGCACTGTGTCAATTTGTTTGGCGCGCTTTTCAGTCTGTTCAAAAAACAAACAATTTCTTTATTAATTATTTATTAATTATACATCTGAAAGTTTTAGTGTTATTCTTTTAATAATACTGGGGTTTTTTATTTGAAATTTTGATGAAAATTTTAATAGAAAGCGTCACTAGAAGTAAACTAAACAAATTAAGTTTAGGTATACAGTTAATTTACAAAATATTTCAAGGTCATTAAAAAATATCGAGTTTAACTTTGTCTAATTAGGTATTTTAAAACGAATAAATTAAAATATTTCATACTACCACACTAGTTTTCCTTTTACTTTTAACCTGTTTCTTCAACATCTAATAATTTAAATTTAAATAAGGTTGTAAGAGTTGAATAATAATTATTTTGTGATTAAAAGGCTTATGAATAAATATATATCCTACTACCCCGCAATGTGTACTTAAGCATTTTATATGAGTAGTTCATGTATCACCTGCTCCGAATGTTTTGGTTTTGAAAACTGTTAAATGTCATCTTTGTTGAACTAGCTTCTTTTTATTGCTTCCATTGATGATTATCACCTTTTAAGTATTTTTCTGAGAAAATATACGCAATACTGGAATTGAAATTTTAAATATTTCCAGAATATGTAATGGTTAAATGGAAATTAGAAAATTTTATTGGTATTATTGTTCTATTCATTACAAAAAAATATTTTTCTTGTAAATAACGAGTTTAAACGAATCATTACAAGAAATACATGTTTTGATATGCATATGAAATCTTACCGTCAAAATATCTGGTACATAACAATATACAGTTCTATGATTCTTATTGAAAAATTTCGTTATGACTAATTCGTTTCCTTTAACAGATGTATATTACATGAAGTAAAGTATATTAAATACTTTTATAAACAAACAAGCTTTTATTATATTAAATGCGATAGAAAAAAATATTTTTTTTCGAATTTACTAAAAATAAAAGCGTAAACATTATGACAATTAAGTCGCCAATAACCGCTCGGGTTTTTCGGACAATTTAAAAATATAGTGTAATTTTTTACTTTTTACAACATTTAATACAATAAAAACACGTATTTAAAGGTTTTTTTTATTTCTTATTTTTAAGTTTTTAGTGGCTAAATATTAATATATTGAAATTCACTACTAAGCAAACTTTATCAGAGTCCCTTAAGTTAATAACTAACCAATCAGAAGTCGCCATATCTTTAGCAAAATACGAAAACATATTTGCTTTTAAATAAATCACTAAATTTTCCAATTTTTGAAAAAAAAAACATATTTTTTATGTTTATGACAACTATACCACGACCTGGTGTCGAGATTAAATATAAAGGAATAAATAGTCTATTTTGTAATGATTTAAAAAAAAAAAAACGTGGTTCACAAATTAACAAACGAAATTTTTTTCGTGTTTTCGTTTTCCTTCTGATAACATCATTTACATAAAGTATGTTTCATACTTCATACGGTGAGGAAACGATTTCACAATGTTTAAAAGAAAATAGTTCTCAAACTATTATTTTAAGTATACTAAATAAACAAGTAATTTCTCGAAAATAGAAAAATATAAGGTTATTTTTAATTTTAATTTGAATATTTATAGTGCTTTTGGAATAGGTAGCGGAACTCTCTATTGCAGAAACTAAAAAAAAAAACGGGTTTTACATAAAATAATGAACTCCGTGGTATCTTACACAATGCCGCAACTTTCCGAAATTGAATTTTGAAAGTTCATTGATAACTTTATATTGATCTTCATTCAACCGCATTGTTATTCCCAACATGAATTATGAATATTTCAAAAGCAATTAAATATCTTATAGAAATTCATTTTGGATTGAAGGCGTAAATATTATATGAGTGCTTTTAAAATCCAGAAATTAATTTAAATGGAAACGATATTTAAATTGATTACACTTTAAAGGATTAGGAATGAGTATAATGTAGGATAATTTTATAAGTAATGCTTATAACTTTAGTTTTAAAATTAAAATAGTTTCTTTACTTCTATTTATAAATTGTTAAATAAGTATGTGCGATTTATTATATGAAGTGGTTCTGTACATTATTACATAATACATTAATTTTTACTTTAGACATTATTTTTTTTTCATTATTTATTTTATTTTTACAATAAATATTAATATTAACATGTTACCTTAATTATTACCATAAATTCACTGTAAAAAAGGTACTTAAAAATGAGTACCTGAACGTAAATTTCGTTTTCTTTGAGTACAATTGCATAGTAAATAAGCGATGACGTACTCAAATTTAAGAAATCGTACTTTCTCAAAAAAGAGGATGTGGTGTAATATTGCTAATCTCAGCTACTGTTTAAACCACCTTAACAAAGTGACCTGGCAAACTTGAAATAGTTGTTCAGAAGGTGGTTTTCCACATTATTTGATGTCGATTGCTTAAATGGAAACTGAGATATTACAACTTTACTGTCTTACCTGCCTTTTCTTTTGGCACACCTTTTTAACATTTCTCCTGTATATAATTTCTTTATGTCGCTCTGGAAGTACAACGGATAAGACACTGGACTGCGGTTCCCGATGTTCTGGGTTCGATTCCGGTTAAATCTTAGTTGTAATTGTAGATATTTATTGAAAGTAATTTACGAATACAGCCTATGTACACTGTTAAACATTTCAGTTCAACGATGTACCATATATTGGTACAAAACAGAGGTCTACACCATATTATGGTGGAATCTAGGTTGAACTAAAAACACTTTATAAAAAAAAGCGGAGGTTTCTCCGATAATTGTTTCCACCTCTTTAACTGCATTTGAAATTTTGGCTGTCGCTACATCAACAAGTACCTCCAAGAAAGACAATAGCAAACATAGGCCTCCGTGGCCCAGTGGATAAAGGCGTTCAGCTATGAATCAGAGGATTCCTAGTTCGAGCCCGATCGGTGACAAATTGGCATTTGCGATCGGAGGGTTGACAACTTTGAAACAAAAATACTACTACTACAATACTAAGGAAACTCAAATTTTGAGTTTTATGCAACGTTATGAGTTTCGTTACAACGTTTCGCCACTAAATCATCCGTGGTAGCACCCTAAAATGGTGAAACTAAGCACCAAATGTTAGCTGCATCTAAATGGGTACCAAACTTTGGTGCAAGGTCGTAATAATTCTCAACAGTGTAGGGAAGCAAATGCTTTTTTTATTCATATTTACTCATTTTACTCATTTATGAGTACATGTCTTTTTCAAAAATGAAACTTATGTATTCAGAGCTATGATAAGCATCGAATGTACTAAAAAATGAGTACAATTTACTTAATTTTGTGTTCCTATTTTAAACAGTGTTTTTACATTATACGTTAATTTTTACATTATACATTATAGTTTTTACATTATACATTATGCAATATTATATAATTTATAGTTGTTTTTCTGAAAAGTAATATAATGAATACAAACACTTAAATGTCGTATTCTACGAGGGTAAAAGTCTGACACGTGACGTTGTTCATCATACTCGTCACGCTTGACGTCATAGACAGCGTTTCGGAGAGGAAACCAAACAATCCGGTGTATCGGACGTCAAGCGCAGCGTCTACTGATGAGCAACTCAAGGATATGTGGCAGGCCTTTATAGTTGATCAATACAAATTGTTGTATTTGGACTTATACAACAGAAAAAAAATTTCCCAACTGCATTTACCTAAACATAAAATGACAGAGGAATAATTGGGATATTGGATGTGAAATAAATATATTAATGTATTTTTTTACCTTTAAAAGAAGTTTCTGCATAAACAAATTTCACTAAACTCAACTTTACTAACTATATGAAGTACTTTGCTAGAAACAACTTTAAGCAAAACTGATATTGCTATATTTTTTAGAAATTTAATAGCGACTGTCAATATGTTTTAATACTTATAGAGTTTCGTCATCGATCATTTACGATACAATTATACTTACAGATACACGAGTACGTTAATGTACTCATTTTTGAGCACCTATTTTTACAGTGTTGTAACGGATCGCTTGGTTTCACTTTCTAACCGAGATTAGTTTACTGTTAATCCTTACTTAGCATTCCATTGACACTTCCCTTCATATACTTTTTAACATATTTATTCGTTTTTAATTTTCATGTGTTTTTTGCACTATAGATGCGAAATCTTCGCCTTTTTACTATAGTGTTTAAATTTTTCTTTGTTTATACAATTTTTTATATTGTTGATACAAATGTATTTATAATTTTTTATTTTCTTTATACAATTTTTATTATTTTATCAGTTTTTCTCGTATATCATAGTGCTGTGGTTCCTATTTGGTGGTCCGCGGGTCGATGTTAGGGGTTCCGCAGGGTCACAAAGAAAAAGAGTAAGCTGAATGGAACTATCACCCTTGGCGACATTTCTGAATTCAATATTCGCGACGTTAAGACATGACTATAACAGTTTTTTATGAGTTTAAATGATTGTAAAATGTACAAGTAAAAGACTTAAAATAATTAAACTTCTAGTGAGGGTGTTAAATTTTCTATGTAGTTGTTAAGTAGTTTATGAGTGTTCATTTTCTGAGTAACGGCTGTCTTCATTTTTATGATTAAACAAACTTTAAACGTATACATGTCCAGAAAGCGGGGAAACTTCCATGAGTACATCACTGTAAAAAAATTTCAGTTGCACCATATCTTGGTGCTCTGCAGCAAATTACACCAAATTTTGGTGAAACCTAGATTGTACCAAAAATCCTTTATCCGAAAAAGGCGGAGGTTTTACCAATAATTGGTTCAACCTTTTTAACTGCAACCAAAATTTTCGCTGTCGCTACATCAACAAGCGAGGAATCCTCTCCAAGAAAGACAACGACAAACAAGGGCATCCGTGGCCCAGTGGATAAAAGCGTGAACTATGAATCAGGGGATTCCTAGTACGAGCCCGATCAATGACATTTACAAATAAAAGTAAAAAGTTGTGATTTTGCGATCCCTTGCCATTTTCGCTACAAATATACTACTACCAAAATATTAAAAAAAGACTAGAATTTTGAGTTTTATGCAACGTTATGAGTTTTGGTGCAACTTTTGACCTCTAAATGGTACAATGTAAAATAGTGAAACTAAGCACCAAATGTACCTAAATGGGTACCAAATTTTGGTGCAAGGTCGTAATATATATATATATATATATATATATAAGTTACTATTCTCGATCACAGATTTTTGTTTCAACCTAGATTGCACCATAATATGGTGTAAGTTTCTGCAGAGTATAAATATATGGTACAACGCTGAACTGAAATTTTTAAACGTGTATAAAGAAAAAGTATTTATATTGTAAATCATGGAAATATCTTAAAGTTTATTAACCATTAGGATAACATAAATTGCGTAGTTAGAACAATACCAGACATAAGAATTCCGATCTAAATACATTTTTTAGAGTATCAGCAAGTAAAAATGCAATATCCATGAATAAAAATCTTTAATCTACAACATTGCTCTGCAAATTCACAAAGCGACGAATCAAACGTCAAACACAATTTCGTCGTCAAAGACGAAAAGGTTGAAACTGCCACTTCTGTGGGTAAGGGGGGGGGGGGGGGGGGAGGGATAAAATAAAATGAAGTACAACGCTTTTTGGGGGTGGGATTAGAAACCAAATCATGATAAACACTCCGAGGGCTTTCAACTTTCGACGAAACGGCCACCTTTCTCCTTTGAACTGAAGAGCTTTCACGCCTTATTAAATGAAAGCTACCAAATGGGGGGATTCTGTCTCTCACTAAATGGTCGAGGCATATCAGTCATTCTCGAGCCGAAAGCTGGTTTTTATGGATCATTTAGTCGAAAAGTCTCCAGGAGCGGAGTGTGTTAATCAATTTTTCGCTTATGAATTCTCGGTTAGGGGGGGGGGGGGGGATGCGGTAAATTAGATTTCGGAATGGTTCTGGAGGTAATGCGCCAATGAATGGGTTTAAGTTTTGGGGTTATCGTCTGGGGGGGAGAGTGGGAAATTTGTACTCCAAGTAGGGATTAGGTAACGGTTTGTAATGAAATTTTAGTTAAAACAAGCTGCGTGAATTCGTGTCTGGGGACATGGTAATGTATATGGATTTGCTTTTATATATGAATAAGAATTGCTTGTTCGATGCCTATATCCTTCTTTACTAATATGGTATTGTACTGATATAGAATTCTACTCGCGAGGAAACGAAAGATATTTTCTGATAAATGAGTTTATGATTTATGGTGATTTTTTTTGCCTACAAAAAAAATCTCAGAAAACTCAGAAAACAAAAAACTCAGGGTGTTTATTAAAAAATAATTATCAAAATTCTTCTTGTAGAAATATTTAAATTTTGAGAGAAACAAACTTGAAAAAAATTCTCTATACCCAACAAAAAAAACAGTTTAAAAAAAAAATTTGCAAACATTTGAGTTATTTGACACATTTTCTGGAAAAAATTGATGGTATTTCATGTATTTTCTGCAAAAATCTGCAGAAAATTTAAAATGTTTGCAGAAAATGGAATTGTGCAAATTTTCTACATACAATTGTAGTTTTATACTTAAAAAACTACGATGGTGAATTCGAATTTTTTTGTACAATTTATGCAAATTTTTGCGGAAAATGCTTCAAATGCCTTCAAATTTTTGAGGATTTTTTTGAAGAAAAAGTGTAGAATTTTTTACTGGATACTAAGTGAAAATAATTAAATTATGTCTAAAACGAAAGATTCTTTTACTCCAAATAAATAGTGAATATAAAAGAGAAAATAGAGAGTGTAAAAGAGATAGGGTAAAATAAGTAGTTTTTAGATTTTTGTACACATATATCATACACACTGGTTTAAACAAATAATAATCAACATCGGTCCAGCACAAAATCCACAAAATTTTGATGAACGAAATTGTAATATCCAGCGCTCATATTTAAATACATTCAATGCTTTTCATGGCTCCGAATACATAAATTTCAATTTTGAAAAAAGACATGCACTTAAAAATTAGTACCATGAATAAAAAGAGCAGATGCTAGCATACATAAGCTGCGTTCATAAATAATTTTCAATAAATATCGACAATTATAACCAAGACCTACCGAAATCGAACCCACATATGCAGGCACCGCTGTCCAGAGCCTCATGTGTTCAGCTACCAGGGAAACGTGAAGAAGTTATAAACAAACATAATGTTAAAAAGGTGTGTCATAAGAATGAGAAGTAAGAAAATTGAATTGCAATAACTCAGTTCCCATTTAAGCAATTGAAATCAAATGAAGTGGAAAACCATAATCTGAACGAATATTTTATGTTTGTCAGGTCGCTTTGTTAAGATGACTCGAACAGATGCTGAGATTAGAAATATTAAATCACACTGCTCATTTTAGCGAAAGTACGATTACTTAAATTTGGGTACGTCATCGCTCATTTACGGTGCAATTGTACTCAAAGAAAAGCGAGTATATTCACGTACTCAGTTTTAAGCTCCTATTTTTTTTTACAGTGCAAACTTGAAAACCGCAAAAATCTTCTAAAATAATTTTCCCTAAAAAAAACAAAAACTAATGAGTCTAGCTGCTTCTTGACTGTCGGAAGCGTAACCCGGCTTCGCCATTCTTAGCACCCACATCCACAGTTGACACACATCTAAGTTTAGCACAAGGGAAACTACCTTTGGAAAAGCAACTGACATGTCTCGCGGCACCGGCTTTTCGTTGGAACACTGTTTCAGTGATACTTCCAATTGAAACTTGAAGATCTTTTAACTCTCTTCTTTTATATATCTCTCTCACAATAGCTAAATTTACAAAATTGATTTGTTATCGAAGGAAAGACCCTGGAAACACTGCTTCGAAATTTTGAATCATGGGCAGATGACGAGGATTGTCATTTGAGCTGGCACTTGTTTCGCCAAAAGTCAAGTGATTCAATAACAAAATGAGTGTCAAAATTCACAAAAGTAGCCTAGATGATCATTAAAAAAATTCAGTTATTTCTGACAGTTTAGGTTTACGGCATCTTTACATCATTTGCACTTTAAATGTTTGGCAGACGACTAGTCAAGTGATTCGATGACGAAATGATTGTCAAAATTCACTAAAATAGCCTTTATGATCGTTAAAAAATGACAGAGTTATTTCTGAGAGTTTAGGATTACGGCATATTTACGTCATTTACACTTTAAATGTTTGGCGGACGACTAGGATCAAACCCTCAACTGTCTAATTACGAGAACCTAACTCTTCCGACCATGCTTTCACGTTCTTAAATATGTCCTACAATGCATAAGTGTCACCTGACTTAGCTTGTCAGTTAAAAGTTGTGCGGGTGTTACTCCATTCTATTTTAAATTATTATGAATCGCTTGCGCCCTAAATATGGGTCAAGTCCGTTTAAGTTTATAAAGTCGAAATAAATAGTTTTTTATTTAATTATTTTTTAACTTGAGATTGCAGGTTTAAAGCAATATAAAGGAATCCCGATATGACTTCCTTTGAAATTCAAAAGATTGGCAAATATATAATATGGTATAGTGCAGGTTACTGTAGTAATGGCGGCTTTGACTACGTCGAAGATTGACAGGTGATTTGTGATTATTCAACGCAATTAGTAACTATAAAATTCTGTGGTTGAAAGTCCGTCCATAAGTAGAAAGTCCGTATTCTAGACCTTGACGATCGTTTTAGACGCGAAAAGTTACGCGTCTTGCTACGAAACCCAAAGTCACTGGTTCAAATTCCAGTCAACGTCCTTCGTAAAATATTCAAAATAATATCTACTTTATCACATTATTTGAAGTATAGTTTAAAGCTAATATATTGATAGATTTATATTTTTAGATGGGTGTGGTCAACTAAGTTGTGTTTTTTATTTGTTTTAATAGATAAAAATGAAATGGGAAGGGAATAACCAAAGCGATTTATCTAGTTAGGTATAATTTATTCATAAAATTTATGCAATTATAAAAAATTCTAATTAATCGCTATTGCATTCACGTTAAATATTAACGATTGAATATATTATCATATAAAACTAGTAATCCATAATATTTCAATAAATAGTAAACATCCAGAGCACAAAGTTGATTTTTTAATATTAAAATAGAAAAAAATGGTTCCTCACAAAAATCAAGGAAATAGTTCACATAATCTGATTTTAAGGATTAGTCAAAATACTGATTTCAAAATATTATTTATCAACAATTATTTTATTTTATGTATTTCATCTGTTTTATGAAAACTCATAGCCACCCAGCTAGTAAAGCATATTTAGAAGGTTTCTGCACTTTATCAAACCAAATTTTAAAACCTTTTCAATAGTTGGTTATTCCGATTTTTCCGACGTAGTTTACCATCTTTTGTAACAATGCGCACATTTAGAAATATTCTATTGCATTGAGATACAATTTATATTATCTTTACCAAATAAATGTTTAGGTTTCCAATAAACCTTTAAGTTTCCGAAGAAACTTATTTAATTGATATTAAAAATTTAATTTTTAAGTCACTTGTCCTCAAAAAGCATTGCAATTTTAATATATTTCAAGAGCTAGAATGGTAAAATAAGTAGCGTAACAAATACCACCTAAATGATGCTTAAAGAAAGTAACGTAAGTGATCCGCACACATATATTCATAGAAAGTAAATATATATTTTTATAAATGTAATACCACTAATTTATATAATCTGGGATATAACCTTATTACATTTGTTCCTGTAATCCATCTAAATGACATTAAAATCTGAAATTAAAAATAATATGTAAAAATTTAGCATGCTATTTGCAAATATATCAATTTACTCATAGTCGCTATTTCTAGAAAAATATATTCAAAAAGTAAGGGCCTGTAATATACATAACATTAATTTCAAATGGAAAATATTACCTAATACATATTAGTTTTGATCTAAATTGTAATAATACATATTAGTGTGATCAAAAGTAAAATGTCAATAGTTAAAGGTATGATAAGTTATTAACAACTAATTAAATTTATATTAAAAATGTACACAACTAAAGAAAAATATCCACATACCGGTATCCCATGACATCCTATACTACAAGCGTTTCACTATGTCAAGATAATTCCATTACCGGAGAAACATCAGAGTGATGCTATAGTAGCACTTTCATAGTTTATTCCAACGACTGCAAGAATGACAATGCAAAAGCAGCAGGAGAATTGTTTAGTGAATACAATATAGGATGATCTAGCAATTCCAATACGGAATCTTCCAATTATTGATTGCGAAATCTTCTAAAGTTTTCAATGAATGATCTTGTATTAATTCCAATGTGGAATATCTTTCGACAATTTCAATACGAAATATTCTTACTAAACAAATGCGATATCTTTTAACGGATCGGAATTCGAATATTTTGCAAATTCCAATACGAGATCTAATAAAGATTCCAATAGGAAATCTTCAAATAATTCCAATACAAAATCTTTGGCGATTCCAATAGGAAATCTTCAAATAATTCCTATACAGAATATTTTGACAATTCCGAAATAAATTTAATTAACAATTATAATACCGAATCTCTTCACAATTCCAATGCAGAATCGTTTGACAATTTCATTACATAATCTTTTGACAACTCCATAACTGAATCTTCTAAAAGTTCTAATACATAATTCTTTAATAATTCCAATACAGATTTTTTTTTGAAGATTCTAGATTTTCCAACAATTCTAAATAACGAATTTTCTAACAATTAGAATACATGATTTTCTGACAGTTCCAATATTTGAATATTTAAACCAATCAAATTCGAAATCTTCCAACCAATCAAAAGCTACCAATTAAGAATCTGAAGCATCGAATTCCACCAATCTATTCAGAGGCACACAAGAGACAAGATATTTCATTTGGGACGTTTTTACATCTCTAATCTACATGAGGCTAAGTCAAAAACCCACAGCGAGAGTGCGAAAGTAGAAAGAATCGTGTGTGAGATTTGATGTTGAGGATCCCAGGGAACGGAGCCAGCTGGAACGGCGCCAGCCCCAGCCCCGATTCATTCCTGGACCCCGCATTTGTGACGGATTCTGGATTCCACTTTTTATACTCCGGTCTCCCGCTTAAAAATACTGGCATTCTTATGGAAGGAATGACGGTGGCAGTTTGTGATGTCGCGATGCAAGTTTGGCGCCGGGGCTTAAAAATGAAATATGGACAGGGAAATTATTCATGGGATTAATGTAAATGGTTTCCATATTTTATATATATTTCTTTGGGAAGTAATCGTGGTGAGTGAAAAGATTATAAATGGCATGGAAGGGTACTCTGTTTTTGAATTTATTAAAAGTTAAAAGCTCGAACAGCGTCTGGTGTGTATAGATCGTCTAAAAATGTGGCACTTTGCGTAATGTCTGGGACTTTTGAGAAACGTATAACGTCGTTTGGCGAACTGTTTGAATTGAAAATTCTTATTAAGAATAATATCATTTGATAAATAATATTTGACTTTTAGTGTTGAGTGTCGGCAAGGACTGGTTTGTAAAAGAATATGACGGCCTTGAATCTTATAATAAGATTATTTGTCACATCCAGTTTCATTTTTCCTGCACTAAAATACTATCCACATTTTTTTTTAAATAACTGTTTTACTATATATTCAAATACATTAAAGCATCCGAATTTTGGGTGAAAATTCAGTTATAGTAATGAGATATTCGCTGGATCTCTTAGACTCAACCCGGTCAATGAAGGATTAAAAGTATTGAATATTAATTACCTGTTGTATTTATTGTTATTTTTATGATAGTGCTATTAAAATTAAGATGAAAAATGGTCAAATGGAACATTGCATTCAAAATATTTCAAACCAAAACAACGTAAAAATACGTAACCAATAATACAATAGATCGCAATTTTTTTAATTGATTAGTTTTCCGTAGTTTTTGTTTTCAATACTTTTAAAACTGTTACAATAATTAGAAAAGAACAAAATTGCTTAAAATAACACGTTTTGTACTAAATTTAACCTTGCATGCCTATTTAGTTTCAGTTGTTGTGTTATTATTTGCAATAAAAGAAATTATAATTCACATGCTGAGAGTAGGACATCGCAAATGAGCATTGTTTCACAAATTAGAACATTGCCATGTTGTCTATTGAATTATTATGTTGTTAGTAAAACTATCAATAAAAGAAGATAATAAAAAAATGTTTATGGGGTAAGTTGGCATAGCGTAACTTCGTTACCTCAACCTAATTTGATTTTTGCGTAGCAACATATATAACAGACTTAAAAAAAAATTGCACACCAAGTTCATTCTTTTTACAATTAACATTTAACAATATAATCTTAATAGTAATTTATTACAGTTTCTTAAAATATACTAAAAAAACTTACTTTTTCATATAGGTGCGTTTAAGATAAAGCCAATGGAAGTATAAAAGTATTCCACTGTCCCAACATATTAACAGAATTTACTTTCTAACACACATACATAAAAGTAATAACACAACTCTAAATACTTTTGAGCAACTGTGCCGTATAACGCAAGCCAGTTTATTGCATTAACAGCGCTGTGAACTGTCTGTCGCGATTTGTAGAACCTGAATGTCAACTAGTCCACGATTAAACATTCTACAATATTATGAAACGTCGGCAATCATAAAAATATTTTAAATAATAAGTGAGTCATTAAGTTTAATTACTTCTAGATAAACGTCTAGACATTGATTTTTTTTTAAAATTTCTATTTACACCAACAATTCAGATAAAATATACTGGTTTAAAATATGTAATAAAAATGACGAATATTTCTTTTCTATGATACGATTTGTTAAAGACGCAGCAATCATAACGTTATAAATAAACAACAGTAGTTGAAAACAAAGTAATATATAAAGTAAACAGAAAAGTTGAATGTCTTTTGATAGCCTCTAAGATAATGACTTTTAATTTTAATAGAAAAAGTACCGTTATTGTATTAAATGACACAGCATATATATATAATACCAATAACGCAAACAAAATAATAATTAGGTCAATCTCAAAAAAAATCTAGAAAGATAAAACAGATCAGATAATACATAAATATTCTACATTCATTCATTTTAAGTCCGTTTTTGTATAGATCTATGATTGGAATAGAGAACGATGATGTATGATTTTAATTCTCCTAGAACTTGAATTTATAAAATTACTTGTAATAGTATTCTTGTACCTTTACTGTGATTTTTGATATGGAGTTTTGATTTATAAGTGGTACAGCTTTTTTTAAGTAGTGATTTGTAAACTGTTTTAATTGAAAAAAATAATTTAAACGTTAATATTTAATTGCAAAATCCTTTAGTAAATTCAACAATTTTAGATGACAATTTTTAATTATTAAAATTAAAATTTTCCGTAGTTCATAAACAGTCTGAAAAGTTGTAAGCTTGTTAATTATCCAAAAATATTAATTCCAACAAACATTAATATTCAGCTGAGAAAGAGAGGTTAGCTGGGGTGCAAAATGAGATGATATGAAGTAATGTTTTAATGTAATAAACTATCCCAGCAAAAAAAGTCAGCATAAAACCTTCATCAAAATTTTAAAATTGAAGGTTTTATGCAGGAAAGAAGATCTATAAAATTAAGGGTTTTTGTTTCAATGTCCTTCATAAAAACTGCAAAAAAACTTCATAAAAACCTGCAAAAAACCTTCAATTTTTAATCATGAAGGGAAAATGCAGATATTTTAAAGGTTTTATGCAGTTAAATTAAAAACTTCAAGAAAACTGCAATTTTTTGTTTCAATAATCCTTTATAAAACCTTCAATTTGACAATTTTGATGAAGGTTTCATGCTGACTTTTTTTGCTGGGATCCAACACTATTGACAAAGAATTTTCGTTCAGGATTTTACAATAATTTTTTAAATATTACAACTTTAAGAACGAAATAATGTAAATTGAATATGTCCAATAAAATACCTCTATTACAATTACCAATAATCCACCACTAAAAAATCTAATTCTTCAAGCTAGAATGGTTCCAACGTAAGCTTCTTTTCATTTGAGTTCTTTACATTAAGATGCTCATTACCGTATTATAAGAATAGTTTCGTGTAATCTGTTAGTAAGTATCGGCTATTATTACAACTTTAAGGACAAAATAATGTAAAGTGAATACGTCCAATAAAATACCCAACATCTATTACAATTACCAATAATCCACCACTAAAAAATCTAATTCTTCAAGCTAGAATGGTTCCAACGTAAGCTTCTTTTCATTTGAGTTGTTTAAATTAAGATGCCCATTACCGTATTATAAGAATAGTTTCGTGTAATCTGTTAGTAAGTATCGGCTATTATTACAACTTTAAGTACAAAATAATGTAAAGTGAATATGTCTAATAAAATACCCATCGTTTATTACAATTACCAATAATCCACCACTAAAAAATCTAATTCTTCAAGCTAGAATGGTTCCAACGTAAGCTTCTTTTCATTTGAGTTCTTTACATTAAGATGCCCATTACCGTATTATAAGAATAGTTTCGTGTAATCTGTTAGTAAGTATCGGCTATTATTACAACTTTAAGGACAAAATAATGTAAAGTGAATACGTCCAATAAAATACCCAACATCTATTACAATTACCAATAATCCACCACTAAAAAATCTAATTCTTCAAGCTAGAATGGTTCCAACGTAAGCTTCTTTTCATTTGAGTTGTTTAAATTAAGATGCCCATTACCGTATTATAAGAATAGTTTCGTGTAATCTGTTAGTAAGTATCGGCTATTATTACAACTTTAAGGACAAAATAATGTAAAGTGAATATGTCTAATAAAATACCCATCGTTTATTACAATTACCAATAATCCACCACTAAAAAATCTAATTCTTCAAGCTAGAATGGTTCCAACGTAAGCTTCTTTTCATTTTAGTTCTTTACATTAAGATGCCCATTACCGTATTATAAGAATAGTTTCGTGTAATCTGTTAGTAAGTATCGGCTATTATTGCAACTTTAAGGAAAAAATATTACAACTTTAAGGACAAAATAATGTAAAGTGAATACGTCCAATAAAATACTCGACATCTATTACAATTACCAATAATCCACCACAAAAAATCTAATTCTTCAAGCTAGAATGATTCCAACGTGAGCTTCTTTTCATTTGAGTTGTTTACATTAAGATGCTCATTACCGTATTATAAGAATAGTTTCGTGTAATCTGTTAGTAAGTATCGGCTATTATTACAACTTTAAGAACAAAATATTACAACTTTAAGGAAAAAATAATGTAAAGTGAATACGTCCAATAAAATACCCGACATCTATTACAATTACCAATAATCCACCACAAAAAAATCTAATTCTTCAAGCTAGAATGGTTCCAACGTAAGCTTCTTTTCATTTGAGTTGTTTACATTAAGATGCCCATTACCGTATTATAAGAATAGTTTCGTGTAGTCTTTTAGTAAGTATCGGCTATTATTACAACTTTAAGGACAAAATAATGTAAAGTGAATACGTCCAATAAAATACCCAACATCTATTACAATTACCAATAATCCACCACTAAAAAATCTAATTCTTCAAGCTAGTTACTAGCTAGCTCAATTATTACAACTTTAAGGACAATATATTACAACTTTAAGGACAAAATATTACAACTTTAAGGACAAAATAATGTAAAGTGAATATGTCCAATAAAATACCCAACATCTATTACAATTATCAATAATCCACCACTAAAAAATCTAATTCTTCAAGCTAGAATGGATCCAACGTAAGCTTCTTTTCATTTGAGTTGTTTACATTAAGATGCCCATTACCGTATTATAAGAATAGTTTCGTGTAATCTGTTAGTAAGTATCGGCTACAGGGTGAGTGAAGTGCCAAGGCAACAGCCCTATATCGATTAATCGATTCGTTGAAAGTGTAAAATCGGAATCTATGACACAGAGCCCCTTTGCACGAAGATATAAACAATCTGCAAATTGGAGATAAAAGTTCAACGGAATAAATAATTTTGTCATCGATTCTTAATATTTAATATATTGAGAGCTCTTCTTAAATTTATCTCAACAAGTATTTGGGGAAAAGGTTGTTAGTTTCCAAAATTTAATGGTTTAGAATATTTGAATCGATATTTGTTATTTATGATCGATGTACACTGAGGATGCGGATTTTAATCAATCGAAAACACTATTTAAATATTTTTTTTCTCAAGTATGTAAAATATTAAATTCTCCATATTTTTGACAAAGTAAATTTTTGTTTGTTTAGTGAGGTAAAATAAATGTCAATGGCCACTCGCAGAAAAGCTTTATAATTGCGATATTGAACGATTCTGCCTCTTTTTCTTTATTGACGCCAACCAATTAAACATTCTGAAAGCATAATATACCCATAAATAGATCAATCATAATCTATCAATGTTTCTTCAAATTGGGAGAGGGTAGGCCTTGCTTAGCGATATTGTCAACTGACAATATTTGCCCTTAGAAATGCCTTATAAATGATTATTGTTTTTAAGGAGGGTTCATTTGATAAGCGGGTCACCGTCTCCTTCAAAAGCCCCGTTTACACGTCCAACAAAACGAACCGGTATCGAACCGGGTATTAGGGGAAAACTTTTCATCCGTTTACACGGCACTTGATAACTTGCAGGTATTTAGGAAATGATGTCACTGCCTGAAGAGTGGCAAACATATTGCGTCTGTTTGCACTTGCACGACAGTCTTTGAATGCTCGTTCAACTGCTTTACGATTTCTTGATTAATGTCCCCATCACGGTCAATACCGTCAAAACGATGAAAATGCTCCTTAAAAACTGCTAGTAAAGTTCTTATTTCCTCATCACATCTCCCACGACTTACTAGTGTAGTCATTTTAAAATAAGTAAATAACACGCAAAGGATCATGGGAACCAATCCGCTTTAATCCCTAGTCAAGAGCAGGTACAAGTTTACACCGGAATTTTTCCCCAAGGAGGGAAAATTTTGGAAAATTGCCGAGTTTACCACGACTTTTTAAGCACGTGTAAACTGGGCTAAAGTGTTCTTCTATTTTATCAGGTATTCAAATCCAGTTCATCTGCACGTAAGCTGCATGTTTTATACACACTATTTGGCGAGAAAGATGCATACATAAAGAATATATATGTTAGCATACATATAGAATATATATATAGATTTTTTTAATACAGTATTGGTTTCAATAGGTACCCGTGTGCTACGAACAAATGATTACCGTCCAAGGGCAAAACTGGAGATTTCTTTAAATGTTAAAGATACAAATCCCTGAAGTGGAAAGATCTTTAACCCTGCAGTGGAGACGTGCGGTCTCAGAGACCGCTAGCATGGTTCTCTAGCATGTAGCATTTACCAATCCACTTGAGGGTTAATATGGAAGTGGACCTATAGATGAAGTATTCATAGATAAAGTGGGTTAAGTCCAAATATATTAAAAAAATTGTTTGTTGCGAATTAATTCTTGTTAATAATAATATATATTTTCAGAGTCATAGTGAACCAAGTTCCTGCTATGTAACAGATGACATTATTATCCCTCTAAATCACTTTATGATTCAACTAGTGTTTATAAACTTTTACCTCAAAACTATAACTTATGAACTTGACCCAGTTTAGCCCTGAACACCTCATATTTCAACCGGTCTGTTGCTAATAATCAATAGGTAAACGTAAAAAGCAAGTAAAAACCGATTAGAAGTGAAGTTATAGAGATTAAAGAGGCCATATTATGCCACAAATTTTACTTAATTCCCACACGCGGTACTAGGACACATATAGAAATGGGTTAATATCCGGTATAGTCGACGCGACTCTCTTTCTTCTACATGATGGTAGATCATTTTCCCAAAAAGCTGATTCCTCCTGGAGTTATAGGGCTTTGAAATTTCAAGTTTTTATGTCGCTCAACTTTTCCCGATGTCCCGTACTGATTTTAACCTCTTCCTTTATCAATTAACTTGGGATAACATGTATTTGCTATAGACACCAACGCGAGTTACCTCGGGTTTGTCAGAGACAAAGACGTACACAAGTCAAAAAAAAGAAACGGGACATTTCAGCAAATACAACATTACCATTAAATACAAACGCACATATATTAAATAAATTATTAGTTGATGTTCTATGCATTGTTCACAAATCAGAATGCAGTCAAACTCTATTAATAACTACACTTCTTAAGAACAAGGAAACGAAATAAAAACGCAAAAAACTTGTTTTCATACGTTCAGCACCCCACGCGAAAATTATAATATCACCCCAACTTTAAACACCTTTTTGGACAGCCTTATCGGACCAAATGAGTTGTAGGCCAACCAAATGCGTGACTTACTTGCGTGCTCCTATTAATTTCTTAGATTGATTTTCGTTCCCTTCTAAAATGTATTTCGACGCAACAATTGTTGCTTACGTTGCGCTTTATGCCTAGGTTCCCGCGTATCCCCCCCCCCCTTCTGTAATTGCGGGTGCATTTGGCGATTTGTTGCGGGAACTCGCGTGGAAGTTTAGTGCTTCTCATAAGAAATTCGTATCCAATTTCTCCTGCACGCAGGGATCAAGCTGTTGCCAATTATTTCTTTAAGAAAAAGCTTTAAGTAATGAAGTGAAGAGGTTTGAGTTACAAAAAAAAAGAAGAAAAAGAGAAAAGAAGTTGGAGTGAAAGTGGGGTGGAAGGGGGGAAAAATGGCGTCTTTAAATGGTGCTGATTTATTAATTTACCAATGCTTAAGCGATTTTTGCAATTGCTAAGTTGTTTTCACTCCTTGGAAGTTCGAATAATTTTCCCTTTCATGTAATTTTGAAATTTTAAAATAATTGAAAAGAGACAGTTTGTTAGCTGTACCTCAAATGTTAAAATTTAAAAATATTGTAGATTGAGATATATTTATTAATTTAAAAGTTATTTGCATTCCTGGAAAAAACTAGTAATCCCTGCAAACTAGTATCCTGCCCATGAGTGTCAGGAGATTGACACTTACAAACTTTCAAGTGATTTTTGTCATTGTAAAGTTATTTTCATTACTTATAGATTTAAATGTAATGCATTATGTAATATTTCAAATAGCCTTTAAATGTAATACATTTTGTAATATTTCAAATGGCCTTTAAATGTAATAATACAATATGTAATATTTCAGATTGCCTTTAAATGAAATATATTTATTAAATATTCCATATAGCCTTTAAATGTAATACATTTTGTAATATTTCAAATTGCCTTTAATGTGATGATTATTGTAATACATTTTGAAACATTTCAAATAGCCTTTAATGTAATAGAATTTGTATTATTTCAAATAGCATTTAAATGTAATACATTTTGTAATATTTCAGATTGCTTTTAAATGTAATATATTTTGTAATATTTGAAATAACCTTTAGATCTTATACATTTTCTAATATTTCAAATAATGTAATGTAATACATTTTGTATTATTTCAAGTAGTCATTGAATGTAATACATTTTGTAATATTTCAAATAGCTTTTAAATGTAATACATTTTGTAATATTTCAAATAGCCTTGAAATGTAATACATTTTGTAATATTTCAAATAGCCTTGAAATGTAATACATTTTGTAATATTTCAAGTAGCTTTGAAATGTAATACATTTTGTAATATTTCAAATAGCACTTAAATTTAACCTCAAATAATTATATCATACAAATATTTCCAAATAGAGTAATTTTATAAATTTAAAAATTTGTTGCATTTTTATAGAAGCTGGATAACCACTGATGTCACATCACGGCTTTGAAGGCCATAGTTCGGTGATTCCGAAAGATGGTCCGCGAGGGTCATAAAAATGGTCATTTCTTTTCTATGTATATTTTGTGCGAATTTATGCCAATCCTCATTTTGTAAAACTGTATAAAATTAAAAGAAATTGTAAAATTATTTTTTAAGAATTTTTCTCCGTTTATTTTTATGTTTAAACAAAATTGAAACGTATACATGCTCAAAAAGTGGAGGACTTCTATGAGCAATAATGGTCCTAAAATAGTTTAAGTTAGAGGTCCGTGACTTATTGCTAATTAGGAACTGCTGCCGTAGATTGTATGATGAAAGTTTGATGTATTTTTCAGTATAGTTTTGTATAATAATATGTTTTATACCAACAGCGAAGGGTTAAAAAAAATTACAGTCCATTTTTTGCTAAAATTGATATCTTAAAGAGTTTAAGTTAGCTAAAATGATTACAAGTCTGCCATTCTGGAAAATATTTTTTTGCCGGAGATTATTGCCAATATACCGTCAAAATATCGCCAAATAAATAAAAATCTCGTTTATTAATAACAAATGTCGCCAGACAAATAAAAAATGTTGCCAAATGAATAGAATACTAAAATATGGTATTATATGGGAAAATATCACCAAAATGGCTAAAATATTTTCAAGATGATAAAATTAATATCATATTGCATAATTGACCTTCAAAACTGGAGGAGGTAACTTCTGTCTGCATGAAATTTTGAACCCCTCCATACCTCCCATTAGCTAACAGAAATAAAAAATTACTAAAATCGCCAAATGGCGCCACGGTGAAGAAATCGGCCAACACTCTGCGTTTATACAAATCTACAGTTACGTTCCGAGTTTTTCCAGAGCAACGCCTGGCCCTTCACCTAGTCTATATATATAAACTATTTCCATTAAATATAGTAAACAGACAATCAATAATATTCTTTTATGTCTTGAAATGCCAAAAGCGAACGCTTTCGAAATATACGATAACAATACAGTTCAACGACTTCTGTTTTGACAATGATTAATAATACGATCTAACAGAGTAGTATGAGTGTGATTTATTAACTGGAATCTTTTCATAGATAGTCTATTGACGGCTTGTTGGCATAATGAAGGGTTACGAGTTCGATTCTCGGTAAGTTAAAAAGAAAATTCGTCGTGTAAGGGAAGATTGTACACGTTTAAGCTGTCGCGACAAAAGTTTCTTGCATTGTTTGAAGTGTGGATTTTTGTCGAACGATCACCAATATCCCTTTATGCAGTACTTTTGCAACGTTATTTAAACTAACAAACCATTTTAACGCACCTTATCTTTCGTGAAACTTTAATACGAGGTTATTCAACAATTGTAATTATTTTTTAAGTGCTTAAATATATAGTTTTAATGAATTTTTATTTCATGAAATAGCTTTTTTTAATAACATTGATTACTAATATTTGCAGAAAAATTATATTTTTTTGTAGTTAAAGGATCTGTTCATAAAATTCGCGTTTGCAAGTTTTTCGTATTAAATTGATGCTGATGTACAACTTTGTAATTGACTATTTTCAAGTATATTGTATAGTTTTTAAAATAGGTTCGCTATTTCCTGACTTTGCGGGTATGAGGCGCTGTATTAGGTCTCATTGAAACCGAATAGGCAATAGCCACTTTTCAATACCCAAACATCACTTTTCTGAATATATCTAGGACTCCAGTAGCCCTGTGGATAAAATTGTTCAGCTAGTAATCAGAGGATTGCTTGTTCGAACCCGTGCGATTGACTTGACACAGAAAAGTAAAAAAAGTAGTGATCTTGCGATTGGAGGGTTGCCAGCTTCGGCTCAAAAGTACTAGAAAGTCGTCCAGAACATCGAATAAATTAAATTATACTGGCATGTATACGGAACTGGTTTAGGATAAATCTGATTGGGGTCCAAAGTCCTGACGCCTATTGAAGGCGTGGGTGCCAACTCAGGTGTTCTCCTCGTCATCTGACCATGGTTCAAAAATACGAGGCATCGTTATCGAGTCTTTCCTTCGAGATAGGCCCCGAACCGTTGTCAATAGCCTACTGTGCAGCTCTAGTGCGACGTTATTTAACAAAACCAAACATTCGTGATTGGCCTTGAATGGTCGCCAATAGCCCACTGTGCAGCTCTAGTGCGACGTTATTTAAACAAACCAAACCTATACGGGCCTATAATTCTAAAAAGTTGCACATTTTTACTACATATATATATATATATATATATACATACATACATATATATATATATATATATATATATATATATATATATATATATATATATATATATATACATACATACATATATATATATATATATATATATATATATATACATACATATAAAAGAAGGGAAAGTAGAAGGGGGAGCTGAACCATCTATCGGGCCTTAGAGTCCTAGGGTGTCACACTTGAAGTTAAGTAAGAAATATGTGAAGAAGACTTTATTCTGACTCTTTTTAAGGTACAATTTAGAAAAAAAAAATTATAAAATTTAAACAACACTCATAATTTTATGATGATAGACCATTTCTTTTTTGATTCCTGTATTCGATTCTATCCAAACAGTCTTTCCGTGCCCAAATTATCTGGTTTTATTACAATTTTCATTGTTAGCATAAACGGATCCCACAACAGTCTTTAATTAAATTTTTTCGGTTTTGTGAAATTTGCGCGAAAACGTATTCAATAAACCTATTTTTGCATATTTAGCGCCTTTTTGGCGCCATTCGGAAATTTATAAAAAAATTATAAACGTTCCAGAATTTTTTTAAAGCGTGTATGTATATATATATATATATATATATATATATATATATATATATATATATATATATATATATATATATATATATATATATATATATATATATATATATATATATATATATATATATATATATATATATATATATATATTATAAATTTATAATGTGTTAGCAAATATCAATGGATAATTAACCAATAATTCTCTGTCATTTTGAATTTCTATTGCATCTCTAAATCAAGGAAAGGAATTGTTGTGCGTAGACAAGTGCTTCTGTGGACGAATAGAGCATGAAATGACATTGTTTATGAAATAAATGTTATGTAATGTGTGTACAACTCTTGAATTCTGCGTTCGCAAGCGTCTTATAAATCGTCTATGACAATAAGTACTCAAATTTGTTTACATATTTTGCATTCATCAAATATATTATATAAACTTAATATTGGTTAATGTGTTCAGAAGTACCTTGTATATTGTATGACATTTTTTTAAAAATTTAATTATTTTAACAAATTTGGCGGGCAACGTGAGATAAGTGTCTACACGCCTAGAACATATAGTTTTCGATATTATAAATCACAACCTTCCACCCAAACTGTATTAGTGGTTGACTTTAATTCTACACTTTAAAAATGGTTTTGTAAAATATCTTCCAATTAATTTTTTTATCAAATATGACAAAATACTTTGTTAGTTTTCCCCACGAATATACTTTTTAACGAAAAATCAGAGCATATTTCACGAAACTTTTGTCAAAATTGAGAAGCCGTTTTTAGTAGTGATTTCTCCGTATTCTCTAAAATTCAGTATTTATGTGTTTTGTAACATGGCTTTTTATGTGGTTTGAAGAAGACATCCCAGATACAACTGAAAAAAAAACTTACTTTAAAAATAATTTATTCTAACTTATGAACCATTTAGGCATTTTCTATACATATTTCAATAATTATGTGTGTAAAAGGACTGAAACTCACGTTTTCATGACAAGTTTGAAGAAAATTAATTTTTGAAATAACTTCTTAACGGACATAACGGAACAAAATCAGATCCCGCTTTCGGTTTTGACGTTAAGCCTAATGTTACGCGTCGTCTTATATATATATATATATATATCAGTAACTTTTATACTGATAAAATAATAAGTAAAATGAGTAGTGAAATAATAATAAGTATGATAAGTAAAGTTGTTAATGAAGAAAGAAATAATGAAAGAAAGGGTTTTTGCAGTTGCAGTCTTTCTTGAAATTTTTAGTCACAAAAAATGCTTAGATGATTTTTTTAAACAACTTATTTGGACTCAAGAGATAGTAAATCTTGTAGAGATAACAAAAAATATTTATAAACCAATAATCTCCTTAATTTATTTACAATATAGAACAAGATAAAGTATAAAGGAAATGTTACAGACTTCAACCAAACAAATTGTGTTTCTAGATTTATTCTTTTTAAGTGAGAGTTGTTTAATTGAAATGTACGTAATATCTAAAACTTCGCGGTTTAAAATCGCAATTCCTTTTACTTACTTTTCAGAAGGGCTCTAAATAAGATTTTGCAGCTGGCAGAAAGCACTGCTGCGGGCTTTTATAAGCACTCAGAAAAACAATTGAACTCTCTGTATAACTTAAAATAAACCTATTCTATAATCAGTAATTTTCAGTTTTTGTTATTAATTTTAAAGCAATTGAATAAAATAATAATTAAATAAAACTAGACTAACTTAGTTTGTAAACTATATGAATGTATATATAGAGCTATTTCTTAAATAGGAAAGTGGAAAGTTCCTTGTGCTTATTTTGATTAGGGCACATAGCGTGCCACCATTTAAAAAAGCCCTCTAGTCATTTTTTACATGCTTCACGACACTTTAAATCATTTCTACATTGAATGTTGATAAAGGAAGAACTAAAACTTCGAAAATTTGAATTTTTTTATTGCATTTTGAAATTCGCGCAATTTGGATCAGAAACAAAAAAATGATTCGAAAAAAAAAAATCAGGCTGAAAATGCTGTCAGCAATGTTTGCTGTGAGAAGCAAAAAGTTTTTAGTTTTAAAAAGTTTTAAGGTAAGAAGTCTTTAAATGAAGTCGCCGCATTGCAGCAGTTGCCATTGTTTCTTACGAGCCCTGCTTTTCAATATCTCTAATTTTCGTTAAATCAGTGTCCCTATATCCTTAACACAACAATTACAATTAAACTAGCTTTTGAAGCTCATTTCAGTATAGAAAAACATATATTCAGTATAGAAATATAAAAAAATTATCAAATATAAAAACAATAATAAAATTGTATCTGTTCAGGAACAATATAGATTAATTTAAAAAACAAAAGTTTAAATAAAAGTCACGATGAAAAAGACTATTCAATGCAGTGAAACTTGTGGATAGCGTTTTAAAATAAAACCTTGCCTCAAGCTACAAGGGCATTTTCCTAAAAACCATTTACGATTCATCTAGATTTTTCAGATGCAGACTGAAATCGAAATATTTTGCAACTTTGAAATGGAAGCATCTTTGCCCTTGAGGTATGCAACAGTCTGAAACGACCGGAAATGGGTCCGTCGTTTCGTCAGGTGCTATCTTCAACGACCAATAGAAGGTCCTAAGGACAGGAAGCATAAAAACGTATCCCAATACAGTCTTATCGGAATGCAATGGGAATCGTAGTTTAGGGTTACATGATCGTGTAATTTGGCGTGATTTGAAAAGTTGATTGTTCGTTTGGCGTGTGTTGGTCTATCCAGCAATCACATTAGCTTTAAACGATCCCAAATTCCGACATATTTGAATTTAAATAGACTAAATATTGAAATGGGTAAAACAATTTAAGCCATTTAAGTAACGTACGTAATTCACAAGTAAAAGCGGTTATAACCAAAATTTTGAAAAATAAGAATTTGGCATCTATAAATACTGAATTTCAGCTTCAATTTTAAAATATTATAAAGAAGCAAAATCCGTAAATTCATATAATATTAAAAAAAGAAGTAACTAATAAGCAAAATTAGCTATATCCACGGTAATAAAGCTTTATACTGATTCTAAAGTTGTTTTATCCAACTAATGTTAACTTGAGCGAATGGAGCGAACATGATTTTTGATTGGGAAGAATGTGGATATAGGGGTTTTTGCTTCTTGAACAAAAACAAAATGGCGACGAATCATCCAGTTACAAAACCAGTTGAATCCTTATTGCAGTTGCAAAATCGGTTTACTCCTTATTACAGTTGCAAAACAAGTCATGTGATAATTAAAATTTAGATTATAAATTATGGAGAAATCAAAGTTTACATATTAGTAAAAAATGTAGTTTTTCTTCATTTAAAGATTATAAATTATTATAGTATTAACAACAGTTTAAGTTTTACATTTTTTTTGCGACTTACTAAAAAACACTTTTCCTACAAATAGCTGCTTTTACATCTGGAATATACTCGTTTATAAACGATATTTCCTTATATATTAAAATATTGAAATTTTCTGTATAATTTGGGATTTAAATTGATGAATATTTATATATATTAAAAATTAAGCGCTAATAATTTAAAAAAATGTATGCATATATATTTACATACGCTTAAATAATTTTCTAGGACGTTTATAAACAAATATTATAAATTTCCGAATTGCGCCAAAAAAGGCGATACATATCCAAAAATAGGTACATTGAATACATTTTCGCGCCAATTTCACAAAACCGAAGAAATACAATTGAAGACTGTTGTGGGATCCGTTTATGCTAACAATGAAAATGGTAATAAAACCAGAGAATTTGAGCATGGAATGACTATTTGGATAGAATCGAATACAGGAATCAAAAATCAAATGGTCTATCACCATAAAATTGTGAGTATTGTTTAGATTTTATTAATTTTTTTGCTAAATTGTATATTAAAAAGAGTCAGAATAAAGTCTTCTTCACATATTTCTTACTAAACTTCAAGTGTGACACCCTAGGACTCTAATGCCCGGCAGATGGTTCAGTTTCCCCTTCTACTTTCCCTTCTTAATGTTCAATGACGGTGAAATTCCTCAAAAGACCCTCTTTGAATGCAGCATCCCTATTTTTGGATAAAATCTCTTATGTTTAATTTTATGTATAAACGATATTTCAAAACTACTTGTAACTCTTTAAAAAGTGTGAATAGTCGTATAAATATTATCACAAAAGATAAAAATCATTACTGTATTCGTATATATTTTTATAAGAGACACAACGCAGCCGTAATGATTTGTTTCTGAGTATCGTGGATTTTCATGACAATGCTAAGTTTGGAAAAACAATTATATTGATCGCAACGCAGAGCGTGATATGAAGGCATTTGCGATCTTTGTCCACTAATCAATATATGCATTTATTTTTGGAATCCATTTATATCATTTTAAGAGAATTATATTGTCTTTAATATCACTCTCAAAAACAAAAAACAGATATGTAGACCCTGTCTATCGAGACGACCGAGGGTTAAAGGTGTGCAACGTCAAACTTAACTGAGTGGCATTTTTTAAAATTCCGAAGAAACAGCTGTACGCTTTTTAATGTTATGCCTCGTTCCTAGAACGACGTTTATTAATTTACAGTTATTTCTTCACATATTTTCTTTACAGTAAACTTTGCTCTACATGTACATGGAACTGATTTTAACCCTATGCACTGCGTTGGCGCCGCTCAGGCGACAACATAACGACACGTTCTTTTGGTTCCCTGTTCTTTAAAATAAACGAGAGCAGCATGATCTTGTGTTTAAAATACATCGATATTATTTTTTTCAATTCGTTCTTTTGCAGATCCAAAACAGATTAGGTTACTTTTTTCTATAAACATAACAAATTCTAGGGAAAAGAACAAAAGGATGAATAACTGTTCCGTAAAAAGAACGGAAAACGCAAAAGTTCTCGGAGTGCAAAGGGTTACGAGTTGAAAAAAATATCGATGTTTTTTTAAACACAAGATCATGCTGTTCTCCATTATTTTAAAGAACAGGGAACTAAAAGAACGAATCGTTATGTTGTCGGCTGAGCGGCGCCAACGGAGTGCAAAGGGTTAAAGACGTTTCACGTACAAAAATATACTTTTTGAGCGTGACATGATCAAATATTTTAATTTTTTTATTTTTTCGAAACTCAAAAGGGTGATATTAAATTGTGTGATTGTTTTAATGTTGACTTTTTAAACTTAAATTTTTTTATATAAATATATTTGAATAAAAATATTATCTTACTGAAAAATGTTCCCGTTCTTTTTTGCCAGGGGTTTAGGTAAAATTTAGAAATAAATAAGCACGTGGCTTAATTCAGTGACAAAACATAACAATGAAGTGTTTTGCAGTTTTTTAAAAATGTGTTTTTACGACAAAATTGTGAGATTGGATAACCATGAGATAGCTTTTTTATCATAAAAGAAGTATTAAAGTTGCTGCATTTAAAAACTTATTTGGGGACAAACAAAAGAAATTTGCTAAAGAATAATAAATATCGATATAAAATAAATGGTTGGTTTTGTTAAATAACGTCGCACTAGAGCTGCACAGTGGGCTATTGGCGACGGTTCGGGGCCAATCTCGAAGGATAGACCCGGGAACACACATACACATTCACACACACATTCATACATGCACCTCGTTATTTTAGAACCATGGTAAGATGACGAGGAAACACCTGAACTGGCACCCAACGCCTTCAATAGACGTCGGGACTTTGGACCCCGATAAGATTTATCGTGCACCAGTCCCGTATACACGCCGTTAATTTTTGCGAATGTTTTGGACGACTTTTCTAGTATTTTGTAGCGAAGCTGGCAACCCTCCGATCACAAGCCCAGATAATAAATTCGTTCAGCTGGTAATCAGGTTTGGTTTGGTTAATTAACCCGATTATTAATTATTTTCCCGATAGAGCCCCAGTTGCTCAGTTGGTAAGGCGCTCAGCTACTAATCAGAGGATTGGTGGTTCCATGAAATGGACTTGACATAGAAAAGTAAAAAAGTAGTGATTTTGCGATCGGAGGGTTGCCAGCTTCGCTACAAAAATACTAGAAAGTCGTCCAGAATATCCAACTAATTATACTGGCGTGTATACGGGACTGGTGCACGATAAACCTGATCGGGGTCTTATCGGGTACTTATCTGTCGAGAAGTCCTTCAGACCTGATATCTGGCATACCGGATATACTTTACCAAAGGGCTTTAAGGTTTGGTTTGGTTTGGTTAATTAACGTCGCACTAGAGCTGCACAGTGGGCAATTGGCGACGGTTCGGGGTCCATCTCGAAGGAAAGACCCGGGAACACATACACATTCACACACACATTCATTCATACCTGCACCTCGTTATTTTAGAACCATGGTCAGATGACGAGGAAACACCTGAACTGGCACCCAACGCCTTCAATAGACGTCGGGACTTATTAAACGTGGTCAGATGTCGAGAACAGTAACTGGATTGGCACCCGACGCAACCTCAATAGGCGTCAAGACATTGGACCTCGATCAGATTTATCGCGAACCAGTCCCGTATACACGCCAGTATAGTTTATTGAATGTTCTGGACAACTTTCTAGTATTTTTGTAGCGAGGCTGGCAAGTCACCTATCGCAAGATCACTACTATTTTACTTTTCTTTGTCGAGTCCATCGCACGAGCTCGAACTAGCAATCCTCTGATTACCAGCTGTTCGAGATAGACCCCGAACCGTCGCCAATAGCCTACTGTGCAGCTCTAGTGTGACGTTAATTAACCAAACCAAACCTGATTACCAGCTGAACGAATTTATTATCTGGGCTTGTGATCGGAGGGTTGCCAGCTTCGCTACAAAATACTAGAAAAGTCGTCCAAAACATTCGCAAAAATTAACGGCGTGTATATGGGACTGGTGCACGATAAATCTGATCGGGGTCCAAAGTCCCGACGTCTATTGAAGGCGTTGGGTGCCAGTTCAGGTGTTTCCTCGTCATCTGACCATGGTTCTAAAATAACGAGGTGCAGGTATGAATGAATGTGTGTGTGAGTGTGTATGTCTTCCTGGGTCTTTCCTTCGAGATAGACCCCGAACCGTCGCCAATAGCCCACTGTGCAGCTCTAGGGCGACGTTAATTAACTAAAACCAAAAATCTCTATTTTCTGTAGTATGACCTTTCATAAATTTTTTTGTTTTGAATCTGGCAACACTAAGATATTGTTGATGTTTTGCAAGCAAGTCGGCGAAGCGAAAAGGTGAGTGTAAAACATTGTATATATTTTAATAAATATTTTTTGCAGTGCATTTTGAATTTTGAAGTAGTACTGAATAAACTAAACGCAAAATGTAAATATTTAAGATATAATTTTTTTAATTTTTTTTTTATTTTGATTTAAAATTTCGTTTAAATAATCTTCATTGCTATAGATCATCTGATTCTACAGGAAAAAATTTCAATTGAAATATTTCAAAATTCCAACTGAAGGGCGTGTTACGTCTAACTCTATTGTTAACTAAATAGTTTAATGCTTTCTACGATTGATAGCGTGAAACGATTAAATTTAGTTTATACACTCGTTGTTTTGTTACTATGATATTTTCGTTACAGTCTAATTCGCGTCCCACATGACATGCACTCGTTAACCAAAATAGACGTAACCGTTTCAACACTTTTTCGCAGCTCATGGTTTGATTTTAGCCCACTTCACTTTACATTCACGCCTTAGCTGGAATCGATTTTAAGGGCGTTACAAGTACGTCAAAAATATGATTACTTATAACTTTACTAAAATATCAATGCGAATATATATTAATACAATCAAAATGAATAATCTGTAAACAACTGAATATTTAAAAAGCGAATTGATATTTAAAATCATGCATTGCTAAGTTCCATCAAACCTTTAGTTTAGTTTTATATATTATTGATAGGTAATTCTTAATAGCTTCTTTAATGGAATTGGCGAAACCTTGCAGATTTTTTTCGAAAATAAATAATATTCTTCATAATTTTTTATTCCCGTTTTTTTATTGGAAACACGCCTGTTTCCCATTTGCTTAAACATCATTTGAATTATTTATGGGAAATTTGTAGGTTGGTTAGTTACAATCGATCTTATTGGGATTTATTTTTGGGGGTAATTGAGTGTGTTGCAGGTTTTAATCAATGACCTACTTACAAACTTAACGTAAGATAGCTGAACTGTTAATATGTAAATTACACAGTAAAATATTTTTTTTTAAATTTAACATAATGATAATTATGCAGATAGAGAATATATATATACTTATTGATAATTATACATATTCAGGTCACAAATTGTTAGGTATTTGTCATTGTTTGATTGCTTAATTTCACATAATAAACATTATTTTTGTTATATTTTACATGTTTTGTTCGTTGTTACTAATTATAAGTGTATTTTTTTTATAATACACAAGACATGACCGACTCAGCCTAAAAAGCTGTAGAGCTACGAACTAACACGGGTGAGAAAAATAAAACTCAACGTACTCTTCGGCGGTGGAGATAGTAAAACATAATAAAAACAATTAATGAACTAATTTGCAATTGACAAACCATACATATACATACGAATACCAAACGAAAATCCAAAAAGACTTAAACAAGTTAAAATATTTAAAGTAAATTAAATGTGTGCAAAAACAAAAAGGAAGCACGCACCCCCCCCCCTATTCAATTGACTTACATATTAAAACAGAAGATTTAACATAGGTAACCATCTATATACTGATCCCTTGTTTTGTAGAATGTTGTCCAGCCATGCCTGATGATTGATTGGCGAGAGTCTGGTTAAAGGAAATATTATATTAAATTTATATTCACAAATATAATGGTCAGGAGCGTCGCAAGGTCGCTCTATCCATATTTAAGTTAAATCTGTATAAATAGAATGGTAAACGACCATGACCGGATAAAAAGTAAACATCGACTTATTTGAAATTTGCTTTTTTAAAGTCTAATATAGTTTAATGATTCCACGGATTCTTTAACTTCCAGAGATCCGCGGCGCCAATAGCCCATTGTGGAGCTCTAGTGCGACGTTATTTAACCAAACCTGACCAAACCAGAGATCCGTGGACCGCCTTCCACCATTTGGGTTTGTTAATTAACGTCGCACTAGAGCTGCACAGTGGGCTATTGGCGACGGTTCGGGGTCAATCTCGAAGGAAAGACTCGGGAACACATACACATTCACACACACATTCATACATGCACCTCGTTAATTTAGAACCATGGTCAGATGACGAGGAAACACCTGAACTGGCACCCAACGCCTTCAATAGACGTCGGGACTTTGGACCCCGATCAGATTTATCGTTCACCAGTCCCGTATACACGCCAGTATAATTTGTTGGATATTCTGGACGACTTTCTAGTATTTTTGTAGCGAAGCTGGCAACCCTCCGATCGCAAGATCACTACTTTTTTACTTTTCTATGTCAAGTCCATTTCACGGATTCGAACCACCAATCCTCTGATTAGTAGCTGGACGCCTTTTTCCACTGAGCAACTGGGGCTCTCCACCATTTGGGAATCACTGGGTTAGAGCATCGAACACCGGGAAGAGTTGGTTCGATTCGAAACATTTAATAGCAACCTCTCAATTAGAAAGGAGGTCATCGTCGTCCGCATAAAAAAAAAATTCCGCTGTATAAAAATGAGGGAAGTTTCGTCAAATATGAGCATGTATTTTTAACATGGAAGAGTGCATGGAATCATACCAAACTTAAAACTGAGTTCGCCAAACTTACTTTGCAAGGGTTCCACTCTTGAAATCCTGAACAACCTGCATTTTCCACTCATATCGAATACAGTTGCTACAAATCACTAAATCACTAAGCACAATCAGTCATTTTCACAGGTTCGGCACCCACCACCGCTTTGAACTTTACGCAAACAACGCTTCCAATTCGAACAAAACGTCCTTTTGAATTATAGAGCATCTGCCTTTCGAACAAATCGGGTGCATACCGCAGGAGGAACGGTCCTCTGGCCATCGGAAAATCCGAACGAGAAATGGCCCCAGCCCTGTGTGTGTGTGAATGTGCTGTTGTCTCAATAAAATAAATCAATGGGAAATAATGGCAGAAAGTTTCATTTATAATGTTCCCGCGAACCTTTCTGTTGCTAAGCGTGACTTGTATTGACAAAGAGCTGAAAATGCATGTCCAATACCAAGTTCCCTTCGATTTAGAACGGCTTTTCAAAGAACCGATATTAAACTATTCTATTCTTATAGAGATTATTTTTTATTATTCGATATATATTTTTAATATTTTAAAGTATATTCGGTGTATTGTTCTGCTAAGAATTGATCTATTGGGCGAGATATCAATCACAAGAATGGCACAAAAAGAATTGTAAAAAGTTATGTTTACTAAGTTACTGATGTAAGCTTAGTGATTTTGCTAGAAATAGACTATTATTTTGTTTTGCACTTACAGAAAAGTAATTGGTTTATATTTCTATCTATTTAATATTTATTCATAAACAAAATACATTTTCCGAGAAAAAACCTTCGTTATAAATACAGAGTGTCCACTATTGTCCTTTGTCACCCTTTACCTTTTGAACGACAAACACTATAGTCATGAAAGTGGTGTCTTGTTATAGGACTACGTGCAATATATGCACTGTAAAAAAAGATGCGCTTAAAAATGAGTACATGGATGTACTTGTTAATCTTTGAGTTAATGAGCGAATTGAGTTAATTTTCTTGAGTAAATGAGCGATGACGTACTTAAGTAAGTCTTGTTTGTGATTGTCGATATTTATTGAAAGTAATTTATGAAGGCAGTCTGCCTATGTAGGCCGACATCTACTTTTTTTAATAATAATGCTTATTTTTGAGTACATGTCTTCTTCAAAATTGAAACATGTATTCGGAGCCATGGTATACATACAGTGTAAAAAAAATAGTATATTTGACTTATTTTTGAGTATCTATTTTTAACATTGCAGGAATGATACAAAAGTTATGTTTGCTAAGTTACCGATGTACGCTTAGTGATTTTGTAAGAAATAGACTGTAGTTGTATTATTTTGTTTAACGTTTACAGAAAAGAAATTGGTTTAGTTTTCTCTCTATCCTATATTCATTCATAAACAAAAGGCATTTTCCGAAAGAAAGCCTTTGTTATAAATACAGAGTGTCCACTATTGTCCTTTGTCACTTTAAGAACGCCAACAACTATAGTTATGAAAGTGGTGTCTTTTTATAGGAATGACTATGTGTTATTTGATGAGACCGTTTACAGTGTCCTCTAGTGACAAAATCCGGAGTTAGTGCGTCTATCTCGTTGAATTTTCCAGACAGACACTCTAACTGGAATTAAGTACAGTCAAGTTAAGCAAATCAAATTAAGTATTCTAATGCACACTATTTCCTTCTACAATTAAGTATCCACGGCCAAAAAAGGCGAGGGTCCACTTTTTTACAATCGAAATTTCAAAGATTTATGTTAACTACAGGGATATACTTTCTGTGTACCAAGATGTGAAATGTTAAGAACGTTTATTATCCATCGATATAAAAATTACGTTAAAATACCGTGATAGTGTGTATGTACATGAAATACTTTTTGTGTTTCTGGCAAAATGCTATCCTGATGGACCATTAACGTTCTTCCTCTGGACCTTTTAAATAATAATTTTTTTGCAAACCCTGATCATGGTATTTTCAGTATAAAGTAATTTAATGCTACATTTACGTTTAAACACACATTACTACAAACACAGGGATAATACGTAAAAATTTCACTCAAAAACAGCTAATTAAATCAGTGAATCCCGTAATATTAAGAAAATTGCCAATTTTAAAAAGAAATTGCAACACTTTGCTTGATGGGATATTATTGAATAAATATTTTTTTATAAATTGTTAATACTATCGAAAAATAGTGTTAATTTTTCAGCATTTTAACCTTTTGTCACATTCTTTTTAATATAATCTTTTTTTAAATAGAAAAATAAGGAAACTACTTTCATTTAACTTAAAAAATGCATTAAAATTATTAATTTCAAAAGCGTGGTTTTTATGTGAAAAAATTAAATTTTGAAAATATCTGTATTTATTGTTTCGGAATATTATATGCAATGGAAGAGAGTTTTATTCAGGCCATGGCAAGAAACTGGAAAAAAAAACTTGAATAACAATTAAAAAAAAAAACCTTGAATAAAAATTAAAAAAAAAAAAAACTTGAATAAAAATTTACAAAAAATCTTGAATAAAAATTAAAAACTTGAATAAAAATTAAAAACCTGAATAAAAATTAAAAACTTGAATAAAAATTAAAGACTTGAATAAAAATTAAAAACTTGAATAAAAATTAAAAACTTTAAATAAAATCTAAAAATTTTGAATATAAAACTAAAAAAACTTTTTGTAGAATTAACATTAGACATTTATAAAAAGCTAAAAATATGGTTGCAAAGAAAATTAATTTATCATACTTTTTAATATGGAAGTAAAATGTTATCATAACTTTCACATCACTATTAAAACAAAATTATCAAGGGGCAAGAGTGGTAAAAGAAATTATAAACTTATGTTTTTAGAAAATGCTTTAAAAGCAAATGTATTTATTACATTAAGAACATGTAAATAGCAATACGATCTACCACTACTAGTTTAACAGCCTTTTCTAGTATTTTAATCATCCAAAGTAAAGTTTAATTAATCACCTAAGCATTAGAAAATGTTATAGAAAGATTGTTAGCGCAGATTAAATATCAAATTTAGCTAAATTTAATGATAAGTTTAGGACAAAACTAATCACGCGTTTTTTGCCTATTGTTAAACCCTAATGTATGATTTCATACTTTTCTTTAAGAACTTTTTTGATTTATACATTCACAATGATTACAGTAATTATAATCTCATATTTCACAGTAATTATAATCTCACAGTTTTTATACACTCACATGTATTATGCACTCACAATTATTATGCACACTCACAGTTATTATACACTCACAGTTATTATACACTCACAGATTTTATACACTCACACTCATTATACGCTAACAGTGACACTCTCGTTTACAGTTATTATGCACTTACAGTTGTTATATACTCACAGTTGTTATACGCTCACATTTATTATACACTCACATTTATTATACACTCACAGTTATGATACACTCTCACTTACAGTAACACTCATGCTCACAGTTATTATACAATCACAATTTACAATAATTATAAGTTCACAGTTATTATATACTCACATTACATTAAGAGTAATTCCTCCTATCATTTTCATATTACAGCTATCCAATATTACCCCCTTATTTTTTTCTAACATGTTTTGTTCAACAACGATTACAATAAATTATTACGTTAATAAAATTATACTAGCTGTTTGGCCCCGTGAACCCGCCAGATGTCGCCCGCGTCGCAACTCGAGCCAGCGACCTATTGCTCCGAAGTACAGTTCGCTACCGACTACACTGCAAAGGCACGTTCTAAACCATGAAGCACGGAGCAAAACGTGAAAATTAGTGTGTTATTATTATCCACTAAAAAAATCGAGTGGAGATTGATCGGGTATGTATAGAAAGATTTTACTTAAAACTTTCTTTCTACGGATTATAGAATTTATAAATCTGACGCCAATTAAAATCATCTTAATGAAAGAAAATAAACGGACCGATACGCCTGATGCAGTCGGCGTGTGCTTTCCTTTATTCTAAATTTTACAAGCATTGGTGCTTAATTTTCTAACGAATGAGATTAAAGTTATGCCAATCATGCTTTTTGTCACGAGTTACAGTACAGGAATGCCTCCCCCCCCCTACAAAAGCATAATATACTATTTCTATATGTATCCCCATGTAGATGATTTTAAAGATGTTTCAAGTCTAAAACATTAAATTAATTGCCCAGATGAAAAGATGGTTACATCCAGAATTTCGAAAAATAAAATTTTTTCGTCATTAGCTACTTTATTATTTAATTATACATTTTCACCATAGGGGCTAATCATTGTTTACTAAACAAAATGCAAAAAGTAGAGCCAGTGTGGTTTAGATGATAGAGCATTAGATTCAGCACCGGATAGAGTTAATTCGAATATAAGTATTTGTTAGAAATCTTTCAATTGGTGGGTTACCAGCAAAAATAACTGTCCACCGCGTGGAGAGAACTAGTGCACGTGGTCTAAATGTCCTCACGACTAAACCAGGATGATACAGGGTACCAGCTTTGTCCTCGTACAACATGACAAGACAGTGTTCCCGGGTCTTTCCTTTGAAATAGTTCCCATACCGACACCAATATCATATTGTGTAGTGCGACTTAAATTTAGCTAACTAATTAACTGACAGTAAGAAAAGAAGTAATACAATTTCACATTTTTTCGATATTTTCTCTAAACCCTTAAAAATGGATATGACCCGTTTTGCATCTAGGCAACTCAAAATACATTAATTAAATTCTCTTCCCCTAATATTTTAAGAATTCCGACTAATCCAAACAACCGTAAAGTTCTAATTTTCTTGAAGCAAGGGGCCAGTGAAATGCCAACCATTGACATTAGCACCGAGGTCAGATCCAAGGGATCCGTACTTTGCGTTGCCTAGCAACCCACCACGCCACGATGGCTGCTGTAATTTCGTTTTCTCTTTTAATAACCGCTCTGTGATCATTGACTGCAACCGTGCTATGAGGAAACAAGGTTACAGTTAAATGGTCATTCAATAGCCGTACAGCTATGGATACTTTGCATATGGCTGTTGAAATGTTTAGCAAAGTTTGGTGTAACTTACGGACGAGTAAAGATAGTTGAACTTATGAATATTTAGGGTAGTAGTTATAATGGGTTTTCTTATTCCAATACTTCGGCAAATAGTTTAGGGTGATGTTAGTTAAGAAATTGTTGGATTTAGGAAATGTTGTTTGACTGTGTTGATCGTTACAAAACGATTGAATAGTTTGAGATGTTGAAGATCTATGTATTATAAAATATGAAAATTAGCTCCAGAATATGTGATATCTAAAATTTTAGAAATATGAAAATTAGCTCCAGAATAGGTGATATGCAAAATTTCTGAAATATGAGAATTAGCTAAAGAATATGTGATATGCAAAATTTCTGAAATATGAAAATTATCTCCAGAATAGGTGATATACAAAATTTCTGAAATATGAAATTTAGCTCCAGAATATGTGATATGCAAAATTTCTAAAATAGGAAAAATAGCTCAAGAATAGGTCATATTCAAAATTTCTAAAATAGGAAAATTAGCTCCAGAATAGGTGATATGCAAAATTTTTTAAATATGAAAATTAGATCCAGAATAGGTGATATGCAAAATTTCTTAAATATGAAAATTTGCTCCGGAATATATGATATCCAAAATGTCTTAAATATGAAAATTAGCTCAAGAATAGGTGATATGCAAAATTTCTTAAATATGAAAATGAGCTCCAAAATAGATGATATGCAAAATTTCTGAAATATGAAAATTAGCTCCAGAGTAGGTGATATACAAAATTTATGAAATATGAAAATTAGCTCCAGAGTAGGTGATATCCAAAATTTCTAAAATATGAAAAATAGCTCCAGAATAGGTGAAAATCCAAATTTCCAAAAATGAAAATTAGCTCCAGAATAGGAGATATCCAAAATTCCTAAGCTATTTTTTATCATTAGCTATTCACTCACTTTATACGTAGCCACTATACGTATTGGTTCTAAATGACAAAAATAATAATCTGTTATAGAGATAATACGAAAACACTAATAATTTAATAGCGACATCTTTTAAACTCAAGAACATGCTGTTCTAGTTCATTTTGACGAACATAGAGCGTTATTAACACTGGACGTTTTTTGTCAAGGAAAATAAATACAAATAGCTAAGTTTAGTTATAAATTAAGGACAAAATTGTCCATGTTTTTTTTCCCCTTAATGTTAAACTACAAAGAATATTGAATAAAGAGTTGAGTATTTTTGAGATGTTGAAGATATATTTATTCAAAAATATGAAAAGTGTTTTCTCTTCTACTTTAAGAACTCTTTGGAAAGAATACCACACAGTACAAACGTAGTAATTTTCCTTTAACCAATAAGAGATGAACATATACTTGTGATAGTTTCCATTTAAGTAATTTTACCACTAGCTAGTCTTTTTAAGTAATTTAAGATGGTATGGTACACAAAATCTTCAAAGATATTTATTTGATTAAAAAAATTCAGATTATGTTTAGTCTAACGATACTAAAATTATATTTCTACGTTATGTATGCCTAGTTATTTTTTGTGAAATCAGTATTAAGTATTGATTCAGTATCGCCTAAATTAGTAACTTTTAATTAACTTTTCTGTGTGGTGATTTGTATCATGTTTTATCGAGTTAATTAATATAAGTTATAATCTGTTTGAAGAAACTGTATCAAATTTATTATAGTGTACTTTTAGACATATTAATTTGTCTTGAAGGATTAGTAATATTTTTTTTTAAATATTTTGACGAGTGAAACTAGGGAATTTTTCAATTATTTTTGTTAATTCTTTTGAAAATAAAAAAAAAAATGTAAGGACAGTTTGTAAGCATATTATTTTTAACGTTTTTTCCTTTTACAGTAAGAGGCCTCCGTGGCCGAGCGGGTTAAACGCGTTCAGCTACTAATCCGAGGATTGGTGGTTCCAACGCGTGCGATGGACTTGACAAAGAAAAGTATAAAAGTAGTGATTTTGTGATCGGAGGGTTGCTAGCTTCGCTACAAAAATACTAGAAAAGTCGTCCAGAATATCCACAAACATTAACGGCGTGTATACGGGACTGGTGCACGATAAATCTGTCCAAAGTCCCGACATCTATTGAAGGCGTTGGGTGCCAGTTTAGGTTTTTCCTCGTCAGCTGACCATGGTTCTAAAATAACGAGGTGCATACATGAATGTGTGTGTGAATATGTATGTGTTCCCGGGTCTTTCCTTCGAGATAGACCCCGAAGCGTCGCCAATAGCCCACTGTACAGCTCTAGTGCGACGTTAATTAACCAAACCAAACAAAACCTTTTACAGTAAAATTATAATTTTTCAGAAAATATTTTGTTGACGTAAATCAAAAATACTAAAAGTCAGTTTATCATATTTTTTTCTTTAAATTCTACATATATTAAATGTTTTACCATTTGATAATGTTAGTATAATTAGGAAACACATAAGATTTTTTTTAAAAACTTAAACTATAACCCATTGATGTGCGTTAGATTCAAAATTGCAACTTGTCAATCTCGAACCAGCACAAAATAAATTTCAATTTCATAATAAATATTTTAAAATAGGTTACGAAAATCGCGACCCAAATCCGTATAAAATAATAACATGTCCAAACCGGGCTTTTCAGATCAAAATGTCTTATTCCGGTTGCAGAACATTTTCTCCAACCTCCCAAGAAAGATGGCATTTTTTATTCCGACGCTTGTACGCCCCATGCAGTGGGCCTTATGGCATTTCTTTCAGACTCATAAGCCACAGCCAGAAAAGGTCAAAGCTATAGGATTGCTGCTCTCAATATTCAAGTCACGTGTGTAAAAGATTACGGTTTCGAGTCACGGTCGTTCGAAAAATACTCGCAAGAAGTATTTTTACAGTTTCTTCTGAGATGGAGAAAAAATTGCGTCATGGGAAAGATAGATTGTAAGAATTATTTGAGAATGGTAAACAAAACATATATGTAAATTGTAGAAAAATGTGGAATTAAAAGATTGTTTATAAACATTTAAGTTATTACCAACTGGTATTTAAGATATCTCCCAATTGATATTTAACCACTTGAATTAGGTTACGGTTTCGAGTCACGGTCGTTCGAAAATACTCGCAAGCAGTATTTTTACAGTTTCTTCTGAGACGGAGAAAAAATTGCGGCATGGGAAAGATAGATTGTAAGAATTATTTGAGAATGGTAAAAAAAAACATATTTGTAAATTGTTGAAAAATATGCAATTAAAAGATTGTTTTTGAACGTTTAAGTTAATAACAACTGGTATTTAAGGTATTCTTCTGGGATGGTATACTTCTGAGACTTGATATTTAACCTCTGCACTCCGTTGACGCTGCTACCTTGGCGACACTCTAACGACCAGTTCTTTTGGTTGCCTGTTCATTAAAGTAAACAAGAGCAGCATGATCTTGTGTTTAAAATCTTTTTTATCTTTTTTAAATTTGTTCTTTGCAGATCCCAAAAAGAATATGATCCTTTCCCTATATGAGTCTAACAAATTCTGGGAAAAGGACAGAAATATGAATAACTGTTTCGTAGAAAGAACGCAAATGTAAGATATGTTCTTGGAGTGCTAAGAGTTGAGCCTTTGCACTGAACGTCCTTACCTTTTAAGGCATATTTACCGAGCAGTTATATTAGTACATGTTCTTTCCGACCTTGTATTCGAGAATGCACTTTTAAAAATAGGTCTCAAAAGTAAGTAAATTGTACTCATATTTGATTAAATTGGATACTTATCACGACTCCGAATACATGTTTCAATTTTTAAAAAAGACATGTACTCAAAAATAAGCACAATGAATAAAAAGTGTAGATGATATCCTATGAGTGCATAGGCTGCCTTCATAAATCACTTTCAATAAATATCAAAAATTTCAACTAATATTTACCGAGAATGAACCCATATCCTAAGGTATCGCAATCATGTGACTTATCCGTGTTTATACCAGAACGAAGTGAAGAAGTTATAAACTTGTTTAAAAGGTGTGCCCAAAGAATGGAAAGTAAGATAATTGAGTTGTAATAACTCAGTTTCCACTGCAGCAATTGACATCAAATAATGTGAAAAAACACCTTCTGAACAATTATTTTAAGTTTGTTAGATCGCTTTGTTAAGATGTCTTGAACAGAAACTGAGATTAGCAATATTAAATGACACTGCTCATTTTTGAGAAATTACGGCTGCTTAAATTTGAGTACGCCGTCGCTCATTTACGAGGCAATTTTACTCAATGAAAAACGAGTAATTTCAGTACTCTGTACTTTTAGTACCTGTTTTTACAGTGTACAATTAAAGCACCTACATAATATGGATATAACTAGTTTTGCATCTGGGCTACCCAATCCACGGATTTTAAGTATTTTGTTATTTCAACCGAAGCGATAGTCTTTTTATTGATTCGATATAAGTTAAAGCCAGGTGAGACATAAAAATATACAAATTCGTCTTAGGCAGTCGATATATTTTAAACGGACGGTCCTGGTATCGAAACTGAATAGTTCTGGTATCTTATGTATATACCAGGGTATACCATATATATATATATATTATTTGGATTTTTATATTTTGGGAACTAATTTTTTCTCTGTTTCGAAAGTTCCTGGCTCGTGAAAATATTGAAGAATACGGGCTAAAATCAATGGCGGACTACTGAAGATTTTCAGTAAATACAAAATACACAATTAAATTTACACTACATAGCCATATGTTTAAACTTTTGAAAAGATTCTTAATGACAATCATCATTCTTATCGCTTTATAACTTGATGCAAAAAAATGTTCAATCAATTAGCTATAATAATTCAATGATATTGTGTTAATGATTTGAACAAAAAGTTGAACCCTTATCTTTTATCCTCTATACTATGTACATTAAACACTTTGCGATTCCAGGTTAGATTGCCATATTTGGGTATGTTGTTTATCTAGTGCAATTGACATTAATGGCACTAATTACACGTTTAAACAATTCAACGTACTCCAAATTAAAAATAACATATTAGAAACTTGACTAGTGGTGCAAACTTTTATTTTACTGAATAAATAAATAGTTTAGCTAACTTTTTAAAATAATAAAATATTTCTACTATTCATGAAAATATGAAAGTAACTTAATTAAGTTAATATTTTTTATGAAGTTTTGGGGACTATTATTATTATTTTGTAATGAATAATGTAGAAAAATGTGAATGTTGATAAATCAAATGTCAGTTTGCGTTAAAATAACGAATAAATGTATTAACAAATCTTCTGATGCATATAATGTTTAACGTTATTTTGTTTCGATAAATGCCTTCTCGTAAATTGTTTATTTTTAATTTGTTACATAGTAGATACGCTTATCTCTAAACATAAACTTATTTCTATTGAAATTATGTCGCTGTGACAAAACTCTGGCACCTTGCCAAAACGTCCATTGTGCAAATCTGTAGTTCCTTTTTAAACTAAGTTCCATTTTGTGATAAATCCTCCCTTATCTAGTTACTCTTTCATCTTTACGCATATCTTTACTATTATAACCTTATCAGACTTATCGATGAATCTGCGTTTTTATTGAGCTTTTCTTTTTAAAAAAATATTTATACTAGATTTATGAAATACATTGATTTACAGGGTGTCCTGGCTCTAAAAGTAATGGTCTATATTGAAAGAACCACACACGATTAATTATAATTTTAAGTTGTATTAAAGGGTGTTTTCAAGTCAATGAAGTTTACTATTAACTGCTCTGCAAATATCAAACTGGTATTCGACCTATAGCATAGCCACCCAGATCTCTGTAACAACATAGCTGCACTTTTTTGTTGGGGACTTTCTTAATATGTATCAGCAGAAAGTTTGCAAGATTGCAATATGGATTATTTAAATTAACTGGTGCAGAGAAACTGCTTATGTGCTTTAATAATAAATCCACCCTCCCAAATTCTACTAAACATTTGACAAGAGGTAGAATGTCGTTTCAACACCTACAAAGCAGCTAATGGTACTTTTATTGAACTTCATTAACTTGTAAAGAAACTTGAAAAGATGCCCATCTAAATACAACTGAAATTTTCTAACTAATCATCTGTGTTTCTATCAGTGCAGAACAGACGGAGGTTTATATGCTTTTATATTTTAAATTATATAATTACATGATTCTCATTTAAAACACTTTTAAATTTAACCAAATATATATTTCGCTTACACATTATTTTCCTTGTAGTGAAGTTAGGTGCTTTAAATAGTTTGAAATATAAGAAAAATTAAAGAAAATAATTGTAAAACGTATTTTATTTTGAACATTGCTCATTAGTTCAATTTTGTAACCCTCAAAAATCGTAAAATGATAATAGGTATGCTAAAACTATGGTAAATAATTTAACCATCGAAAAAAAAAATACACCATGTTTCAATCTTTTATTTTTGTATATAGACACACATTGAACTTGATGCGACATCACAAAAAAACGAAGAATGTATATACAAAATTTATATACATTCTACATATTTTTTAAAATAGCGTACTGCATGTAATTTTCAGCCAAACTTGAATATTGTTTGTTTATATATAAACAATATTTTTGGATTATTATTTTTAATTAGCAATAAGGCCCGCAATGCTCGTGGTCAACTTGCGAAATAAGAGCTACGCTATTTTTTGTTTGTTAGTGTAGCCACCGCATATCATTCCCTGTGCACTGTAAATTAAATATATCAAAATCTAGATTCATTTAATTACTTTAAGTAGTTTTCGAAATACCTAAACCTAGTACTTTTCCTATTTTTTATTTTTGCGACTTTACATGCTATTGCGACTACTGTTTAAACTTATGTTTTTGAACGGTTGCAGATATCCACATGAAACAAAGTGCGGAGTGTAAGTTTGAATATTATGATAAAATTATGCAAGTTTCATAGAAATCCGGTCAGTCGTTTTTGAGTTAAAACCGCACACACACAAAAAAATAAACAAACAGACAAAAATATTCAATGTGATTTTCTGAATCATTGTATTCCAATTCAAGCAAATAATTTAAAATGAGTGGTTTAAATCGAATCCATAGACAGACACACTCAATTCTAATATATATGTATTGATAAATTATAACGTTTATTAAACTAGTTTTAAAATTAAGAGTTGTTTATTCCTTTTAACTTATCATAAATACATTTTTTTTAAAATCTTGTATTATAAAATATATGAAGAAATTATTATAAAAGAGAATATTTTCTTTCATATATTAAAATTTTTATTTAAACTACTTTTACAAAAATCGTTAATAACCATTTAAAATAAAATACCAACTCTGCAAACTTTATGTAATTTGCTGAAGGTACAATGATTTTTAATACATAGCAACAAACATCTGCATCAACAGAATCTGTCTAAATAAAAAATAATTTATTATACTCATTCATTTTTATACTGGGAATACTATATTATCATTTGTGGTATACATCGTTCAAAAACTATAATTTTTCTATGTGAGATATAACTTTTATGTTTCTACTTCCTAAAATAATCTATATATTGATTCATTATTTATCGCTATACTCATACATTTGTTTAAATTCTATTGTGGATTTTTGATGTGGTATGAATTCATTGTTTTGATAGTTAATATTGTTTTTATTGGATTATTGCTGAAGTATGGGTGAAAACTACTGCAATAATTGTATACTTTTGACACGAATTTTAAAGTTTAAGTTAAAAACAAATTTTATTTATTTTAATTTTATTAATTTTTAAAGTTAAAAACAACTTTTTCGTCCCTCAAACAAATAATATAGCTTTTGAGTTTTGTGATGGTTATGACCCATAATTTAGAAAGCACTTCTTCACTTTAATAAGTAAACGAAGAAACCCTAAAGCAACATTTGCTTAGCTTTTCCTGGTGACACACTGTTTCTGTAGATGTTGCTTTTCCTTTGTTACCGTCTTCCATAGAAAAGCCAACCTTACAGTGCCTTTATATGCATTATTAGAGCTGCATTTGCGGAAAATGTTGCGAAATCCAATCTACCGATGCTTATGAGTTTTATTTAAACATGGAGTATGTATTAATCATCAACTTTATTTAATTTGCGTAAATAGTGTTATTTATTTATAGGAGTATACTTGTTTTTTATCGACCTTCAATGTACTTTATAAGCGTGTTCTGTTTCATATGGAAGTTACTAACAATATTTTTATCCCAATTTAACGAAATTTAATCCCAATTTAACGAAATTTAATCCCAATTTAACGAAATTTAATCCCATTTTAACAAAATTTAATCCCAATTTAACGAAATTTAATCCCAATTTAACGAAATTGAATCCCATTTTAACGAAAAATGTACTGGAGTTGTTCGAGCACAAAATAATTGAAATGTGCTGTTTATTAATAATCTGAACTTATCAAGCATACATGAAACTTCTTTTTAAGGATTTTCAGCCTGATAAACTGTATCTTAAAAAGTCGACTTTCCGTTACCATAAATTCGTCTTCAAAAAGCCTAATTGACAGTTTCTGAGTTTATTATGTTCCACCAGGTGTGGGGGTTAATGTATGGGGGGTTAATGTATAGGGGGTTAATATATAGTTGGTTAATATATGTATAATAACTTTGAAGGTGCACACCGTCTTAACCTTTTCACATAGGCTCGGTAAAAGATAAGTGTATCTGCCTCTGGGTTAATTCCTAAAAGGGGAAAGAAAATGTCGCTTTCAAAGACAGAACAAAGAGTTCTGAAAGCATTGTGGAAGGATGGCTTGCCTTCCAATAAGAGGCGTGTAACTGTCAGACGGACGAATCGTTAACAATTCTTCCTCAAAGCAGGTAAATTAGTATATGGGGATAGGGTTATTTGAGGGGTTGAAAAACTGAAAGGCCCAGCTGAGGACGATCTGTAGAAAGCATTAGTCAAGCGTCACATGTCCGAACCTGTTATCTCTTCTGCCGCAAACAGCATACTTCAGATCTCACATGTCTTAAAAATTCTCCTCTATGAGACACATGTTGTGCCGTGAAGGTTAATAATCAGTGGTGAATAAACTGTTAGAGTTACGAGGTCATGATTGAAAGGTTGTGGGTTTGATTCTCAACTGTAAGTGTGCAACGAGCTTGCTCGTGAACAGAGTATTTGCCAGTTTTGTTCCTTGTCTTTTATATAACAGGGGAAGCTTTTTTGAATAACTAAAATAAGAAATATTATATTTATGCAAACTTTCAAATGTGTAAATATACTGATTTCACTAAAGAAATACCTAGTATATTTTATTCGGTATTAAAATGCTTAATACGCTTAAAAGGGGTATGTTCACAGTACCTTAAAATTCAATAGTCCAATGAAATAATATATTTTTTAAAGATTTTAGTACCTTATTTTTTAAATTATAATAACTTGAAGAAAATATAATAAATTATAAAGTCTTAACTAGTAGTACCCCCCTGAATATTTGTGAGCTTTTATTATGTCACTATTAGTTTGGTTAAATTTATTTTGATAGCTCTTTAAAACAAATAATGACTTCACAATTTTTAAAACGAATTTGAAGAAAAAACTTTTTATTTCATAGTTACATTTTTAAATATATATTTCAAATGTATGGATATTAATAAAATAACACCATAATGATTTATAAAATAATTCATCTTAAATTTAGTTCTCTTATAATTGAGAAAAAAAAAGTAGGCGAACACCAGTTTATCATTGAGAATTTATTTGAGCAAATTCTAGTTAATAAAAATTTAAAAAATATGGTTTAAAATCTTCAACAGTATTTTTATTTTAACAGTGTAAGTTTTCCCACATTTACATTATTTGTGTGGTAATTATATTCAGAAACTTCTTTTGTTGTAAATAAAAAGGACATTTACTTTAACAATGATAGAAATAAAACGTTCTTTCAAGAAATATCTGATTAATGACAATTTTTAGCTTTTTTTTTCTAAAGAAAGAAAGTTTTATGTTTATAAAAGAATAAACAGAGCAATATTTATAGTTTTGGCGGACATTTGCGAAGACACATTTTTGTAGTTTTTTTCTTTCTTTGAATAATGTACGATGACAATAAAAGCGATGTTTTATAAGCTAATGTACCATAAATGACTTATAATCTACTAACGATTAGTTCTGAACCACATTTTTACGTTTTCTTTTCCAAATTACTAAGACAATAGAAATGGGTTACTTGGATAGGCTCCAAAATAGCGTCTTTGTAGCAATTGAGAATAAAAAACAGTAAGTCATAAAAGACGATATATCGAAATATATTTATATTTTTAAAGACTAATTTTAAAATAAAATAAAAGATTTAGAGGACTATTATGTCTTGGATATCCGAAAAGAATTTAAGGTTTAATTTATAAAAATTAAGTGACAATTTTTAAATTGTAAATCGATTTTTTAATTCATTATGCATTTCGTGTATAATATTTTTTCTAATTAAATGTTACAAATATTATTGAAATATGAAACATAATTTTTCTTTAAATTTTATATCAAATATCTTAGTTTTATTTCATCAAATATATTTTGAAAACTATTTTATTATCAAATACATTTAAAATATATTATTTATTCAATTAAAGTGTATAAAATCTATCTCCGGTACATTTGGAACGAATATCTTAGGTTCAATAATTGATTTTATTTCACTCAAACATGATGCTTGGGAACGCCCTTTCCTTCAAGGTTAAATAAACAAACTAAATATAACGTAAATAAAAACAAAACGTTTTGGAAATACATTTCTTTAGTAGTTGGTTAATAGTGATTAATTAAATTATTACTTAACACAAACGGTTAAATTCAAACATTCAATATTTTTTAATAAATTATTAAAAAAAAAATATCAAAATCCTCCATCTATATAGACAAAGAACCTATATAAATTTATATTTAGTTTATATAGAAAATTAAATATAAACTATATAAGCATATTTTAATGTAAGCAATATTCACAACATTGTAATTAGCACAGAAGAAAAGTAACTCAGTTTATTATTGTCTGTTAAAGCTGTAATTTTAAGTATTAAAACTGTATTCTGGAAGAAGTTAAATAGTGAGGTATTTCGTTTAAAATAGTTATTCTTTTAGTTTGCGTGTTTTAACAATTGCAATGTTTAGTACTAAATTACTGACTAAATAATATAACCTAAATGTATTCTATGTTTTTATCTGTACGAAATCTATGTTTATACTGAATATTTATATTTGTGACATGCATGCACGTAAAAGCAAAAATATCCCGCTCACTTTTCATACCAGTTTGGGATTAACCTTGTGTTGAATCTAAAGAATTTTGCATAATAAATGTTTATGAGTTTGTGCATCAACTTTTGTAGAATCTTAAAATCGCATTCTAATATTCAAAGTTAAAATATTAAATATATTTTTACGTATTTATGAATGCTTTCTTGTAGTGTAATAATTATCCATTAAAATAAAATAGGATTTCTTTATTATTTAAGACACACGCAATCATTGCGAATTTCTATACCTTCAAATAGTCAAACTATCTTAAATACAAAGATAATCCTAATGTGTTCCCTCATCTTTTGATTAAAAACATTTTTATATTAAATACTAAAAGATTTACATTATATTTAACAAAACACACCATATATATTTTTTATGCATTTCAGCTTTATACTGTTTCATATTTAAAAATGTATAATACGGAAGTTTATATTAATTAGGTAAGAATTTCAATAAATACACATTGTTTTTTAAACCCCCTTATTCAATTAAACTTATTACAGCATTTTTATTTCGATGTTTATAAACAAAGTATTTTTTACATATTATTTTTTACATATTATTTTTTACATTAAAGAAATAATACAGACTCATTTTAAGAAATATGCTTTTAGAACAATTTTCCCCCCATACAAACACTAAATTAAGATGTATTCCATATGTAGACCTTAAAATATTCATTAAAATCATTCGAAAATAATAAGAAAAGGGATATAATTTGGTATAATACTTTATTTTTCATAAACTTCTCCACATGATGCCTATAAATCATTATATATATACATATTTTAACTGTTACTTGCATTTCATAACTTGTGACCTATATTACATGAGATGTATGTAAATATAAACTCGTTTCTCACAATAACATACGTAAGAAAGTTTTCTAATATACAATTATTGAACAATTCATGTTAAGACCACTTTTATGACCTTTTATTTAAGCAAAATACTCATTTTAACTATATTAATAACTAGGGATTAATACCTAATCATTGCATTATTCAATTTCCCTAATGAACTGTAAAATTAACCCTGAAAAGGTATTTTAAAGAGAATATTTACAGATGACTACTATTTATATAGTGATTATTAAAGGCTTCTCCCTTTTGGCAAAATGCAGAAGCATCCACCCAAGAAGTTATAATGTTCAACTGCTCTTAACTAACTCACTTCAAAATTGCAAAACGATAATTAATTTAATAATATATTTCTTTGTTGATCGTTCAATTTACTTCTATTAGCGGCTGAAATATGTTAATTAATTGAACCATTTCCTTTAAAAGTCGAGAAAAATGTTGTAGCAAAATAATTGGGATATTTTTTTATGAAAATTGGTTATTGAACTGTTTTTATAGCGATTCTCATTAGTTAAAAATATTGTTATAATTCAATACTTTCCTCTTGTTTATGAGTTATTTTTATTCTATGTAAAATAAATGTTGAATATTCATTCTTGATACTAAAATAATGACAAATTAACTTGAGGGCAGAAAAAATACCTTAATTTCAAAATATTATCAAACATTATTGATAACACTAGAAGAGTAATGTATAATGTGTATTTATCATTGTATTGATCATGAAAAATATAATTAACTCTACACTATTCTTGGTATATACTCAATATATTTAAAAAAGCTGATACTGAATGTCTAATAAGTAATTTTTTTTAAATAACTTGTGCAATAGAATATTAAAAAACGTTGAGAAATAAACTCTATTCAATATATAGGAAGGTTGAAAAAAAGAATATATAGGGTTATTATACAAACAAAATTTAGTTGCTTGTTCCACAAATAACAAACAGAGACTTCTCCATTTACTACTAAATATGGTGTGTTATGAGAAACACTACAAACCCAAATACTGTCGATTTACCGGCATCCGAAACCCATTTGACCGGGCCCGGAAAGATCCCACCCCATCCCCGAAAACTTTGAACGATCCCGGGACCACCCTCCTCGACCAATGGCCCACCCCCTTCGCACTTGCAGACGATAATAATCCAGATCCACTCACCTTTTTGCTGTGTGGCGAATCCCTCGGATGCTCTTCAACAAACAACAAACAAAACAAACAGAGGGCGGCAGTGGAATTACTCTGATGCTCCCCTCAAAAAAGGTGGGACGAGAGGGTAGGGGGAGGACAGAACAGCTCACAGGACCCTCCTTAGGGGTCCCATGCACCCTCCTTGTCAGCGAAGAAGGTGCACCAGCATCCGAAAACTCGTCTGGTAGTCCTCGACGGAGATCCCCTCCATAGTCTCTCCCCTGCACGGTCGCCCGGAGGAAAAAGACTCTAATTCTTCTCTCTTCGGATTTATCGTCTGGTATAATCTTCTCTCTCGACCCCCTTTTTTGGTTCGAGTGTCAGTGTCGAGGAGCTGTGTGGAGGCCACGTACCATGGTCAACTCTCACCCTGTAAATGACCGCGGTGGGTTGGGGGTTGTGCGCATGCGTCGCTCGATAGGGTCCCTTCCCCCCCGCTCCCTCCCCCCTCGTCTCATTCCGATGGGACGCGGGTGACGTCATGCGCACATCTGCAGTCGCAAGGAAGCCTTTTGGTCTGCTCTACCCCCTTTCCTCGGTTTCAAAATCCTTGGCCTTACCCTTCCAGTATCGCTTGGGGGAGGCGCGGGAATCGGTATCTCTGTACCGACACCAACGTTCATCAAACGTGCTGTAAAACACGTTGATGGTTATTTATTTTATTTAGGGGCTTTAAACTTGAAAGAAAATAATAAATATTTAACCGGCTGGTGAAAAATCTCTTTAAAATGTATTAAAGTAATTTTAAAATTATAATATATATTTTTTTATTAATTATAATATATATTTTTTTATTAATTATAATATATATTCTTTTATTAATTATAATATATATATATATATTTATTAATTATAATATATATATTTTTATTAATTATAATATATATTTTTTACTAATTATAATATATTTTTTTTTTATTAATTATAATAAAAAATTCCCATATAGATTTATTATTTTGAAAGCATTTATTAATTTAAATACATAATTACTTTTAAGTAAAATTGACATATATATCATAAATATGTAATTAGCAGGGTAGAATATGTATCTTTTAAAAGTGAATTGAGATTACTTTTTAAAAAAAAACATCAATTTGTATTAATTGTTATTATTATTAAAGTAATTTTGAAATTGTAATTTTTTTTATTAATTGTAATCAAAAACTCACAGATAGATTTATTGTTTTCAATGCATGTGTGAATTTAAATTTAAAATGACTTTTAAAGTAAAATTGACATACATATAAAAATATGTATGTCAATGGGAGAATATGTATCTTAAAATTGCATTGAAATAACTTTAAAAGAACCATATCAATTTGTATTAATTATTATTAAAATGTAAAATATACATAATTTGTTTTGAATGCATGTGTGAATTTAAATTTAAAATTACTTGTAAAGTAAAACTGTCATATGAAAGTAAATAATAAGTATTTAATTAGCGAGAAAAATATGCATCTTAAAAAATTGTATTAAAATAACTTCAATTTGTATGAATTATTGTTAAAAAGTCAAATATACATAAACTCTTCATTTAAATTTAAAATATTTAATATTGCTTTTAAAGTAAAATTGTTATATTTAAGAGTAACTAAAAAATGTGTAATCATTGTATTTAAATAAATGTCTTAAAACATTGTATTAGATAGAATTATTATTAAAAAGTCAATTATAAATAGTTTTAATGGATGTATGAATTTAAATTTAAAATATTTTAAATCAATTTTAAAGTACAATTAACATATTTATTAATACTCAAAATAAACGACAAATATATAGCTAGTGTATTGAAATAAATGTCTTAAAATATTGCAATCAAAAAACTTTAACACGTTAGCTCTTAATAAAAAGTCAAAAATATGTAATTTGCTTCGAATGCTTGTTAAAACATTTTTAAAAACATTTATACAAAAACGGCTACGTTATTAATTTTATCAACAATGTCTGGCCATGTATTACTGAAAATAGATAATTTTAAAATAAATTCCCATTTTTGATTTTAATTAATATTTTTCGATAGGTACATTTAATAAAACTTTATAAGTTCTTGAACAATTAATTTCATTTTAAGTAAAGAATATTTTTTAATTTGAATTTTATTAGAAAAATATTTTTTTTCATTGAAGTATCTTATAATAGGAAAAATAAACTTGGCAAATTTTTTAAATAGTAATATATTTTTTTGGAATAATTGGTATTAATTTTAGATATAGCTATTGCAATATTTTATTAACAAAAGTATATTTTATTAATAAAAGTACAAATGTTCTTTTGAAATATAATATACTTTTTAGCATTCTACCAGCTTAAATAATAATTAATATAAATTTATAATACAAGCAGATGTGATAATTTTAAAAGTTTATTTTATCACTTGCGATTTTCTCAATTAGACATCGACTTAAGAACTTAAATATTAGTAAGTAAAAAATTCAATGAAATTGTTTAAAAAAAATAACAAAAAACTATATATTTTTATAAGTTATCACAAAGCGTAGTGTACAATACATCTGGTAACATTTCAGTCGATTTCGTTTCTACAGCCACAGCCTTACGATAAAATTAAGGTAAGAGTTTTCCTAAAAGAATTGAATAAATAGGAACTAATTTTTTTTAACATTGTATGTGATTTAATATAAATAGTAAAATGTAAGCTATTTAGAAATTAGTACCTTACAAATAAATTAAAAAAAATATTTGATCTTTTAGGAAATTTCTAAGCAAATTTCATTTATCTCAATCTTAGAGTACTTTAAACTACATTGATTCAGCAATTATAAACAAGATCATTGGTGTCATTTTTGTCAAATTATTTTAAAATATCTACAAAAACAACTTTTCGAAATGTTAATTTTGATTCTAAATTTGTTATCACGCCATAAGTTTACGCACCAAATTTGTTTATCGCAGAGTTAATAGTTATATAAATATTTTCTTATATGGCGTTCTGAGGCACTATATTACATATACATTTTAGGCGAACACATTTTTAAAACTAGTTTATATCCGTTTTTTTTCTCTACGTAAAACTTAACTAATATATAACCATTACAATCCATGTAAGTTTCTGATATTTACGTTATTTTTAAGGAAGGTATTTTTTGTTCTGTTCTTTTTTCCGAAATTATTTGTGCCCTTAGATGACAAGAACTGGTTCGGAGTTCGTATCATGACAACAAAACGACATATTTTAACCCTTTGCACTCCAAGAACACTTTGAGGTTTTCGTTCTTTTTAGGGAACTGTTATTCCTCTTTATGTTCTTTTCCCCATAATTGTTTTTTGCTCATAAAGGAAAACAAAAGCATAATCTATTTTGGATCTGCAAGACAACAAGTTGGAAAAAGATCACGTTTTTTTTAAATGCAAGATCATGTTCTGGTTTATTTTAAGGAACAGGGAAACAGAGAACTGATCGATCTGTTGTCGCCTGAGAGGCGACAGCGGAGTTCAAAGAGTTAAACCCAAGAACACGCCGTTATTTTATTCCACTGACGTTCAAAATAATTTTTTAAATTGAAAACTTTTTTCACATCATAAATTTAAATATTTTTTGCTGTCCAACTATTTTATATTATATAAAAACGTTTTTGGTTAGCTGTAAAGAGATATCTTGTAAATTTTACCTCAAAACTTTAAAATTAAAAAATATTATAAAATGGAGTATTTTTTTAATTTAAAAAGGGTGCATTTCCGGAGAAATTGGAGATCCTTGGTCAGATATCATGTACACGACCGTCAATGGGTTAAAATACAAATATGTACTTTTCAACGTAGAGGTAACAATATAATGCAAAGGATTAAACAACTATTCCCCCAGCCGACTTAAAATATAAAAATCGATATTGTTTAGTATTCATTTACATTCCAAGCTCCCTTAAATCGATTAATTGTTTCAAAAACCAACTCCCACGCTTATATCCAAGGACCACTTAGAAATGTTACATAGATTTCCTGGAAAAAGGGACCCTTTTCCTGTTTTCCCATTTTGAACCCTCTTCCCGTTTTCCTGTTTTCCGGGAGAAGGTCGAAGAGGGCAGTGGTGACTTACCACGTGACCAACCGGATATCCGGCAGTTGTTACGTTAGGTTAGTGAAATGGTTTCTCTTGCTTTTGGGGAGGATAGATGTTGTGACAAGGGAAAGTGCATTAGGGGTTTTGTTGTTGTTTCTTTAGCATAATGAGTTTTGTTTATGCATGGGATGGTTTAAATAATATACTTAGCTTTGAGGTGGTGTCAGGTCAGTGAGATGAGTTCATTCTTTAAAGATCACTAACGCCCACGCATTTCATGCAATCGAGATGCAAATATTAAAAACGTCTTTAGTCTAAAACTGTTTTTTAAAAAATTAGTTATTACATCGTTAATTTTGCCTCAAAATTTCCTATGAGAAATTTGGGAACAGTCATTTGCGTTTATCTTCGAATCACTTTAATCGAAAACAAGTTTTGAATGTATGTTCTTTATAAGTAGAAGCGTTTTCACCGCTTAGAAGTTCAGAAATAATATATTACAAAAATATATACTTGTATAATAATAATATAAAATAATATCAAAATAGTAATTCAAATAGAAAAGTTGTACCTCAGTTTCAATTTTACAATATTTGAAGAATATTGTAAAATTGAAGTATTTTTACTACTTTAAAAATTGGGTGAATTGATAAAAAAAAAATTATGTTCCGGAATCTTATACTGCAGCTATGGAGCGGAATCTTATACTGCAGCTGTGAAGCGGAATTGTATACTGCAGCTGTTGAGAGAAATCTTTTACTGAAGCTGTGGAATGGAATTTCATACAGCAGCTGTGGAGGGGAATTTTATAATGAAGCTGTGGAATTGAATCTTATACTGCAGCTGTGGAGCGGAATATTATCTTTGCAGCTGTGAAGCGGAATATTATCACTGCAGCTGTGGAACGGAATACTCATATAATACTGCAGTTGTGGAACGGAATCTTATATTTTGTAGCTGTGGAGCGAAATCTTATACTGCAGCTGTGAAGCCGAATTGTATATTGCAGCTGTTTAGAGAAATATTATACTGCAACTGTGGAACGGAATCTTATACAGAAGCTGTGAAGGGGAATGTTATACTGAAGCTGATTAATTGAATCTTATACCGCATCTGTAGAGCAGAATCTTATACTGCAGCTGTGGAACGGAATCTTGTACTGCATCTGTAGAGCGGAATCTTATACTGAAGCTATGGAGCGGTATCCTATACTGCAGCTGTCGAGCGTAAAATTATACTGCAGCTGTGGAGGGGAATATCATACTGAAGCTGGGAATTGAATATTATAATGCATCCGTAGAACATAATCTTATACTGCATCTGTAGTGCGGAATCTTATACTTCAGCTGTGGAACGGAATCTTGTACTGCATCTGTAGAGCGGAATCTTATACTGAAGCTATGGAGCGGTATCCTATACTGCAGCTGTCGAGCGGAAAATTATACTGCAGCTGTGGAGGGGAATATCATACTGAAGCTGGGAATTGAATATTATAATGCATCCGTAGAACATAATCTTATACCGCATCTGTAGAGCAGAATCTTATACTGCAGCTGTGGAACGGAATCTTGTACTGCATCTGTAGAGCGGAATCTTATACTGAAGCTATGGAGCGGTATCCTATACTGCAGCTGTCGAGCGGAAAATTATACTGCAGCTGTGGAGGGGAATATCATACTGAAGCTGGGAATTGAATATTATAATGCATCCGTAGAACATAATCTTATACTGCATCTGTAGTGCGGAATCTTATACTTCAGCTGTGGAACGGAATCTTGTACTGCATCTGTAGAGCGGAATCTTATACTGAAGCTATGGAGCGGTATCCTATACTGCAGCTGTCGAGCGGAAAATTATACTGCAGCTGTGGAGGGGAATATCATACTGAAGCTGGGAATTGAATATTATAATGCATCCGTAGAACATAATCTTATACCGCATCTGTAGAGCAGAATCTTATACTGCAGCTGTGGAACGGAATCTTGTACTGCATCTGTAGAGCGGAATCTTATACTGAAGCTATGGAGCGGTATCCTATACTGCAGCTGTCGAGCGGAAAATTATACTGCAGCTGTGGAGGGGAATATCATACTGAAGCTGGGAATTGAATATTATAATGCATCCGTAGAACATAATCTTATACTGCATCTGTAGTGCGGAATCTTATACTGCAGCTGAAAGCGGAATCTTATACTGCAGCTGTGGAGGTGAATCTTATACTGAAGTTGTAAAGCGGAAGCTTATACTATGGCTGTGCACCGGAAACTTATACAGCAGCTGTGAAGCGGAATCTTATGCTGCAGTGAATGAGCGGGTATCTCATACTAGAGAGCTGTGGAACTGAATATTATCACTGCAGCTGTGGAACGAAATTTTATATTTTGTAGCTGTGGAACAAAATCTTATACTACAGCTGTGAAGCCGAATTGTATACTGCAGCTGCGAAGCGGAATATTATATTGCAGTGGTGGAGCGGAATCTTATATTGCAGTTGTGTAGCGGGAATATTTATAAAAATATTTAAACTAAAAATTATATATTTTTTTGTTTAAATACTTTATATAATTTTTAAAAAAATTATATAATTTTTTGTTTAAATACTTTATATAATTTTTAAAAAAATTATATGATTTTTTGTTTAAATACTTTATATAATTAAAAAAAATATATTTTTAATATTTTATATAATTTTTAGTTTAAATACTTTATATAATTTGAAAAAAAAATATTTTTAATATTTTATATAATTTTTAGTTTAAATATTTTATATAATTTTTAGTTTAAATATTTTATATAATTTTTAGTTTAAATATTTTATATCATTTTTAGTTTAAATATTTTATATCATTTTTAGTTTAAATATTTTATATAATTTTTAGTTTAAATACTTTATATAATTAAAAAAATATTTTATTTGAAATATTTTATATAATTTTTATTTACACAATTCTAAATATATATATATATTTTTCTTATTTATTCTTCTTTATATTTTGTGGCGAATTTTCATAGGACCGCGAAAGGGTTATTTTTGCCATAGTTGATTCAAAAAAGCAATTTAATGATATACGTGATTGAAAATATACGTTTTACGATCAAAAATTAAAACTGGCTTTTCTACGATCTATACTTACGATGTATGATTAAAAGTAGCTCATGTTTATCCACGTACAATAAAAATAGAATTCACTATTTTTTTATGATATATTAATCGCATCCAACATTAGAAAAAAAATCACATAATTTTTTTTTTTAATTTAATTTTGTTTCACATGACACATTTCTATATTTTTCATTTTTACTCTTTAGCTTAATATAAATAATCCAAACAAAAACGTTACCGATGTTAATAGAAATATACTCGTTGCCATAACAATAACACACATTCCAAGCCCATCTGTGCTCCACCAATAATCCGAGTCCACTTAAATTTCTGCAATGGGAGAGACATGTAATCCGATTGGCTGAAGGGATAGTGGATGACACAGGCAGCATCTTTGTTTACCCTAAGTAAATGCGTTTACAGTTCCCCGAAATATAAAACCTTTGGGGGGGAGTTCCCTTTTTGTAAGTGCTAAGGGGATGTCCTTGGTGAATGGATAGTACAGAACCCAGTGTATCGATTTGGATATATAAATGTTTCGTTCAAATTTTCGGATGCGAGATGTCTTCAATATCAGTTGCATAAAATATTGGGATAGAGACATTATGTTAAGTTTTTTGGGTGATCCGTTCCGACACTACACAATTAAAAATATGTACTTGAAAATAAGTAAACTGTACTCATATTTGTACATCCGATCATGGCTCCAACAAAGTTCCAACAGAGCTCAAAAATGAGTAAACATTCGTAAATGTTTGCATATACAGGCTGCCTTTATAAATTAAAACTCTGAAAATTTATATAAATGTATTAATCATCCTCAAGATGAGCACCTGAGGCTAGGATTTGTAAAATTACATTTAGTGTTTTTCATGATTTTAACAACTTCAGAAATAATGCATAATGAAATATTTTGAAAAACAATATTTACAAGATTTTGAACGTTCCTTAGTGGTTTAACTAGTATCGTGCCAGACTTTGACACAAGTGATCGCGGGTGCCAGTTCCTACGTGAGCCAATCAGCATTTGTTTTTATAAAACGTATATTGTTAACTGTTTCGCAGCAGCACGTTACCAAACAGCTGATATAAAATAATGCAGTAAAATTCCAATTATTCGAACTCCAGTTATCCGTAATCGCTTTGACGATCGCCGATTATCCGGATCGCTTTGACGACCGCGGATTATTCGGATCGCTTTTAGAATCGCCAATGATCCGGAGCGCTTTAAGAATCAGCGATTATCCGGATAGCTTTAAAGATCGCCAATTATCCGAATCGTTTTGAGGATCGTTAATTATCCGGATCGCTTTGAGGATCGCCAATTATCCGGATCGTTTTGGGTATCGTCAATTATCCGGATCGCTTTGAGGATCGCCAGTTATCCGGATCGCTTTTAGGATCGCCAATTATCCGGATCGCTTTGAGGATCGGCGATTATCCGGATAGTTTTGAGGATCACCAATTATCTGGATCGCTTTGAGGATCGCCAATTATCCGGATCGCTTTTAGGATCTCCAATTATCCGGATCCCTTTGAGGATCTCCAATTATCCGGATCGTTTTGGGGATCGCCAATTACCCGTATCGCTTTAAGAATCGGCGATTATCCGGATCGCTTTGATGATCGCCAATTATCCGGATCGCTTTGAGGATCGGCGATTATCCGGATAGTTTTGAGGATCACCAATTATCTGGATCGCTTTGAGGATCGCCAATTATCCGGATCGCTTTTAGGATCTCCAATTATCCGGATCGCTTTGAGGATCGGCGATTATCCGGATAGTTTTGAGGATCACCAATTATCTGGATCGCTTTTAGGATCGCCAATTATCCGGATCGCTTTGATGATCGCCAATTATCCGGATCGCTTTGAGGATCGGCGATTATCCGGATAGTTTTGAGGATCACCAATTATCTGGATCGCTTTGAGGATCACCAATTATCTGGATCGCTTTGAGGATCGCCAATTATCCGGATCGCTTTTAGGATCTCCAATTATCCGGATCCCTTTGAGGATCTCCAATTATCCGGATCGTTTTGGGGATCGCCAATTACCCGTATCGCTTTAAGAATCGGCGATTATCCGGATCGCTTTGAGGATCGCCAATTATCCGGATCGCTTTGAGGATCGGCGATTATCCGGATCGCTTTGAGGATCGGCGATTATCCGGATAGTTTTGAGGATCACCAATTATCTGGATCGCTTTGAGGATCGCCAATTATCCGGATCGCTTTTAGGATCTCCAATTATCCGGATCCCTTTGAGGATCTCCAATTATCCGGATCGTTTTGGGGATCGCCAATTACCCGTATCGCTTTAAGAATCGGCGATTATCCGGATCGCTTTGAGGATCGCCAATTATCCGGATCGCTTTGAGGATCGGCGATTATCCGGATAGTTTTGAGGATCACCAATTATCTGGATCGCTTTGAGGATCGCCAATTATCCGGATCGCTTTTAGGATCTCCAATTATCCGGATCCCTTTGAGGATCTCCAATTATCCGGATCGTTTTGGGGATCGCCAATTACCCGTATCGCTTTAAGAATCGGCGATTATCCGGATCGCTTTGATGATCGCCAATTATCCGGATCGCTTTGAGGATCGGCGATTATCCGGATAGTTTTGAGGATCACCAATTATCTGGATCGCTTTGAGGATCGCCAATTATCCGGATCGCTTTTAGGATCTCCAATTATCCGGATCGCTTTGAGGATCGGCGATTATCCGGATCGTTTTGAGGATCGCCAATTATCCGGATCGCTTTGAGGATCGGCGATTATCCGGATCGCTTTTAAGATATCCAATTATCCGGATCCCTTTGAGGATCGGCGATTATCCGGATCGTTTTGGGGATCGCCAATTATTCGGATCACTTTGAGGATCGCCAATTATCCGGATCGCTTTGAGAAAAAAAGAAATCTTCAAAATCCACATTTTATAAGTTTTTTATCTGTGAATTATAAAAAAAGTCACAATACTTACCAAATGACATACCGTACATTACATACCAAAGCCCAATTTTTTGTTTAATTAAGAAATACATTTTCTTTATGAATTATCTATTTATCCGGATATTCGATTATCCGGATGAGATCTGGTCCCAATTGATCCATATAATTTTTGTTTAACTGTTCATACTTATAATATTGAAAGATTAGTATACAATGTAATTCGTATTGAAATATATATACGAATAATACGACTCGTTTTTTTTTCATGTACTGTTTCTGAAAATCTCGAAATTTGCCAAAATTAAAAGTCACGCATTATAATTGTATTTTTTTATTAACCTCGCATCATATTAATAGTTAAATAAATGAGCTATCATAAGATTTTATTCTTATATAATCAATTTTGGTAAGCGGAATTCCAGCTATCCCTTTCATATATATAACTAGATATAAATACTTTATTTTAAATAAATTTCAATACTTTTTTTTCTAAAATAAGTAATTAAAGTAAAACAGTATAAAAACATTATAATAATTTACAAGCCGTTGCTCAGTGATATCTTCGACAACTCGTACTTTCTAAGAATAGAAAATAAAAGGAACGCATCATAGCAAAAGAGTTCGAAAGCAGAAAATAGTCAGTTTATTACGAACTTTTTTGTGTTGGGAAATTGATTATAGATAGTTAAATTGTATGAACGCAAGTTATTATATGCATTTATTATTATTATTAAAAATATGTATAATAAACTCTTTGTGACCCACATTTTAAAACTATAATTTCTCAAAGTAAGTATTTTTTACCATATATTGCGAAGAGTTTATAAAATTACATAAAAGTCACAAACACTTTTCTTCACTTTTCAATCAAATTTTGGAACAAAAATGTCTAGAAGTAATATAAAAAAATTTAAAAGATCTACTTTGAAATAAGTTATTCATTTCCTCAAAAGGAATGAAAAGTTAGCTCCCCTCAAACTACAAAAATATCCGAAATACTTGCTACTGATACGATTATAAGCTGATAAAGTCACGTGCAACATTTATGACCAAAAGAAATACTTTTGCGAGAAAAACTAGAACACATAAATACGTACCAATATCTGAGAAACAAGAAAATTGCAGTTTTGAGAAGAAAAAAGAGTAAAGAAAAGTATTATGTTTTTATCTTTAATTCTTATTTCTATACACAATTTTAATCATCGTTCAATTTTGACTAGTCAATATACCCGTTCTTCGCACTGAGTTTTTAAAAGTGATCCCCATAGAAACAAATAATCATGTGGTTTAATTTAAAAAAAAAGTAAATGCAGTTTTTTAATATTGTTATATATTTTTTCCTGGAATTGTTTTTCTGGAATGTGTATAGTAATCTAGTAATTAGATTGGTTCCTTTTACGTTAATTCCTTTCGGCTATCAAATATAATCTTCTGCGTAGAGGGGACTAATGCATGCTAAATCCGTCGTGGTACATTGTTCTCCAGCCTATATTGAGATTGCGTGGGTGCTGGCTCATGTGTTGTCTTCGTTATTTGACTTTGGTTCAAAATTACGAGGCTGTATGCCCGATTCCATCCTGCAGGATAAATCCCGAACCGTCACCGATAGCCCATTGTAAACTTTAATTTGATACTATATTATCGAATGTATATAATTTTTTTATTGTTTTGACTTTAGATGTCTAAAAAAATCTTGTTGATAGAACAGATTATTATTATGATAACATATGGTGCCCAGGATTCGAAATAAGGAGAAAAAAGTTAAGTGTCATTGGTACTTAGCGATTTTTTTTATTGTCCGAAATGTTCTGCTTGGGAGTAATTTTAAAATAATCCTAATTGCTTAAGAAGAGCTTCCAATTGTTACGATATTTTTATAATCGTAAACGTTTTATTTTATAGATAAAATTAAAAGCATGTTTCCATTTGCTCTCTAAAAACATCGCCGTTTTACTGACAAAGTTACTGAAAAGCATGAGAGCAACTATAGGAAATCAAATTTAGGCGTCAAAAATGACGACTGAGTGTAAAATTACGGTCGCCAAACTTACATTTTTAGGTGTAAAATACGATTAACAACCGCTGATTTCGAACCCTGATGGTATCTGATATAATTTTTTTTTTAAAGAATAAAACATAAATTTGGTTAATTCTAATTGCTTAAGCATATCTACTAACTGTTATAATATGTTTGTAATCGTTAAAGCTTTTTTTAAAAATAAAATTAAAAGCATGTTTCCATTTGCTTTTTAAAAATATCACCGTCTTACTGACTGAAAATCATAAGAGCAGTTATAGGATATCAAAGTTAGGCGTCAAATATGACGATAGGGTGTAAAATTCCGGTCGCCAAACTTACATTTTCAGGTGTAAAATACGATTAACAACAGCTCATTTTGAATTCTGATGGTGTCTAGTACAATTTTTTTTAAAAACAAAAAAATATTTGGTGAGTATGGTCAAATAAATTTGGCGAACATGGAAAAAAAATTACTGAAAAGCGTAAGAGCAATTATAGGAAATCAAAGTTCGGCGTTAAAACACGACTGGATGTAAAATTATGGTCGCCAAACTTAAATATATATATATGTAAAATACGATTAACAGCCGCTCATTTAGAACCCTGATGGTGTATAATGCCATTTTTTTAAAGAACAAAAAATAAATTTGGTGAATATGGTCAAATAAATTTGGTAAATATGGTCAAATGAATTTGGGGAATATGGAAAAAAATTTACTGAAAAGCGTAAGAGCAATTATAGGATAACAAAGTTCAGCGTTAAAACACGACTGGATGTAAAATTATGGTCGCCAAACTTAAATATTTAGGTGTAAAATACGATTAACAGCCGTTCATTTAGAACCCTGATGGTGTCTAATACCATTTTTTTTAAAGAACAAAAAATAAATTGGTGAATATGGTCAAATAAATTTGGTGAATATGGAATAAAATTACTGAGAAGCGTAAGAGCAATAATAGGAAATCAAATTCGGCGTTAAAACACGACTGGGTGTAAAATTATGGTCGCCAAACTAATACCATTTTTTTAAAGAAGAAAAATAAATTTGGTGAATATGGTCAAACACCACGTCTCCCTTTCTGTAGCTAGTAAAACTTAAAGGGTTAAGAGATTTATTACTTTCCCCTCTCATAAGAAACTAATCTCACCCCAATAATCATTACGGAGATCTAAAACTATTCGTCACCCATTCCCGAAAAAAAAAAGAACCGAGTCCACCCTCTCCCAGCCTTGATAAATTGAGGGAATGGCGCGAATTTCCACTTCAGAATCGAGAGGAAATCGCCGGGCAAAAGAACAATAAAAAATGACAGTAGCAGTGACTTGGACAGAAACCAAAATAGTCTGTTGCGCATTAATATACATGGAAGGTGAAACACCTGTTACTTTCATGACTCTCTAGGAGAATAGTAATGAAAATGCTATCTTTTTTTGGATGTTTGTAAAAAAATCGTGACGACAGACACATTTACAAAAAAGCAGACATATTTTCTCTTTTTTTTTTTTTTTTTTGTGTTCCACTGTAATTGTTCGCGCATTTTTGCTTTCGCTATCATCAACACGAACAGAGTTTTTTTTGTAGTGGAATATATTTTAAAAGAGCTTTATATTAAAGGAATTATTTGGGTAAGGGAGTTCTACTGTCATTTTATTGCTTAGGAATTTTCCAAGGAATATTCTCTATAAAATATTTGAACTATTTTTTAGAGAAGGTAACATGCAAAGTTAAAATGATTAGATCATGTTGTTTTTTGTAAATATATAAACATTTTCATATACATATACACACACTTTTCGTCTGTAATAATCGCCATTTACTCAAAATATTTTTTTTTAACATTTTGGTCTCGTTTAAAATGCTAAGGCTTTGTAACTAATTAACTTAAAACTTAATTGTTAATAGTTTTTGAAGCACTAATATTTGTGTTATAAACGTATGAATAGCTTTTTTAAATGTACTTATAAATTTATTTTTTCTACGAATTATCAAACATAAAAATTTGAATATTTTTGTAAGTTTTGAAATTAAAATAAGTTTTTAAAAACTATTAAAACCCAAATCTGCAAAAAACTATTCATACGTCTATAGTACATACCTTAATGTTATTTAATGAATTAATTTTTTTAAAAAACATTGAAAATTGAATGAGAAGTAGTGTTTTTTAAAAAAAGTCTATTTATGCTTTAAAAAACGCAAAAAATAACATTAATAAAGTTTAAAATATTATTTTTGTATTTGGATATTGTTCATAAAAAGATGTTCTAATAACTAAAAAAAAAAGGTATTTCTGAATTCATTAATAAACAAATTAGGATTTGGGGGTCGGGTCTCCCTTAAGGTGGCGAATTTTTCCTAACCTTTTTCATCTGCAGACGCCGCGTTCGACGTTCGTCAAGGATTTCGACACTAGATTGGTTGTCTCCTGTGTCTCAGAGGGAAATCGACCAATAAGGTGTGAAGGACGTCCGAATGAAAAAAGCGAGGACTGTTCCCCACCTTGAATATGTCTGTCTTTCCATAAACTTTGTACAGTGTTGGGGGTTCATGAAGGGGTACAGGGGGGGAGGAGGAGGGGGTATTGCAATGTGTGGGATCACACACACCACCTAAAAATATTGCAAATCAACAGAAGACCAAAACAACAAACAACATTTCAGGAAAATTAACTGTTTTGCTTCCGGTTTGAATGTTTCTGAGCTACCAGTATATGTATGCATAATGGGACTCAACTAGTTATAGTCCCTAAAAATAAAGGCCGTCGCCAATAGCCCACTGTGCAGCTCTAGTGCGACGTTAATTAACAAAAACCAAAAACCAAAACCTAAAAATAAAGAGCCCCAGTTGCTCAGTAGATAAGGCGTTCAGCTACTAATCAAAGGATTGGTGGTTCGAATCCGTGCGATGGACTTGACATAGAAAAGTAAAAAAGTAGTAATCTTGCGATAGGAGGGTTGCCAGCTTCACTACGAAAATACTAGAAAGTCGTCCAGAACATCCGACAAATTATACCGGCGTGTATACGGGACTGGTGCACGATACATCTGATCGGGGTCCAATGTCCTGACGCCTATTGAGGTTGCGTCGGGTGCCAGCTCAGGTGTTGTCTTCGTCATCTGACCATGGTTCAAAAACACAAGGAATCGTTCCCGGGTCTTTCCTTTGAGATAGGCCCCGAACCGTCGCCAATAGCCCACTGTGCAGCTCTAGTGCGACGTTAATTAAACAAACCAAACCTAAAAATAAATGCTAATTAGCAGTTATGATAATCAGTTATTAATAATGGTTAAGCTGGTATGCTAATTAGCAATTACTTATTAATTTATAATTATTAATTAATAATTTGTTAATTACTGAGGAATTTGCTTACATTTCTAAGATATAAACAATTTTTGGTAGAAATTTTTTGGGGATGGTTTGAGCCCTTCTCCTTTTTCCTACGCCTATGGTAGAATAACGTGACACCTGACAGTGGGGGAGAAGAAGTCTGGTGAAGAGTGATAGTTTGTGACAGAGGAGGAGGTTAAAAATATGGAGAAAAGGAGTAAAGGTGTAACATCATTTATAGATGGCTCTTTGCCAGATTTACTCCTTTTAATCACTAAAAATATTATCCGCCATTTATAGAGACCCAGTGCATGTTAAATTCGTCATGGACCAATGACCTTACGCCCATTCAGGTTTTGTGGAGTACCAGCTCAGGTGTTGTCCTCGTCATCTGACCATAGCTCCAAAATACGAGGCAATGTTTCCGGGTCTTTCTTTCGGGAAATATTCCGAACCGATGATCATAGACTTGTGCAGCTCTTGTGTGACGTTTTTTCGACAGCCTACTGAAATAAAACATAGGCAAAAGTTATATGATTTAAGCTTTAAGTGTTCAGAATGATTAAAAACGGTCGATATTTCATATAAAAGGTCAAAAGCGTTCCGACGGCTTTACTTAAAGGGTAACTTTATAAAAGTATATACATAAATAAAAGTTCTCTAGTTACAAAGATCATTGTTAGTGTCAGCCACCTACCCTATCACCACTTTTCAAAACTTTTTCCTCGTATACTTCAATCATACATCTCCATTTTTCCCTTTCTCTCAGCCTTTCACTCAATTTACATCGCCTTTTTTTTCCCCATGTAAAGGACATTTTCCCTCCAAGTCAACATCAAGGGAATCCGATCAATATACTCTTGCGTGATACCCTACAGAGGCCCACGCCCCTCAACTACCTGTGTAGGGGAAGGTTGGGGGGTGGGACACGCATCCATTCTAAACACCCTCCCCCGCCTTGGCTCTCTCCCCCCCCCCCCCCTCGATTGGGCAACTGAACACGGCATTACTCGTAACGCTTTAAAAGCCTTTTCTGGACTACAAGAGTGATTGTATTAGAAATGGTAATTGTACATTATATGGGGGGGGGGGGTAGAGGGAGGGAGAGTGCATGGAGTATAGAGAGGGTTTTGAGAAGTGGATATTGATGTCTGGTTGATTGGGGATTGAAGATGATGAGACACCTGGACGTATTTTTAGAGATAAGGTAATATATTGCAAATACGTGTGTGTTTGAGGGAAATAAGTGGTTATATGAAAACATGTGTCTGTATGATGCGTGCTATATTTGAAATATGAAAATCCTTGTTGTGGTTACTTGGTTGGATGAGCGGTCTTCGGTGACAGGCGATTGCTCGCTTTGTAGCATGCGGTTGGTGCATGTTAAACTTGTCGTAGTCTGAATGTTTTCTTGGGGAAGTTCATTGAATGGGGTGCCAGTTTATGTTTTGTTCGTGTTATTTGACCATGGTTCAAAATTACGAGAGTATGTTACTACTTCGTAGAATTAACATGAACTTTTTATATTCTTCTTCAAGTTAAGTATCTGAAGAGTATCTTCAAAAGTTTCTTTAAGTATCTTAAACAGTATCTTCAAAAGTTTCTTTAAGTATCTTAAACAGTATCTTCAAAAGTTTCTTTAAGTATCTTAAACAGTATCTTCAAGTTAAATATCTTCTATTTGACTATCTTCAAGTTAAGTAACTTCAACAGTAACTTCAAATTAAGTATCTTCTTAATTAAGTTAAGGGTCTTCAAGTTACGTATCTTCAAGTATCTTACAGTATATTTAAGTATCTTCAACTATCTTACAGTTAACATCAAGTATGTTAAAGTTAACTTCAAGTATCTTACAGTATTTTCAAGTATATTACAGTAACTTGCTTAACTATTTCTAACATATAAAGTTGGTCCGTTACTAAGTGTTCTTTATTAAAAGCATATTTTAAAGTGCTAGCACATTTAATAAAAAACACAACCTGAAAGTTCGCAAAGCCTTTGGAGATTTGTCAATATGTTCTAAAAATAATAAGATTATCAATTTTTAAGAATTAAAAAAAATAAATAAGGATACCAAAAAATATTTACTCTTATAGAAAAAATCAATATCTTTGGGCAGTATTAAATATTAATATCTAAAAAATAAATATTTATAATTATAAAAGCGCATCTCTTTTTAACTACAACTCCTACAATGTCGAATATAACAATATTTCTAATACAGCTGGCCTCTCCATCCTATTTTTACAGCTTTATATAGTTGAGTCAATTTCATTTAAAAACCACTAACAAGATTCTTTCACCAATACGACACTCTCATAAAAAAAATTACACCTAACCAACCACCATCATTAAAACCATCATTAAATAACATCACTCAACCCACAACATCTTCCCTGATCCCGCCAACTTTCGTTACCTAAAATCAGAGCCGGATCCCACTTCCCTTGGCATGGCGTGCAGGATGTCCTTGTCCGAGCCCAGCCGCTTACACATGCGCCAGACAGAACCAACGCCCTGCGCCAAAAAAAAAAAAAAACTGGTCACGGAAATTTCGAGCAACAGTTGAAATTAATTCCAGCAAAATGGGGATGACGAAATGGGGATTGGTTCACCCCTCCTATTCAGACGGTTTTCCATATATTGTGGACGCAATAAGGGGGGTTGGTTTGTCTTTATTCCTCTCCTCCCGTCTCCTTACATAAGATGGGGGGGGGGGGTTATAATGATTATTATGCAATGAGTGCAATTAGTAAAAATGAATAAAAAGAGCAATTGCTTGCCTACATAGGCTGCCTTCATTAACAACTTTCATTAAATATTAACTATTATAACCAAGTCTTACTGGTAATCGAACCCAGATCCTCAGGCACCGCTGTCCAGTGTCTTATCTACTGTACAACCAGAGTGACGTAAATAAGTTATAAACAGAAGAAATTTTAAAATGGTGTGCAAAAGAATGGGAATTGAGATAATTCAGTCTTTATAAATCAGTTTCGACATCATATAATGTGGAAAACCATCTTCTAAACAACTATTTGAAGTTTGTCAGGTCGCTTTGTTTGGATGGCTTGAACAGAAGCTGAGATTTAACAATATTAAATCACAATGCTCATTATTTAGAATGTGCGATTATTTAAATTTGAGTACGACATCGCTCATTTACCATGCAATTGTACTCAAAGAAAAATGAGTATATTCAAGTACTCATTTTTAAGGCAAAAATTTTTTTTGGCAAAAAACATTACGGACATGTGTTTATCGAGATGATCGCCAGGTTTAAGGTGTTTAAATTCAAACTCGACACTGGGTACCGGCGCATATTTAATTTAAAAATAACAATGGACGACAAATGAAAATTAAAGTTTTAATTCATCGACATAAACTACCGAATCTGACATGGTTTGGATAATGCAATTAATATCTTTCATATATCGCAAACCGTCTTGAAATAGACAGTAAAAATTCCTTACTTTTCATTTCAATTTTCTTAACTTCCGATTGGCATTAAAATTACATAGAAAATTAAGCAAAACTGACTTTTTCTCATTATTAGACAGAAATTTCAAACACTCCAATATTCAACACAAATATGTATAGATAAATAAAAAACCTTTTGAGTTAATTTAGAATTGTCAGACGATTTTTCCCTTTTCTAAAACATTATTAGAATAACTAAATTAAAATGCAAAGATAAAAAAAGAAGCATTAATATAAATTAAATTAAGACAAATTATCTTTTATTTCGAAAAATACCCATTTCATCCTTTCTTACCTTACCCTCAAAAGAGACCGAGTATTTTATTAGACAGCTTTTCTGCGTGCGCCTCCAAGCCCTTATGACACCAGTAAATCAATAAAAACAAAACTTTTAGAATTTCATAGATAGTTATGTCTGGCTTAACAATTAAATACTTTTTCCCTGCTGGAAAGTGAAACTAAACAAATTAAGTAAAATAAACAATATTAAATAAATGTTTAATTTCATTGAAAATAACATATTATATCATATTGTGGTTAAACTTTATTGACTCAAATTATATTATTAGCACAATTTTTTTCAACTGCAGGGTACTTTGATGACCTTGTTTCATACAAGCCCAAGCCATATGTGATTGTTGTTGCAACCAGTTTGCTATTAAAATCTGTAAAATTAAAAAATATATTATTAGTTGATGCTTTAATATAATTTATATACAATACATGTATTTTTACATGTATTGAATATAAACTTAAATTATTTATTAATCACATTACTGTTAAATATATAATAACAGTAATAAAAATTGCTTCAATTTTCAAATTGGCATTAAATATGAAATAAAATTATAATTAAATTTTTGCATAACAGACGATCATTTACCTGTGATATACAATTTTGTTTTATATTTTATAGACGTACGTACTTTATAATAAACAATAAAAAGTTGAAGTAATATTCTAAATCGATATTTAAGAACTACCTAAAAACTGTAATTACTTTTATTTTGAAATTATTTATGTAAATGCATATGAAAACTTGAGAAAAACGTTATTTTCATATTATGGAATCGTGCTTTCATAGAATAAAATGACTATGCACTTCTGTTTATTGAAACTTGTAAATATTTATCCACGTTTTTTAAAATTTCCAGAATATATAATTTAAATTTACTATTTGTTGTATTCATCACATCGCCACCAGAGCACTACAACTTTCATTTATACTGCAGCGACCCCAAGCGGACAAAGAGAAGTTTGAATTCTCTGAAGGAAGCAGTTGGTTTTACCAGTGCGATCTAATGAATGTGGTCCAATTGTATTAGATTTTACTCATTTGTATTATTTTTTACAAAGAGAAATACCATATTTGTGTTGTATCCGTAACATCCCCAATAAATTACTGCAACGTTCAGAACCACTACAGCGACCCCTAGCGGACAACGAGAAGTTTGAATTTTCTTAACTAAATAGTCTGTTTTGTCTCTTATGAATGTGGTTAAATTGTATTATTTATTTACTCAAACTCGTATTTTTCAAAAAAAAAGATATGATGGAAAAAACGCAAAGTGTAAAGCAGTTGGTATATTAAAAATATTTAAACTCGGATTTTAAAATTTTGCATATGCATTAATAATCTCACAAAACTTTGTTATTGTATTTTTTATTGTAATTGTATATGTATTTTCAAAGAAATTAGAGACTTAGTAATAATTTTATTATTTTTAAATTTATATTAAATTGTTTATGCAATCTTTCTAGCTGAAAGTCGATTATAAAAATATTCTTTGTTCTAATCACATTCGTAAAAATGGCATACGGTTTCGAGTGCTTATGGAGTACATAAAACCGAAATAAATTCTACACACTTAACTAAACAATTAAAGTTCTTAATAATTCAATGTAATCGCAATCATATAGAGATGAAAAATTTATTTACTTACATTCCATGTTATAGTTTAGGGTTGTGTCCAAATGATGATTAGATTAATTTATTAAAAAAAAATTAAAGTTTTATTGAAATTATCCGATTGATATCGAACATTTAAAAATGTTGTAAAGATTATTTAAAAAACTTTACTATTTTCACTTAATTCAAGCAATATTTTTGAAACGCTTATGAAAACGATAAGCATATTTTTTGTATTTTAAAACCATATAAGTGATGATTCTTTTTGAGGTGTAAATACATTTTAACGCTCCTAAAAAAAGATTCTTGGTTACTAACTGTGTCATTCAAATTTGGTAATCGCGAGGACTAATTCGTAACTAGGTGAGTGATTAATGCTTATTGATATAGTATTATTTGAATATAACATACAATATGTGTGATGGGGAAGAAGACTGAGGTGTCGGGCACCAGTGTCCGAATATCCAAAAATCATTTAATTGAAAGAAATTCCCACAAATTGAAGACGTGGGTGGAAGAACCAGATAACTCCAGTTTTCGAAATTGTTCACGAAGGAAGAAAAACACACAAAAATATTTAACTTTTTAAAAAAATTATTAAATTTGGGTAAAACATAAAATAATACCTTCCTCTGTCAATAACCGATTTGACTTTTTCATCCTTTTTTTTTATTGGAAAACAGTAATGGAGCTGTCTTGTTTTTTACACCTAACATTGGAATTCTGAAGCCAAGCTTATCAATAAAACCCCTGTAGATACTTCTCCGAAATCATCAATGCGATCGTGAACTTCAAACAGCAAAAACTATACTATCCGCTTAATTTCAGGAATGAGCAATAAACTACATAGGAATATAGTATAATAGCTTTAAAGTAAACTTCTTTACTAGAATTTCAGATGTTGTAATGCACCTTTTAGCTGGTTCAACAAATAAACACAATTTCAACAAACGAGTTTGGCAAACGACTGGCTGATGCAACACGGGAACCGATCCAACCAAGTAACCAAACGTTGTATTAATTCGGTGCAAAAACAAGACAGCTCCTGGCGCTGTACGTTTCTTGAACCGCTTGGTACAATAGCACAGCTCCTTTACCTTTATATATCTATAGCTATTGCCTACAGCTGTCTGGTTCTTGCAATCGATTGATGATATTTTTCTTTATAGGAATAAGTAAAAAAGTTTAAATCTGAAAAAGTGGAGCTGTCTGGTTCTTCCACCCTAGTCTTGCAATCGATTGTTGATTTTTTTTCTTTATAGGAATGAGTAAAAAAGTATAAATTTGAAAAAGTGGAGCTGCCTGGTTCTTCCACCCTCGTCTTCAATAATAAAAATATATATTATTTTAATATATCCTAACAGATTAAACTTGAAAGCGATTATCATTTACTAAACATTTTACATAAAATTCCTTATGAACCTTTTACTTCCCAGGTGTTAGAGGAAACCTACCTGGAATCAACCCCATCCCATCACTCTGCATATAACTGCAAAGGTGCCCTTGGGCCTAGTCACCTGCATTCCCCTCACGGACAGCCCCCACCCACCCCTTTTGAATGCTCTGGCAATCCGGAGATTATTAGCGCGGGGCATAAACAAGACAATTCCGCAAACGACCTCTTCCCTCGCCTCCACAGTATCCCCCCCTCCTTCAAGTGCATTCTGGAAGAAGAAGGAGCGCACAAAACTAAACACCCCCCCGAATGTCCTGCCCTACCTTTTTCCCTCTGCCACCAGACCGCTACTCTTCTCAACATTGATCTTCGCGAGATCGATACACATTCTCCAAATGGAGCCTTGTCTGCAGAAGTGGCGTAAGCGCTTGTTTTTGTTGCGCACCAACAACGGGCGATAATTGACCCGATATGATTGCAGTGGATGTTACGGCTGTCGCCATAACAATTATGGTTTTGGGGATATGTAGGATGCTGCGCTGTAGAGTGTTCGCCGAGTGATTGGTTTGGAAGTTTTTTTTTTCTGGGGGGGAAGTGGTGACTGGAATAAAACAAATGTGGTTTGGTTTGGTTGGTTTGGTTAATTAACGTCGCACTAGAGCTGCACAGTGGGCTATTGGCGACGGTTCGGTGTCTATCTCAAAGGAAAGACCCGGGAATGATGTAGGCCTCCGTGGCAGAGCGGTTAAGGGCGTCAGCTAGGAATACGAAGGTTCCCGGTTCGATGCCAGGTGACGGACTTGACAAAGAAAAGTAAAAAGTAGTGATCTTGTGATCGGAGGGTTTCCAGCTTCGCTACAAAATACTAGAAAAGTCGTCCAGAACATCCGCAAAAATTAAAGGCGTGTATACGGGACTGGTGCACGATAAATCTGATCGGGGTCCAAAGTCCCGACGCCTATTGAAGGTGTTGGGTGCCAGTTCAGGTGTTTCCTCGTCATCTGACCATGGTTCTAAAATAACGAGGTGTAGGTATGAATGAATGTATGTGTGAATGTGTATGTGTTCCCGGGTCATTCCTTCGTGATAGACCCCGAACCGTCGTCAATAGCCCACTGTGCAGCTCTAGTGCGACGTTAATTAACCAAACCAAACCCGGGAACGATGCCTCGTTATTATAGAACCATGGTCAGATGACGGGGAAACACCTGAACTGGCACCTGAACTAGACGTCGGGACTTTGGACCCCGATTTAATTTATGGTTCACCAGTCCCGTATACACGCCGTTAATTTTTGCGGATGTTCTGGATGACTTTTCTAGTATTTTGTTATGAAGCTGGCAACCCTCCGATCACAAGATCGCTACTTTTTACTTTTCTTTGTCAAGTCCATCGCCTGGCATCGAACCACGAATCTTCGTATTCGCAGCTGACGCCTTTAACCGCTCGGCCACGGAGGCCTAAACGAATGTGGTGTATTGTGATATTGTTAAGATTGTACATGGTTGTTCATAGCCGGATTTAAAGTTAGTGAGCTCCAAATGACTGAATATATTGCGCGGACCCCCCCCCCCCCTACCAATTACAAGGGGTGGGGGATACGGAATACCCTCAATAAAATTATGAGGATGGATTTTTTTAAATATATAATTCAGAACAGCAAAATAAACCATTTTTATTTGTACAAATGAAATTTGGATACACCGTGCTATCCACTGTGCTAAACACTCACACACACACGCACACGCAATTTCATCAGGATCAGCACTCGCATCGCATTCAATTTTTATATGCAAAGAAGTAAGCACACTAAAAATAGTCTATCTGGTTCTGGAGACCATGATTCTAATTAATAAAAGATTATTTATTTTGAGTTGCACCATAAATTAACGTGTATGTCTACGGAAGACAATATTTTTATAAATATATTATATATGTTTTCTGCTCGAACAGAGTAAAATTTCCCCTATCGGTAACTTTTGGTACTTTTTTTTATACGCAAATCTCTTCCCTACGCATCTTCAAAACAAATCCCTTAAATGAAATTTTGTATAATTCCGCTATTTGGTTAGTTTTAGATAAAGATGCTCCAGGGTAGATTATTTCATGGCCATCCAGTATGTAAGAAATTGTAAAGATTATTGCTTATGATGTTGTTTCAAAATAAATTCCAATTATTTTTGTGATACATAATTAGCTCAATTAGCATTTCCTAAATGGGCAGCTGTATGCGTACCATCATTCGGTAAGCAATTAGGCACAAAAAAATGCTTGTAACACTATCCTTGTTCCCATAACAATTATGGTTTAAATATATGCTTTTGCTGTAACGTGCAGTGTTTCTACTCTGATTGATTTCGAAATGTTGGTAGTAAGAAGTATTTTTGTTTGTGAAGCTTTGAATAAAATAAAAAGAATGTGCTATATTATAGTAATATTAAAACTTCAATAACTTGTCCGAAATTTAGAGGCGGTATAAACTTTAGCTCATTTTTGATGTCAATTTTTTTCAAATGAATTAAAATTAATTTATTTATCCACTGTAAAAAAAAGGTACTTAAAAATGAGTATGTTAACTTACTAATTTCCTTTAAGTATAATTGTATCGCAAACAAGTGATGACGTACTCAAAGTTAAGTAATCGTATTTTCTGTAAAGTGAGGATTTTTTAATGGGGGGGGGGGGGGGGAATGGTGACTAGAATAATATGGTGGTATATTGTTCTATTGTTGTCTCTTTTATAAATCATTTAAGATTAAGAAATGGTAAAATTCACTTATTTTGTTTATCATTTTAGGCAGAGAAAAAGTTGGGAAAGTGGCCGACCACGCCGAGGAAAGTGGACACTGTCTATTTAGTCCCCTTGCGGTGCTGCCACAAAGCTGAAAATGCATCAACTCCTTGGCTATCATTGTCATACTGGTGGTAGGAGATATTTTGTTTATTTGTGTGGGAATTTTTGAAGATTTTGATAGTTTATTGCAACAATTATTATAACTCAATACAAGTTTATAATACATTCGATTATCAGTAACCAATATAATTATTTTATTTAAACATCAAATGTATAAGTTGAAGTTAGTTGTTTAGACTGCAGAATCGCATTTATGTAATTTCGTCAGAAGGCGAAGTGGCTACATTGTTAAAAAATAATTACGACCTTGCACCAAAGTTTGGTACCACTGCAACCACCATTTGGTGCTTAGTTTCACTTTACGGTGCTACCACGAAAACAATTTAGTGGCGAAACGTTGCACCAAAGCTCATAACGATGCATAAAACTCAAAATTCGAGTTTTCTTAGTATTTTAATAGTAGTATTTTTGTAGCGAAGATGGTAATCCTCCGATCGCAAGATAAAAACTTTTTTACTTTTCTTTGTCACGTCCACCAATCGTGCTCGAACTATGAATCTTCTGATTCATAACTGAACGCCTTTATCCGCTGTGCCACGGAGGCCGTTGTTCGTCATTGTCTTTCTTGTAGGGGTTTCCTCGGCTTGTTGATGTAACCACAGCGAAAATTTCGGTTGCAGTTAAAGCGGTTGAACCAATTATCGGTAAAACCTCCGCTTTTTTCCGATACAGGATTTTTGTTTCATTCTAAATTCCACGATAATATGGTGTAACTTGCTACAGACCGCTGTTTTGCACCAAGATATGGTACATCGTTGAGATAAAACTTTTAACAGAGTATAGCCACTATTTCCAGAGAATATGAAGGCTGGATCAGGTGCTCAAGCTGTCTATACATTTGACACACGAGGCTTGTTCTGGGTGTGAGGAAGAAGACAAAAGTTTCATGTAAATAATTGAATAAAAAGGCAATAACTAACAAAGTTTTGTTAAACATTTCTTTAAACCCTAATAATGCTTAGAAAATTAGTTTCAAATGTGCTAATATGTTTCGTAACTTTTGTATTGAATGATAATGTTGCTTTCACGTTAAAAAAAAATACACGTTCATATTCTTTAAAAGTACTGTCGAACAGTTATTTTTTTTATATCGGGCATAAATCAATATCCACTTTGTCCTGCCCAGTCAGAAAAATTGGCAATTTGGTAGGGTTGCGGGATTTTTTTTTTGTATTTAAGTAATAAAAATACAACCACAATAAATGTTTTGCATAAATCTAAATAATGAAACTAACATATTCCAAATTCTCATATATATATTTTTAATTTTTACAAAAAAATCGTGGCCACTACGCCCACCCTTCCCTTATATCATTTAGCATTGTTACATTGTTGGAGTAGGTCGCACATGCAAATTTCATGTCTAAAATCATTTAGCAAACAATTAGCCGAAGAAAGACCATTTAATGCTACGCTGGAATAGTAATTATGGTTTAGATATATGGCGTGCTCTAGTTATGACGTTCACTGCTCGTAGGGAGATTGGTTTGGAGTTGTAAAAAGTTTTTATTGTAATAGTAATGGTGACTAGGATAAATCAAATTTGGTACATTGTGGTACTTTTATCAGTAGCAGTTTTATGTATTTTTCTTTTGTAAACTATTAACGATATGTACCATTACATGTTTTACTTTCCGCTGTAAAAGATATTATTTGAATTTATGATGTTGTCTGTCAATAAAAAATTAATACTCGATTAATTTGACGAAGTTGATACCACAAAAATAAGTTTTGGGGAAGAAAATGACCAGGATTAAACCGAATATAAATATATTTTAATGTTATCATGGATATAAGCGTACCATGACATTTTTTAAAATGTCAAATGCATGTAAACAATCATTTAGTAAACAATTTCCCCTCAAAAAATATTAATAAATGTTGAAGGTTATAAATACACAAATAATGTGAATAACAAATTTAAAAAATTTCAAAGTAATAATTGAATAATAGTAAACTATTCATGTAGGGGCTGTGGAATGCAATTAAAAAATTAGGGTAAGCATATAGTCCCCACCCACTGTAATATAAGGTTTGGTTCGTGAATCCATCGGTTTCTCCCTGTATTTTCAGTAAGCTTTAGATCTCTCCGCACTCGTCAAAAGTTAGCCTTCTTGGTATCATTTTACTTGTCTTGAACTATTTTTTACACCTATTTAAATTTCCTATGAACTATAGTATGTTATTTTGGCTTCCTATTGTTAAATTCGACAAATCGTCGCTCTCTACTTCGCATAATTTTCTCACAAATAGTTTAAAATTTCAACTAAATAAATGGAATTGCGCAACTTAAGACTATATTTAGTTTAATTATGCGCTCGCTACCTTCCTTTTGATTAGAACTAAATTTACAGTTCTTAAGGAGGGTAGACTATGACAGAAATTTATATAATTTTTTTCACCCACGTGGTGCAAAAGTCAGAAGTGAGAGTTGGTTAACAATTTCATGGTCGACGCGACCAACCTTTTTCTACACGATGGTAGATTATTTATCACCATAGGCGAAATTAAATGTTTTTTGAAAATATACGTTATGTTTCGCTCGATTTTCTGCGGATGTACCCGTCACGATTTTAAAAAACTTATTCATGTCAATAATACTTGATTCTATTTAAAAAATTTAGATTCAAATATCGGATATAAGTAAAAAAGTTAAAGTTGTGTTGTTCCCTGAAATCCATGCATTTGTTTTTGAATTGGTATTGGTTACTCTGAATGCCATATATAGGTTGTGACAGCAATCGTACGTCACTGAGAACTGCAGTATTTCTGTAAAAGAGTGCATTGTTCCATCCCATTTTTGAAGAGTTTATTTAAAATGACTTTATTAATATTTATTAACATGTTTTTAAGAACGACATGTATGAAATCTATAAAGAAATCGCACTAGATTGTGAGAACGAAATTTTCCTTTTGGAACCACCTGCACTGTAAATTATATGGTGCTTAAAAATGAGTACCTTGAACTACTCGTTTTTTTTAAGGAAAATTGCATCGTAAATGAACGATGACGTACTCAAATTTAATCAATCGTACTTTCCAAAAAATGAGCAGTGTTATTTAATATTGCTAATCTCAGCTTCTGTTCAAGCCATCCTAACAAATCGACCTGACAAACTTGAAATAATTGTTCAGAAGATGGTTTTCCACATTATTTGAGGTCGATTGCTTAAATGGAAACAGAGTTATTACAATTCAATTATCTTACTTCCTATTCCTTTTTGGCACACATTTTGAACATTTCTTTTGTTTATACCTTCTTCACGTCGCTCTGGTAGTACAATGGAAAGGTCCTGGAATGCGGTGTCTGAGGATATGGGTTCGATTCCCGATAAGGCTTGTTTGTAATTGTTGATATTTATGGAAAGTGATTTATGAAGGCAGCCTATGTAGTCTAGCATCTACTCAGCGATGCATCAGCGACCCATGACAAGCATCGAATGTACTCAAAAATGTGTACTTTTAACTTATTTTTGAGTACCTATTTTTAACAGTGTACTAATTAATCCACATACTAAGTTAACTAACTTATACCATATAAACGATTTTGAAAGCCACGACCTGAATTACAAAATTTCAGCCAACTTGATTTATTAATGTCAATGAAACCCACAAAAACAATTGGAATGAAAGGTTCGTGTTCAAAAATAAAAAATTCACTTCCTGTCAAGTTTTTTTAAAAATAATAACAGAAAATTATCTGTTATTGCAAATTATTAGTAACCTCTTGAGTGTTCAATACAATCTACAAATATCGATTAAATAGGCATTCTTAGAAAAAGAGCCACACTGAATAGGACAAAGTGTGTGAAAAGAAGTGCAGAAGATATCCTTTAGTTCATAAGATACCTTTGTGGGCTCCTTTCGTTAGAGGCTCCTTTTTACGCTTTTCTCGTTTGTGTTTCTCGAGGAAAAGAATTCTGGAGTTGGGTAATTGTCTCATGTATCTGATTCCGATAATTATCCTTGTATGTTCACTTCGCTTAAAAAAATAAAATTGAAACAAGAGAACAAGAGAAACAAGATAACTTGTTCAAAGATAAAAAGTCATGTATTGAAAATCATGCACTTATTGTTAACCTCTACTAATATCTATCTTTGGAAAGTATTTAATTGAGACTTTACAACCTTCTATTTAAACTACTATTGATTATCGTTACAAATACTGAAACGAGTTTGTTCACATTTTGTGTTTAGATTTTTTTTATGCAAAACTTCTTTAAAATCAGCTACATGAGGTATCAGATGGACCATTTAGACACTATAACTGTGTTATGAATTAATAGATTAATATAAGTTTGGTCTCGTACCATAGGAAATAGGCGCCGATGCGTATAAAATCTTTAAACAAAATAAAGCAAAGCATGTATGGGAGGTGGAAGAAGACCCGCGTGTAAGACGGAACTTCTGGTTTACCTTTCTTCTGTTGCGAATAAAAAATATTTCAAGTTGGCAATAAAATATATTTTGTATAATCTTCTCAACTTAATATGTTTTTAATTTGAAATAAGCCAAATGGGGAATTAGTAAAGAACCATATTACGCTCTTAGGGTGGTCCATTCTGATACTTTGACACGGGGACGAATATAACAATTGGCAGAAAACTGGTTGTCTTCGATAGCAAATTATAAGGAAAGACGTAAAGGCTGTAAGTTAAAATCTTTTTCGGAATTGTTAAGATTTGTTAGTTGGAAATGCATATCTTATTTAAATGTTATGTTACTTTACAATATAAAAAAAAACTTCAAGGTGGCGTGATTTCCTTGTTCTCGCCTAATAGCAATAAGGGATCCAGTGGCCCAGTGGATAAATGCGTTCAGCTAGTAATCAGAGGATTACTGGTTCGAGCCCATGCGATGGACTCGACAAAGAAAAGTAAAAAAGTAGTGATCTTACAATCGGAGGGTTGCCAGCTTCACTACAAAAATACTAGAAAGTCGTCCAGAACATCCAACAAGTTATACTGGCGTGTATACGTAACAGGTGCACGATAAATCTGATCGGGATTCAAAGTCCTGACGCCTATTGAAGGCGTGGGTGTCAGCTCAGATGTTATCCTCGTCATCTGTCTATGCTACAAAAATACGAGGCATCGTTCCCGGGTCTTTCCTTCCAGATAGCTTTTAACCGTCGTAAATATCCCACTGTGCAGCTCTAATGCGACGTTAATTAACCAAACCAAACGTACTAGCAATATCCCCCCAACTCCGAGCTAGCGTTCCGAATCCGGAAATAGGCCGTGTGGTTGGGATTATGAACTTCTTGATCAAAATTTTGCAGCATTCTTAGTTGTTCCTACAAAAGGTTTCGTATTCTATTTGGTGCACGTTATCGTTAGTCCGCCGTAATCAAAAGAAATATTATTCACATTGAATTCACGGGCGGCTTAATGGCCAAGCGACACAAGTTGTGCTAGTTTCATTTCTTGGTTTCACCGCTATAATGCTATTAATTTTTTTCTAATGTTTCATGTGAAATAATTCGATTTTTGGCTTTGTTTTATACAAATACAAATACAAATACAAATATTGACGACCAACAACAGGCTCAAGGCCCAACAAGGTTGGTCCATCTAGTACCTCTTAACTATCCCCCAATGCATATCTAACTTCTTCTTAAAATCCGTTACTCCTTTACAATTAACAATATTCACTGGCAAGTTGTTCCATTTGTCTATTACCCTATTATAGAAATAGTGTTTTCTCCCTTCCCGATTAAAATGGGATTTGTTTAACTTAAACCCATGACCTCTCGTTCTATCACTCATATTAAAATCTAAACCCTCCACATCTCCTTGTTTGATAAATTTGAATAGTTGAATCAAATCTCCCCTAACCCTTCTTTCTTCCAGAGTATACATATTCAAATTTCTTAATCTATCTTCATAATTCATGCCTGAGAACCCTTGAACCATTTTAGTAGCCCTGTGCTGAATTTTCTCTAACAATGCAATGTCTTTTTTAAGATATGGTGACCAGAACTGTACAGCATACTCAAGATGTGGCCTTACTAAACCTCTATACAATGGCAAGATAATATCCTTAGATTTTGATGAAACACTTTTCCTGATGTACCCCAACATTCTATTAGCTTTTTTGCTAGCCACTGTACATTGATGACTCATTTTAAAATCCTCATTTACCAACACACCCAGATCGCTTACAATCTCACTATTTTTGATTTCTGCACCCTGTAAAACATATGCAGCCTTACTATTTTTGATACCCATGTGCAACACTTGACATTTACTGATATTAAAAGACATACCCCATTTAACAGCCCATTCTGATATTTTTGTTAAATCACCTTGTAATTGCTCTATTTGTTCCCCAGAATTCACAGTCCTCATAATTTTTAAATCATCTGCAAAGATGCTGACCTTGCTCCCAATCTCCCAACTGATATCATCAATAAAAATAATAAATAAAAGTGGACCTAACACAGAACCCTGTGGTACTCCACTTTTAACTTCTGCCCACTGAGAGTAATTACCTTTAATTTGCACCCGCTGACTCCTACCAATTAACCAATTCCTTATCCATTGTAAAATTTCACCCCCAATCCCTAACCTTTCCAACTTGAACAGCAATGCCTCGTGGGGAACTTTATCAAATGCTTTCTGGAAATCAATGTATACTACATCTACACTGTTCCTTTTATCTAATTCTTCAGTAACCCTATCGTAGAATTTTAAAAGATTTGTTGTACAAGATCTTCCTTTCCTAAATCCATACTGATTATCTGACAGCAAGCTCTCTGATTCCAAAAATGATATGATGCTGTTTTTTATTAATGTTTCAAAAATCTTGCATAACACTGATGTTAAACTAACCGGTCTGTAATTACCAGGTTCACATTTTGCCCCTTTTTTAAAAAGCGGAGTGACATTTGCTAATTTCCAGTCTATTGGTACATTACCCGAATTATACGTCGATTTGAAAATAGTTAGTACAACATCTCCCAGTTCTTCCGCACACTCCACTAGTACTTTTGGGTAAATTTCATCTGGTCCTGGTGCTTTAAAAGGTTTAATACTTCTTAAGTGATAAACTACTTCTTCTCTAGTAAAATTGCATTCCTTAATAACCGGACGCATATTATCCTCTATTTGCATGAAATCAGATTTGAAGTCCTTATTAAAAACTCCCATGAAAAATTCATTTAAAATATTAGCCATTCCTACATCATCTTGAATTAATTTGCCTTGATAATCTTCGAGTGGTCCCAAATGATTATTTCCTTTATTGTTTCCACTGGCGTAAGCAAAAAATCCCTTTGGATTATTGTTGATATCCCTAGCAAGTTTTTCCTCCAATGCTAATTTCTGTTTTCTACTGATATACTTAAACTCCCTTCTAGCTTTTTTGTACTCCTTACCATCAGTGTCCCTACCTGTTTCTTTAAATATTTTATACGTCTTTTGTTTTAACTTAAGAGCTCGTTTTGTTTCCTTTGAAAACCACATAGGAGAAAGCTTTCGAACTACATCTTTCTGCCTAAACGAAATATGCTTATTAACAGCTACATTTAATTTATCTTTAAATTCCTTCCATTGATCTACTATATGAGAATGCTCCAACCCATCCTTAAAAACATTAGTTACCTCAGCTCGTAACTTATGAAAATTAACATCTCTAAAATTTGGAATTAACCTATTATTTTTATCTACAGTTGTCTGAAACATAATGTTAAATCTAATGCTATTGTGGTCACTTTCCCCTAGATGCTCGCTCACTGTTAAATTGTTTACCCTATTTTCACAACTGCTAAACACCAAATCCAATAATGCATTACCCCTTGTATTATCATGAACCAATTGCTCTAAAAAGCAATCTTGAATCGTGTCCAAGAATTCTGCCCCTCTTCCAATGTTAACTAGGTTACCCTTCCAGTCAATGTTAGGAAAATTAAAATCTCCCATTAAAATTATTTCTCCTTTCTTACAAGCTTCATTTATATGATTAAATAGAATTTCATCCTGTTCAACAGTGCTATTCGGGGGTCTATAAACATTTCCCACAACCAAATTCTTACCTTTATGATCTGTTAGTTTTATCCAAACTGATTCAATACATTGAGATTTACCTTCAAAAGTTACTTCCGAAAAATTTTAATTTTCTCTTACATAAATCAACACACCACCTCCTTTCTTATTAATTCTCTCCTGCCGAAACATAATGAAACCCTTAATTTCTAATAACGCAGCTAAATCGTTAGCATTTGTCCAGCTTTCTGTAATCCCAATTATATCGATGGTTTCTGCTGCTACTATGCCCCTTAATTATTCTATTTTATTCCTTATACTTCTTGCATTGCAGTAAAATACCCTTAATTATTCTTTAATATACATATCCGAACATTCACCCGCTGCATTTTTTCCAGATGCTGTAGACCCTGTTGCAGAATTATATAACAGATTACTTCCCAAAGATTGATTTTTTAATCCCAATTTATCAACCCGCCAGTGAATATTCGGCTCCTGTCTCAAAACTAGTTTTTTGCCTGCAAACTCTCGAGTACCAACTTACTTACAGCCTGGCTACCTGTTCTGCTTAGATGAATACCATCCCGAGATAACCAGTCCATCTTACTCACCTTCCAAACATCCACAAAACCGACGTTCTTTTCCTTACAAATATCCCTGAGAAAACCATTTAAAACTCTGATTCGTTGGTTGTCCCAGCCCCAACGAATACCATACCTTGGCAGTAAACTAAGAACTCTCACATCTCCTGTCTTATGTTTGACTTCTTCAAGGAGAGCCGTAAAATCCCTCTTGAACTCGAAATTTGTGGACTGACAAACATTATTTGTACCTACCCATAATACAGCTTTGTCCTCAGTCTGTACCGCTCCTGCTTTCACTGCCTTGGTGATGTTTGCGATCTTGGCTCCCGGCAAACAACACCTCACAACTCTTGGCTTGACTTTACCTACCTCATTTCCTATAGATCTTACCATAGAGTCCCCCAAGATGACCCCTTTCGTCTCGTACTCCACAATTGTTTCGATGCTCTTTACCTTTGCTCGGGAATTCATTTCGCCTAGGCCATCGCAGTCTGTTGACACCTCACAACTCTCACCTCTTTCTAACTCTTTCAGCCGTTCTTCTAAATATCTCATTCTAACACACTTCTTACAGACATATTCAATCACACTCTCAACTTCTGACTCTTGCAAACCACAATTGCTCGCCAAACACATCATCTCACATTCATCACAAACAACCCACATGCATCCATTTCCAGTCTTAATCTCCTTTAACAGTTTTACCACACCCATCTTTGCGAAAAATAATAATCAAATAATACAATATTAATACAAAATAAACCACAGAAAACCAGCAGACTTAAAACTAAACAAATCTCCCGAAGTAAACAAACAACACTTAGCAGAGCATGCTTTCGTTAGGCTTAGCGTTACGCGCAAACTGAAACACTTAATTCACTCCTACATACACTAAAAACCTCAAAAGCACATGAAAAAACCTAATTAACTTAATTACATTGATAATAAACCAAATAAATACCACAATAGAACGAATTATATTGAAAAAACTACTTATCTAGTTTCCCATAACGAATGCTCAACCTCCATGCACGCCACCTATGTATTTCTATGTTTTGTTCTTAATACAATTTTGTGATTTTTCTCCCTCATCTACAGAATCTTGAAATCTAACCACACAATGCCATTCGTATAAAAAGTAAGCTCGTTACAAAAAACTTCTTTACCGAATAGCCACTTATTGCTATGCTCTCAAAACTGCAAGAAAATATAGCCAAGGATAAGAGGATATTCTAATGGTAGAAAGATAATCCGTAAATCCTGCCTTAATAAAAATTAAAAAGCAGAATTTGTTGCAACCTTCTCCGGTCTCCTCTACTGTGATGAAAAAGCTAAATATTAATCAATATTTACTTAGTTATTATTTTATGTGTGCCCCCCCCCCCCCCCCCCTCCTTTAAAAAAATATAATTTCCCTTTAGAGAAGAAGACGTATTAAAACGATTATTAAGCGTATTTTAAAGTGTTTCTGTTATCAGGTAATTTCTTATAAACCTCATTTTTGTCAGCAGATGGCAGCACTTCAAAGCAAAATCATTAAAACAATATATCCAATGCTTCAATACTCGTAATTCGCAGACCATTGCTGATCCCCGAGAGGTTTATTATATTTTATATAAATAAATAATATGTCTTCCTTCTGATGGAGCCATTGTTTTTTGAATTAAAAATATTAGGGTTTAGGAAGAACATTTAATAGCATTTGAATTCCGTCCATTATATAAATGGACGGAATTCAAATGCTAAAAACATTTATATAAAATGTTCTTAAAATCATTTTAATAGCACAATTTACGAATAAATATGAATATAAATGTATTTAATATTTTGTATTAATTTATTAAATAAAATGTTATTGTTTTTACACGGAATTAATAAATAATTAACAAACAAATAGTCTAAATAATACTAGTTATTTAGATTGTCATATCCGTTTCCTGATAATTTCGTTCTTTTTAGTGGCGACATCTACTAGAAAAGTTTGAAAGTTTTTGTTATTTTTGACGTTACGAAGTATTATAGCAAAGAGTTAAACGCATAAACTAATAAAAGTATTAATTATTTCCTTTATAACATTAAAAAATAACTTAAATACAAAATTTTTATATTATTTCTCTTTGAATTCATTCCAAACTAATATCTAATACAATAAATTCGAATTAAGAATATTATTATTCGAAAGATATAAATCCTTTTAAAAGAAAATTTTATAACAAAAGTATAGTATGCAGTGATATAAAATTTCTAAAATGCCTATTTTATTTTAATATTGATTTTAAACCATGTTGCACAAGAAATTATTCTATATAGCTAGTTCTATAATATAAAAACAAACAGTACCGTACAATCTTATAGGATATCTTATGGAAACAAAATATCAAAAATCAATAAAGTACTACTATTGAAATCGGAAGGTTCCGATACGGAGAAATGTATTAACACTATTGAAATCGGAAGGTTCCGATACGGAGAAATGTATTAACACTATTGAAATCGGAAGGTTCCGATACGGAGCAATGTATTAACACTATTGCAATCGGAATGCTCCGCTACGGAGACATGTATCAATACTATTGAAATCGGAAGGTTCCGATACGGAGAAATGTATTAACACTATTGAAATCGGAAGGCTCCGCTACGGAGACATGTATCAATTATATTGAAACCGGAAGGTTCCGCCACGGATACATGTATCAATACTATTAAAATCGGAAAGCTCCGCTTCGGAGACATGTATTAATACAATTGAAATCGGAAGGCTCCGCCACGGAGAAATGTATTAATACTACTGAAATCGGAAGGCTCCGCTAGGGAGACATTTCTGTTATCTCTTATATAGACCGGTCTGCTGTATATAGTGTAATAATAAATCTCAAGATTTAAGGGTTCATATAATTATAAAATTCGATTTTTTAAAGGATAGTCGAAAAATGTTAGACAATTGTTATTTTTGTTATATAACCCTCAACGTATAAACACACACTCTGTAAAAAAGAGGTACTTAAAAATGAGTACCTGAAAATAATCGTTTTTCTTTGAGAACAATTGCATCGTAAATGAGCGATGACGTATTCAAATTTTAGTAATCTTACTTTTTTCAAAAATGTGCAGTGTAATTTAATATTGCTAATTTCAGCTTCTGTTCAAGCCATCCTAGCATATCGACCTAACAATCTTAAAACAATTGTTCAGCAGATGGTTTTCTACATCATTTGATGTCGACTGCTTAAATGGAAACTGAGTTATTACAACTCAATTATCTTACTTCCCATTCTTTTGACACACCTTTTTAATATTTATTCTGTTTATGACTTTTTTACGTCGCGCAGGTAGTTTAACGCATACGGCTATGTACAGCTATGTCTGCAGATGTGGGTACGATTCCCGGTAAGTCTTGGTTGTAATTGTCGATATTTATTAAAGGTGATTTATGAAAGCAGCCGATGTAGGCAAGCAACTGCTCTATTTATTCATTGTACTCATTTTTGACTACACGTCTTTTTCAAAAATTAAAGTAATGTTTTCGGAGCTATGCATCGATTGTACTACAGTATGAGTACATTTTACTCATTTTTGAGTACCTATTTTTAACAGTGCATCAACGCACGACATCACAGATAGTAAATAAATAAAACATTTGGCTACCTTCTTATTTAACCCTTGTGAAAACCTATTCTAGCATTGTGTACAAACCACGGACATCACAAACAATAAACATTGTCACCAAAAACGGGAAGAAAATCAATGCTACAGAGAATTGGAAGTCTTTAATTACAGCCTTCCATTCAGCTACTCGAAAGACGCTTTCTAAGAAAGCTATTTCATTTTACTAGACCATGAAAAATGGATTCATCTACAAGCGAGCCGAAACTATTGATTTCACATTAAGAAGAAAAGCAGGGAACACAGCATTCCAGGGAATTCATTTAAGCTAAGTATTGGGACTTAGTATTTAACCTGGATAGAGATTGGGGGTTTTTGAATTAGGAAATATGTATTATTAAATAACGATAACTTCATTTTATTAGTTTTAATAGATTTATATTTTAGAGGCTGCATTTTAAAGTCTATCAACAGCTGATTTTTTAAAATTTAAATAATATAATTATCATTGTGCGGAGATAAGTGACAATTGACAGCAAACATATAGGAGTAAAATTTACTCATAATTGAAAGGGAGGTATGTAAATTATAAAAATTGAGTTATTGTCAGGAATTAAAAAATATATATTTTTATAATTATCTATCTGAAACGTAAAAAAAGCCCCCTAAAGAATACCTCTTTAAAAAGAATAGGAACGGGATATAACTTTTCTATAAAAATAACTTAATTATCAAACATAATGCGTGAATGCAAAGGGGTAATATTGGAATTTAATGATTTAAAGACAACATAGTGGTTTATTGAAAAAAAAATAATAATAAAAATTAATTGTTTATTTGAAATTATAGACATTGAAGGAATTTGTATCATTGGCATATAGAATAATATTTTGAAATATTTACACATTTTTATAAAATAGAACATTCTACTTATATTTATACTTAGCATATATAATATTTATTGTAATAACAGTACTTAAAAAACACTTCAAATTATTATTCATTAATATTCAGTGCCAAATCGTTGTGACTCCCTAGAGGCTTTTAAACAGTTGCTCGAACTATTAATCAACGCAGCGTGCTTCGCACTTCAATAATTTTCCCTAGATTTTTCGGTCATAAATATTATTTCCTAATATTTTTTTTAAGCGTGCCCAAACATTCAGTTATTATAAATTCACAAATTTACGTAATGTGTGCTATTTTCAGGTGGGTCACAAAAAATTAAAATAAATAAATGTAGTTAGTAAATATTGGTTGGTGTAATGGTAGAGAAATCCTGTGACTATTTGGAATAAAAAAAATGACATTTTATATACTATATTTGTGAAGTTTTTTTAGCTATGGTTGGTTTGGTTAATTAACGTCGCACTAGAGCTGCACAGTGGGCTGTTGGCGACGGTTCGCTATCTATCTCAAAGGAAAGACCCGGGAACACATACACATTCACACACATAGTCATACATGCACCTCGTTATTTTAGAACTATGGTCAAATGACGAGGAAACACAAACTGGCACCCAACGCCTTCAATAGACGTTGGGACTTTGGACCACGATCAGATTGATCGTGCACCAGTCCCGTGTACACCCCGTTAATTTTTGCGGATGTTCTGGACGACTTTTCTAGTATTTTGTAGCGAAACTGGCAACCCTCCGATCACAAGATCACTACTTTTTTTACTTTTCTTTGCCAAGTCCATCGCCTAGAATCGAACCAGGAATCCTCGGATTCCCAGCTGACGCCTTTAACCGCTCGGCCACGGATGCCTTTTTTTTTTAGCTATCAGTTAATATAGTTTGTTTAAATTTGAGAAGGAATTTGGTCGGTTGAATTAACACTTCAGCTGCTTAGTGAGCTATTGGGGGTGGTTAGGGTTCAGTCTCGAAGGAATGACACGGAAATAAGTCTGTCTTGTATTTTTGAGCCATGGGTAAGATGACCAGATCTATTGTTTAGGAAGTGTTGACAGAAGGATGGAAATGAACTAAACAATAGAAAAAATTATCCTCAGATTTTGATGAAATACAGTAGAATTTAAATTATCCTGATCAATTGGGACCAGATCCCATCCAGATAATCGAATACCCAGATAATTGGATTATTTACGAAAAAAAGGTTAAATTTCTTAGTAAAAACCGAATTTTGCATTTAGTATGTGATGTAATTTAATGAATATTATAAATAATATCATTCACTAAATAAACTTTTAAAATGTGGATTTTTCTTACTTTTTTTTTCAAAGCGATCCAGATCTGGATAATTGGTTATCCGCTTTGCTTGATACGGATAACATGAGTTCGGATAATTAGAGATATAATGTTTTTTTATGTAACCTAACAATCTATTGGCTGTATTGCAACTGTACATTGATGACCCAATTTTCAATCCCTAATTTTTATCGTCAATTTTTTATATTATTTTAAAATAAATTATAACATTTCGGAACTTTATAAATATCCTGATTGCACCATTTTTAAGCTAATAGAAGAAATCCATTGGCCAGACTTTTTAAGAGAAGATAAAACTTCCACACCCAATGAGAAAGGGCTTGTTCGAATAGTAATAATATGATAATTAGATGTCTGTTTGAACATTAGACAAGGATCTTTCGGTCTCGACCCATGATTTTTGCACAGACAAATGTTCGTTTAACCTTAGAACACGTTTTGTCTTAAGCTCATAAGGATATGCTATTTTTAGAGTTTTCTCTCAATATTTATATGCTGGAAGAATTGTATTCACTGAATTTTTATTTACTAATTTCTTATAATGCGGACAACACTGGGCTACAAATATGGTTCAGGGTATTTTGGGGACGAATTATGGAAACAAATTTTTAACTCTAATGTATCCAAACACATTCGAACCACTGTTTTTAAAATGTGTCGTATAAAAACTGTTTAAGGCTATTTTTAGATTGTTTGTTAGTAAAAGCTAATTATATATCATGTATATATCATAATTATATATCATATATTATTACTTGGATTTTTTCACATTTGCCATATTTTTTATTTTAATTTAACTAAAGTGTTTTTCTAATTTAATATATTTTATTGTTTTACATTATATTTTTATCATTATGCTTCATGCAGCTCTAGCGCTGATTCATATTTGATTTTCTATGCATTTTTATTAAATTATATAATTTTGTTTATTATTATCCATTGTTATCTACTATGTTTTTGTTGTATATATATATATATATATATATATATATATATATTCATAATTTAGTTCATAACTAAAAATATATTAATGATATTCAAACAATTTTAGCACATGCACTAGAATATACTCCAAAGCAAAGGTTTATATGATCTCATACATATGCCCAATCATGTGAAAGTACTTAAAATCTCTTCTCATTTGCTTTATATGCAAAAGCTTTACAACAGTTTAGGTAGACCAAGTATATAGAGTTTTTTTGCAATGTTTAAGGCGTGTATGTAAACTCAAGAAAGTGGCATATTTTTGGATTTCAGATAAACCTCTAAGTTTTTTACATTATATATAGTTTCTAGAACGACGTTTACGAAAGTCTCGATGACACCGTGCCAACGTTGTTTCTCGGATCCCTTGTACATAGACCATTACCCTTTACCTCTTTCTGTAACGGCGTTTCTGAAGTCAACAACGACACTAGCATCATTTAAGTATCATCATTATTTACAAATCCATCAGCTAATTAAAATTTCATGATTTATTTACGGTCCACATGGTCCTACATATCTCGTTTCAGGTATCCAATTTCAAAGACGTTACATGGTATAACTCCAGTAAGAAAACAACACAAAACAAGAGTTCAGTGGCCAGTAATAAAGTTCCCCGTTCCCTGGTATCCTGCACACCCTAAAAATAACCATCCACAATTCACACATTCAATAACAGTTAACAGTAACCATTCAATACAAATCCCTTGTTATTTACTCCCGCACGTTCCGCGTATCCCGCCCGTAAAAACTATTAGTTCCCCGTTCCGAGCATGGTATCTCGATTCTTTTTCGCCACAAAATATCTGGAAAGTCATTTTTTGTTCTTTTTCCCTGCCCAAAACTCCATCATCCCTTTACTGTGTATCCTAATGATTTGAACTCGCACGCAGGTCGTTAATGAAGCTCGGATGGAACACCGTCGTATTGGAATAGTTATCTGTAACGCAATGGAGATCTAGGCCGAGGCTCGGATCTGGGGGTTTAATGACCTTTTTACACGAATTCAAAATCAGAGTTGATTGTGTCCGCGGTTGATGGAAAGTAGTTTGTATATTTCTTTGCATGTGTTGGGGTACATTTTGAGGGTTTATTTCAATATACTTTTATTTAAGGGGACCCCATGGGCGGATCCAAAGAGTATTGTTAGGGGGGGGGGGGGGGGTAATACAGTATATTGTTATCATGAACACCAAATTTGACGCCCTCCCCCCCAACGCCATGCAAGCTACTTGATAATCGACGTTGCTGAAAAAACTACATTGAATTTTTTTTTTGAAATGATTACTTTAACTTTTTTTTTATTCCCTTTTCATTAAATTTTCTCTATTGAAATTAAAACAAGCATACTTTGAGTAACTCTGTCTACGGGAGGGGGGGGGAGAGTATTGGGAAGTTTTAAAGAGCGTTAAGCAATGCATATATATCACGATTCGCAAAAAAAAATTCTTAGTTTGGAATTTTTCATTGACTAAGGTGACTTTTGAAAATATAATCTTAGATGTTAGGGGGGGTAATTTCCCCTTTACCCCCCACCTGGATCCGCGCTTGGGGGACCCGAGCCCCAAAATCCGAAAAATTGCTAAAAAAAATTTTTCTTCAAAAAATTATGCTAAACGTACTTAAGAAGGTGTGTACAGAATTTCAAAACAGTAAAAGAAACAGAACATATGTTTTTTTAGATGTTTATATAAAATTTGTATCATCTTTTTTCCATACTTTTGGACTGCAACAATCGTCATTTACTCAAAATATATTTTTTCAATTTTGGTTACGATTAAAATGCTAAGGCTTTGTAAATAATTAACTTAAAACTAAACTGTTTATAGTTTTTAGAGGTCTAATATTTGTTTTATAAACGCATCTATAGCCTTTTTAAATTAAGTTATAATTTTTTTTTACAAATTATTAAACTTAAAAAATTGAATATTTTTTGGGTTTTGAACTTAAAATAAGTTTTTGAAGACAATTAAAACATAAATCTGCAAAAGTCTATTCATACGTTTGTATTATGTACTTTGACGTTATTTAATCAATTAAAAAAATTTAAAACATTAAAAATTGAAGGAGTAGTAATAATAAAATCTAGTTTAAAAAAATCAAGAAATTCTTAGTTAAATAAATATTAATTTTAATACATTTCGACTTTAATAAATTCGTATTTAAGTACATTTTTATTCCAAAAATAATTAATTCCATAAATTTATATTTCAATCAATTCATTCATTTGTTGCTTGAAACGGACGGAATATTGCAACCAAACATTTGTCTCGTTGGCAACAAATATTAATTGTATCTAATTAACATACTAATATGAAAACTGTACTGTATTTACCGTACCGTAATTAAATAAATTTGTATTCCAAAAATACTTAATTCCATAAATTTGTATTTCAATCAATTCATTAATTTGTTGCTTGAAACAAACGGAATATTGCAACCAAACATTTGTCCCGTTTGCAACAAATATTAATTGTATCTAATTAACATACTAATATGAAAAATAATAATAAAAAATTAATTTAACATAATATGTGTACTGTAACAATCAACAAAATATTTAAACTGTAAATTATTTTTATGACGTTGGCGATATAACTGTTTTTCCTTTCAGAATTCAAGCTAGACAATTAGTAACAACCCTTTAGGCTGAATACTTCACTGTTACTTTCAGCCTTTGAAAACAAGCGTGTCCCATAATTAGCGCAAATAATTAGCGCACTTGGACGGGATGATGCGTTTTTAATCTTCGGGATTCTAGCAATACACTTAATTTTTCATTTCTTAAAAATACCCTTGCTTTAAATGATAATTTTACAAATAAACGGCTTTGAAGTATTATTTGAAAGCTATTCAAACAAATTATTAAAGCATGAAATTTAATAGTAAGTGTATGCATTGGGAATATAATATAAAATGAATTCTGTAAAAATGAAAATTCAATTTGTTATTCCGTTTGTCCGTCGGCGGGTTAAACGAGAAAGACTACTAGAGTATTCTAAGAACTTTAATTAGTAGCAATAATATTTCTTTAATTAAATATATACATCTTCATAAAACTAAAATGGCAGCAGTTAATAAATATTCCAAATGTTGACGAAAACATCAGTTAATTTTTTAATTAACTGTTATATCAAACATCTACTATTAAAATTATAATATTTCGTTTCAACTATTGTTTTATTAAAATACAAATACAACGTTAAGATACGCAATAAAAATCCGTATAATCCGGACATGTTTCGGGAGATACATCACCCTTCATCAGCGGAAAATGTAAAGTCTGTGTGTAATAAAATATAAATAAACCCAGAAATTTAAAGTGTTGCCAAAGAACAAAAATCTAAAAAACTATTTCAATCGGTTGGAGTTAACTATTGTGTGCCAACAAGCGGGAAATACTGGGACCGCAAACGTTTCATTGACAATCGAATCAATATTGCTTAAAATATAAAACGCCTCCAGGAAGTCAAATACGTTTTATATAATGACTTTATTTATTGGACACCATCTAAGGCAACTGTGATAGAAAAAATAAAAAATAAAAAGTCATGGGTTAAATTAAATTTGCCCCACTGTTGAGTTTGACGCTACACCTCTAAGGGCACTGGGTAGTCTACGCTAGCAAAAAATCATGAAATGTAAGGCTATATAAAAAGGGATGTAAAATACTAAGTATTTGTTTAATTGAAGTAATTTTTACTGTATATGTTGTTCAAGTACTTTAGAATTATGTTTTGAAAAAAAAATTTGCTTACTTTGTTCATATTTTTTTTATAGGTAGTTATTTCCAAACGTTTAAAAAACAGTTTTTGTACAGTGAGTCGGCTTATGGTACGCTCGTAGAAAAAACTATTGATTAAATTTATTTTTTCTTTGTTTAAGATTGATTGAAAATGATTTATCAAAACAGTCAATATACAATTTGAGGAAAAAAATAATATTTTAATGTATTTATTCATTAATATGTTTAACGGACAAAAATTTGGCAATTTTTTAACCCATAATTACCAATTTTAAAAAAAATCTTAAAACATTTTTTAAATAATTTTTGTTTCACTATACACTTTATGTATTCTTAAATATGTATGCAAAATTTCAAGTTGTTATCTTGTCCAAGTAGGTTGTTGAAAAATTTAGTAGGTTGTACCCATACAACCTACTAAATTTTTCGTTTCAAAAACAATCTTCTCGTTAAACTACTCTCTTAATAATCTGGCTATAAGACTACTAAACTACTAAGCGTTCAACAGCGAGTATTTTCTCTCTAAACATTGCATTGCTTATTGAACAAAATAATACACTTCGTCATCAGTTTAACCGTGTTCCAAGTTCTTGAGGTAATTAAAAATCTGTCAGAATTGAGATTGCGCTCTCACAGAGCGTGCGTCTTTGAGACTGTCGATCATTAATATCAGAACCCTTTAGTTTAATGTTTTAGCGATTTATTTAAAACCAACTGCGAAATCTGTAATATTTTAAACGAAATGTAAACTGATGTGGAGTTTACGTTAATGCATTTTAGAGACGTATATTTCATGCGATGAAATACAGGGGGGGTCACAAATTATAGGGCGATGGCCATTGATTGGCTGTTTAACTAAACATAATAAGCCATTAAAATACAAGCGAACTGTTAAAAATTTCAGTTAAATTATATACCATACCTTGGTGCGAAACAGAGGTCTGCCACAAATTTCACCATATAATGGTGGGATTTAGGTTGAACCAAAAATACATTATCGGAAAAAAAACAGCAGTTTTACCGATAATTGGTTCAACCTCTTTAACAGCAACCGAAATTTTTGCTGTCGCCACATCAACAAGTCAAGGAATCCCCTCCAAGAAAGACAACGACGAACAAGGGCCTGCGTGGCCTAGTGAATAAAGGCGTTTAGATATAAATCAAAGGATTCCTAGTTCGATCCCGATTCGTGGACTTGACAAAGAAAAGTAAAAAATTATGATCGGAGGGTTACCAATTTCCTTACAAAAATACTACTACTAAAATAATTGGAAAACTCGAATTTTGAGTTTTATGCAACGTTAAGAGTTTTGGTGAAATATTTTACCACTAAATGGTATCTGTAATTCACCGTAATATCGTGAAACTGAGCTGCAAATGTTGGTTATAGCTAAATGGGTACTAAATTTTGGGGCAAGGTCGTAATAATTTTTAACAGGGTACAACGTAAAAATACACAATTAAAATCCATAAAATCCAGACATATTTCGGGAGATACATCTTCTTTCAACAGCAGAAATAAAAATGAAGAGCCGAAATGATTTTTTTTCATTTCTGCTGATGAACTGAAATGTATCTCCCGAAACATTTCTGGATTTTATGTATTTTAATTACATATTTTTTCGTTGCATGTGTATTTTAATGCTTTTAACGCAATATTTTATGCGAAAAGTTAAATTCTTATAAGCTATTTTGACTGCTATACTTTAGTTACTTTATTTGCTATACTTTAGCTACTTTGTTTGTTACTAAAAATAAGCTACTTGTTTAAAATATAAGCGAAGTAATTTTGCAAAAATTATTCTTTATTACGCCAATAAATCTAAATGTGATACAGCCAAATAAGGACCATCTCCCAGCAATTTGTGATACCAATCTACATAACAACGTTTATCATACCTAATACATTGAGATATAATTTATAAGTTACCTTTTATAATAATAAATAATTTAATTTTTAAGAGGTATTTAAAAAAAAAATTAAATGTTTTTTGTAGGTGAAAGCATTTTTAAAATTTGTTTTTCGTGGCGCAAATGGATACCTTTATTTTAGACATAAATAATCCAATATCGAAAACGTTTCTAAAAATACTTTATATCAATAATATTAGAGGTGAATTTTTATTACAAAAGGTTCTCAAGCAAAACATTCTCTGTCCAGCAAAGAATAATATCGGTATATCTTTACTCGAATAGAAATTTTGCGCAAATATACACATAAAACATAAATACAGACCTACGTCCCTTCTTCGTTTTCAGCATGTTTACAATGTCTTATTTTGTAACAATGATTTTCCAGCATTTATAAATATATCTATTTCAACATGGTATTGTTAATTTAGTCTTTCTATATATGTGCTGTATATTTGCAACCCGGGTGGATCATGTGCTGCTTCAGACACAACTTCTATATTTATGATGATGTGTTCAATGTTTAACTAACAATAAAAAAAGATTTGATTTAGTTTTGTAATTGTGTTATTTTTAAAATGCCAAAATTTGGGGATTTATATTAAAAACTGTGTGAAATAGTACTGACTCATTGAGATAATTATTTGAGAAGATCCATGTGTAGTATGGCTCCGAATAATTTGCGGATGGTAGCTTCAGCGAATAAACAAACGACTTAGGGCAAGTTGACCAACTGGCTTATTTAAATCATCTAAACAATGTGATGTCCAGTTGTCATATAACCAAATCCACATTGATGTTTGCTTTGAACTACAATTACATATTTAAATACAAAGAAAATAATTGTAATGTCATTCTGAGTCATTGAGGTAACTATTTGAAAACATCCATGTGGAGTATGGCTCCGAATAATTTGCGGATGGTAGCTTCAACAAACGGGCAAGTGGACCAGCTGGCCTATTTAAATCATCTAAACAATGTAATGTACAGTTGTCATGTAACCAAATCCACATTGATATTCGCTTACTGAACTGCAATTGCATATTTAAATACAAAGAAAATCATTCAAATGTCATTCTGAGTCACTGAGATAACTATTTGAGAACCTCCATGTGTAGTATGGCTCCGAATAATTTGCGGATGGGTAGCTTCAAAACGACTTAGGGCAAGTTGACCAACTGGCTTATTTAAATCATCCAAACAATGTGATGTCATATAACCAAATTCACATTGTATTTCGCTTAGTGAACTGCAATTACATATTTAAACGCAAAGAAAATCATTCTAATGTCATTCTGAGTCACTGAGATAACTATTTGAGAACCTCCATGTGTAGTATGGCTCCGAATAATTTGCGGATGGGTAGCTTCAAAACGACTTAGGGCAAGTTGACCAACTGGCTTATTTAAATCATCCAAACAATGTGATGTCATATAACCAAATTCACATTGTATTTCGCTTACTGAACTGCAATTGCATATTTAAATACAAAGAAAATCATTCAAATGTCATTCTGAGTCACTGAGATAACTATTTGAGAACCTCCATGTGTAGTATGGCTCCGAATAATTTGCGGATGGGTAGCTTCAAAACGACTTAGGGCAAGTTGACCAACTGGCTTATTTAAATCATCCAAACAATGTGATGTCATATAACCAAATTCACATTGTATTTCGCTTAGTGAACTGCAATTACATATTTAAACGCAAAGAAAATCATTCTAATGTCATTCTGAGTCACTGAGATAACTATTTGGGAACATCCATGTGTAGTATGCCTCTGAATAATTTGCGGTTGGGTAGCTTCAGCGAATAAACAAACAATTTAGGGCAACTGGCTTATTTAAAGCATCTAAACAATGTGATGTCAAGTTGTCATATAACCAAATCCACATTGATATTCGCTTACTGAACTGCAATTGCATATTTAAATACAAATAAAAATTATTGTAATGTCATTCTGAGTCATTGAGATAACTATTTGAGAACATCCATGTGTAGTATGGCTCCGAATAATTTGCGGATGGGTAGCTTCAAAACGAATTAGGACAAGTTGACCAACTGGCTTATTTAAATCATCCAAACAATGTGATGTCATATAACCAAATTCACATTGTATTTCGCTTAGTGAACTGCAATTACATATTTAAACGCAAAGAAAATCATTCTAATGTCATTCTGAGTCACTGAGATAACTATTTGAGAACATCCATGTGTAGTATGCCTCTGAATAATTTGCGGTTGGGTAGCTTCAGCGAATAAACAAACAATTTAGGGCAACTGGCTTATTTAAAGCATCTAAACAATGTGATGTCAAGTTGTCATATAACCAAATCCACATTGATATTCGCTTACTGAACTGCAATTGCATATTTAAATACAAATAAAAATTATTGTAATGTCATTCTGAGTCATTGAGATAACTATTTGAGAACATCCATGTGTAGTATGGCTCCGAATAATTTGCGGATGGGTAGCTTCAAAACGAATTAGGACAAGTTGACCAACTGGCTTATTTAAATCATCCAAACAATGTGACGTCATATAACCAAATTCACATTGTATTTCGCTTACTGAACTGCAATTACATATTTAAACGCAAAGAAAATCAATCTGATGTAAATGAAGTAACATGACATGCAGACGAAGGTACCATATTCTTCTTAATGAATACTGAATTTCTGAATGCTCAGAACGGATATTAAAGTTGGCTAAATACTTTATCACCCCACCCTTGGCAATGTATCAATCCGTGCCTTTTGAAGTAGGTGCGTTTGAAAAGCACAAATTCCAAAGGTTTATCAGTGATGGATGACCCAAGGGGGGGGGGGGGGGGTGTTGGGTAATAGTTTTTCCAATACGCAATTTCACATTTGGTACTTTGCCAGACAAGCTTCACCCCCCCCCCCTCCCCCACTATCCAGGTATGAAACTGACCATCAATATCTTATGATTGGTTTATATTTTTTTTCGTTATAGCGAAAGTCTTTATCGATGGTTAGATGCGCTTTCAGCGGTTAATCCTTCATCGCGTTGATTGATATCCCATCTACCCAGATTATTAAGATCCTGGAAGAATTATTAATTCCTCGACCCGCACTGTCAAAGATAGATTTGACGCCTGCGCATATTAGCGTCGGGGGTTTCCGTGCTCCAAGCATGATGGGTTATAAATGATGCGATGGGCAGAGGCGTGTTTGGTATTTAGCTAATTTTAAATTAACCCTCGAGCTTTTCGGGTCGTTTATGATCGCCGTTGATCTAGACAAGTCCAGAATCTCTGGTAAATTTTTCATTGACAAAATACTCAATATTAAGGCATTCTTCAAATCTAAAGTTTTAGAGTATTTTTTAAGGTATTTTTACTGAAATACTTAAAACGGACTTTTTAAGAGGTCATATGTTAGTAATATAAATTTAAACACACTTGTTGTGAAAGCAGCTTATAATTTCAATATTTACCTTGCCACTTAGTGAGTTAAAAGAATAGTATTAACAAATTAGCATATTGATAACAAATTAACATATTAATTAACGAATTAACATATAAATTAACAAATTAACATGTTAATGAACGAATTAACATTAGTTTTTGTCTACGTAATTTCACCGTCGTTCAAAATTACGAGGCACTGGTGCCGTGTCTTTTCTTCGCGAGAAATTCGAACTTTTAACAACATCTCATTATAAAATTCTACTGCGACATTATTTTAACAAACAAAACTTTTCTGTAACCGTTCCTTGGTACCCTGTAAAATTTAACAATAAAATAAATAAATTCTTACATAAAAAATATTATTCTAACCAGAATGGAATACGTTTCACTACTTAGCAAATACATTACTGCTCGAAACAGACAAAAAACTTTAAATGGGTGGTACTATAAAAATAATCCGAGGTGTTCCCAAATGTTTCTAAATTTATAAATCTATTGACTCTGGATGATTTTTTATGCTAACAATATCTTGGAATGTGTAAGCACGCCTTTAAGATGTTGCAGTTTCTTTGTAAAAATAAAAGCTTTGAAAAACCTGTTCCGTAATTGAATTTTATTGTAGACTTTACACTTATTTTTTTATTCTTTCCTCGGAAGGTAATTTGGCTAGTCTTTTAAATTATACTTAGTAAAAATGATCTCAGAATGGGATATTTTTTATACTAGTACAGAGCATTTATTTTTTGTTGAAACTAACGTTTTCAAAATTGTAAGTTTGTGTTTTCTTGTATTGAAAGTATCACATTTTAATTTGTGATTTTATTTATTTATTAAATTTATTCGACATGGATTTTTCAAACTTTTTAATAAACTTGTTTTTATTTGTATGATTGAAAGTTCAGTTAACCTGCGTTGGTAGTAAATTATTGCTGTCAATTAAACTAATAGTAATATCTGTAATTAAATAGCTAAAGTTCCCTGCTTTGCATGGGCTTTACGCAGATGGTTGACATATTTCTTCACCATGGCACAGTCTGGCGGTATTAGTAAGAATTCCTTTATGCTTTAAGGGGTGGGGTGTTTTTCAAAATCTCATGTAGAAAGTGACCTGACCTTTCCCTTATTTTCAGGGTCAAGTATGAAAATGTCATCAATCTCGGAATAAAACTGCAGATTTGTATAAAAAACACAGGCACTCTTTATATATATCAAAGAGTGAACTCCCAAAATGTCTTTAAATAATGATAATCTGTGCAAAATATAAGTTTAATATACCGTTACACATATGAATTTAGAAAAAAACCTTTTAGGTTCCATAGAACAATTGGATGAGAAACTTGAATTACAAAATTCGACGTTTCAACAGAGTAAATTATATAAAATTAGTTAATAATAAAATATAGCAATTCTCTTTAAAATGACACAACTGCTTCTTGAATTTATACGTAACGTAGAATCAGTTCATAAGTTTATCACAACTTTGAAAGGCTATATATCTACTATCATAGAACTTAGAATTATTCTTCAGTAGAGACATTCCGAAGTTTCATTTGAATGAAATATATTTATCGAAGCTTTCTTCTTTTAACTTTCGCCATGCACTTTTGCTTTTGCAAATGCACCCTTTTTAAATAAATTAATAAAACCAAAGTCACTTAAACGACTCTTGTTGTGAGACAGATTTTACCATCTAAATTTCAGAATGCGTTCTTTATTCTTTGTATATAAAATATCGTTCTAAGTTGTTTGTTTGCTAAGAAATAGCTTTTCAAAGTTATGATATGTATCTGTATTTACCCTGTACTTGTGTATATTATGAGTCACATGGTTTGTTTTTGTAAATTCTAACTTAAGACAAACTAACTTCAATTTCGTTGTTGTTTCCGCCATCTTTGAAACCCGTCGTTATATAAAAAAAAATAATAAACCAACAAAACCATCCAAAACCATTCCATAAACATTTAAATACGTTTTATATTCACAACTACTCGTCCAAAATCAATGTTATAATTACAGGAAGCCATGCAAATTACCTAAATGTCAGCCCAACAACTCAACTCCACCGGCATCCGTTCTGGCACATTGACTTTCACGTGGTTCCGAATTCCATTAGAAGTCGAGTTTCTTTTTTCCTTTGGGTGATCTTTTAGCGGTTCATCGGTAGTCAGCTCACTAAGGCAAAAAGCACGTTTTTGAATCGTTAAAAATTCAGCACTTTTATCCCAAAATAGGGTATCCACTGAGCGGTTACAGTGGCAGCGAGTTGGGGGCTTTTGGAAGTTTAATGTTACATGAAGGATACACCAGAGGGAAGAAGGATACTTCTCTGTGGTGAAGACGTGCCGAGGGAAGAAGGTTTTTTAGGTGAAGGAAGGGAAGAAAAATTGTTGTGTCTATTCAGCGTGTATACTGTAGTTAGTAACAACCCTATAACTGCTTTTTCAACAACGTTGCGTTACTGTTGGACTTGGAGTTGCGAATACTTTCGTAATTGGCATCCATTAATTACGCTTGTAAGGTGTTAATTTTTAACGTTTATAAGTCATCAGTAAGTGACGTAAATATGACATCATTTGACGATGTTTATAACTTAGTAACAACCCAATATATACTTTTCAACAACATTGTATGACTATTAGACCTGAAGATGAAAATACTTTCGTTATCGACAGTTATAATACGTCCGTTAATAATGTTTATAAGGTGTTAATTTTTAACGTTTATAAATCATCAGTTAGTGACGTTCATATGACATCAGTTGACGTTTATAAGATAGTAACAATCCTAAAACTGCTTTTTCCACAACGTTGCATTACTGTTAGATATGAAGTTGCAAATAATTTCGTTATTGACAGTTATAATACGTCCGTTAATTACGTTTATAAGGGGTTAATTTTTAACATTTATAAGTCATCAGTAAGTGACATAAATATGACATCATTTGACGATGTTTATAACTTAGTAACAACCCTATATCTACTTTTCAACGATGTTGCATTACTGTTAAATCTGAAGTTGCTAATACTTTCGTAATCGACAGTTATAATACGTCCGTTAATAATGTTTATATGGTGTTAGTTTTTAACGTTTATTAGTCATCAGTTAGTGACGTTCATATGACATTATTTGACCACGTTTATAAGTTATTAATAACCCTATATCTACTTTTCAACAACGCTACATTACTGTTAGACGTGAAGTTGAAAATACTTTCGTTATTGACAGTTATAATACGTCCGTTAATAACGTTTATAAGGTGTTAGTTTTTAACGTTTATAAATCATCAGTTAGTGACGTTCATATGACATAAGTTAACGGTGTTTATAAGTTAGTAACAATCCTATATCTGCTCTTCAACAACATTGTATGGCTGTTAGATCTGAAGTTGCAAACACTTTCGTTATTGACAGTTATACTACATCATTTAATAGCGTTTATAATGCGTTTATTTTTAACGTTCATAAGACATCAGTTAACGACGTTTAAAAGACATCAGTTAACGATGCTTATAAGTTAGTAACAATCCTATATTTACCTTTCAACAACGTTTCCCTGAAGTAGGGAAATACTTTCGTTATTGACAGTTGTAATACGTCAGTTTATAACGTTTATATTACGTTAGTTTTTAACTATTATAATTCATATGTTAACTAAGTTCATAAGACATCAGTTCACGACGTTTATAAGACATTAATTAATGATGTTTATGAGATACCAGTTAATGACGAGCGGGACCGTCCATAAATGATGTCACGTTGGGACAGGGGGAGGGGGCTTGTGAAGTTTTGACATCACACACATTGCCTAAAAAACATTGCAAATCCACAGAAAACCGGAACAACAAGCAAAAAAAATCAGAAAAATAAACCGTTCAGCTTCAGGATTGAATCGATTATGAAGTGAACTGAAGTTATGTTGTATACAAATGTACTGAGTTATAATTACAGTTAAAAAATAAAGTTTATAACTTAGTTCTTTAAATACCATCGTATACGTACGTTCGTATACATAGTAGTTTAAATACCATTTGTATCGTAGTGCTTTGTTTCTGAACTGCCAGTATATGCTTATGCCAGTATATTTACGCCAGTATATTTATTTCGTGCTAGAGATATTGTTGGTAGCAGAACGTGACAAGGGGGTGGGGGGATGTGAAGTGTGACAATCTGTGATGTGGGGGAGGATGTCAAAAATATGGAGAAAAAGTGTGATATGACATCATTTATGGACAGCCAATTAATAAACGCCACTCAATGAAGTGTACAAGACTTCCGTAAATAATGTTTTTTTTATGTTATGTAAAGAAATGTATAAGCCGTCAGATGATGATATTTATATTACGTCACTTACATTTAAAAATGTTTTTTAGACTTTAATGAATGACGTTTGTAAGTAATCAGTTAATAAAATGTCAGTTAAGGACGATTATAACTCATCAGCTAGTAAGATGTCAGTTAAGGACGTTTATAAGTCATCTTTTAATGATATGTCAGTTAATATATGTCATCTATGTCAGTTAATGAGCTTTATATGTCATCATATAATAAGAGGCCTGTTAACCGTTAAGGTCGTTTATAACTCATCAGCTAATAAGAAGTCAGTTAAGGACGTTTATAAGTCATCATTTAATAATATGACAGTTAATGACGTTTATAAATTATAAGTTAATAAAAGTTATAAAACGTCAACTAATGACATTTATAAGTTGATCAGAAGTTTCTGAAATTTCCTTTACTTACCGCGTTGCAAGCTTCTGTTAACGTCTATGAAACATCCTCCATGTAGAGAAGCCTGGCGTATACTAAATCTGCCGTGGTACAAAATTTCAGACTTGGGTTGTGGTAAGGAAGTTCGAAAAATGCGGCGCAAGCTCAGTTGTTGTACTCGCCATATGACCATGGTTTAAATGAAGAGACATTGCTTCTGAGTTTTACTTCGATAATAGAATCAAATCGACGCCGATGGCTCATTGCGTAAATCTAGTAAGACGTAAATTTCAACCACAGAAACTGTTAAAGTACTTCTTTCATAGGAGTTTTGTTTTAATTGCAATTTTGAATGGCAGAAAAATTCTTGCATAAAGATGTTTAGAATTCAAACTAGGCATACTTACGTATTAGAGATTTAATATTATTAATATTAAACGAATATTTTAGTGATATATAATACTGTAATAACATTGTTAATTCAATATTTTGTCAATTTAATTAAAGTAATTAGTTTATCCTAAATGAGTTTAATTTTTTAGTGAAATAATTTCAAACGCAAAGTAAATTTTAAACAGGATTCCAGCGCAATGTTCTGACTACGTGTACAATACAAATTAGTTTTCTGGGAGGACGGTTTTACAGAGAGCAGTACGAATTAATAATATAATTTTCAAAACTTGAATGTTAGTTAAGTATTATTATTTGGAAATAAAAAAAGAACAACAACTGGACTATTTTGATTTCCTTCACTTTTTCTACGACACGACTTTTGAGAATTGTTGAATTGTTTGGCCAATAAAAATAAATTTAAAGTATAGAGTTTTAATAAACATTAAGAAATTTCATTACCACATATGAGTTACGTGAACATCGTACAAAAAATCCTGAAATTAATAAAATTTTATTTTCGATAATGGCAGGTCCTCTAGAGTATATTATCAGTTTAATTTGTGTTTACTATTTGCTTGAATTCGTAATTAATTATTATATTATAAATATACTCTTTAAGAACAAGAGGAGAAAATGATGTATTAATTAAAATACAGCTTAAATTCTTAATAAAATTTCTTAAGTTCGTAATAAAATTTCTTAAATTCTTAATAAAATTTCTTAAATTCTTAATAATTTTTTTTTTTAATTCTTAATAATTTTTTTTAAATTCTTAATAAAATTTCTTAAATTCTTAATAAAATTTCTTAAATTCTTAATAAAATTTCTTAAATTCTTAATAAAACTTCTTAAATTCTTAATAAAATTTCTTAAATTCTTAATAAAATTTCTTAAATTCTTAATAAAATTTCTTAAATTCTTAATAAAATTTCTTAAATTCTTAATAAAATTTCTTAAATTCTTAATAAAATTTCTTAAATTCTTAATAAAATTTCTTAAATTCTGAATAAAACTTCTTAAATTCTTAATAAAATTTCTTAAATTCTTAATAAAATTTCTTAAATTCTTAATAAAATTTCTTAAATTCTTAATAAAATTTCTTAAATTCTTAATAAAATTTCTTAAATTCTTAATAAAATTTCTTAAATTCTGAATAAAATTTCTTAAATTCTGAATAAAATTTCTTAAATTCTTAAATTTTTGATATTCTTAAATTCTTGATATTCTTAATATTCTTAAATTCTTGATATTCTTAAATTCTTAATATTCTTAAATTCTTAATATTTTTAAATTTTTAATATTCTTAAATTCTTAATATTCTTAAATTCTTAATATTTTTAAATTTTTAATATTCTTAATATTCTTAAATTCTTGATATTCTTAAATTCTTGATATTCTTAAATTCTTAATTTTCTTAAATTTTTAATATTTTTAAATTCTTAATATTCTTAAATTCTTATTTAAAATATTAAAACCTTAAACATGGTATAATCAGGGAGATATATCAGGTGAGACGAATGTTCTTGATCAAATAAATTCAAATATACTCAAAGACTAAAATTTTATTTATTGAAAAGTATTTTTACAAAATGAATATTTACAATAGATAGACAAAAAAAAATTCTTCACACACTTTATTTAAAAAAATATTTTTTTTATATGTCTACATACATAAATGCACACATTTAAAAAAAATTCTTTCTTTAAAAGATCTACAATGTGCTGATCTTGATTTCGAACAATTTTAAGATTTTGTTTGATGAACGGTGTTGTTGAAATATATATTTTAACAGAAAAATGCGAGTGTTCGTGTCATCATTACCTAAAATAATAAAGATAAATGTATATAAATATTTACATTTCAAAGTTAAAACAACTTTATAAATTTCACAACTCGTTTCCTTTTTTAAAAATAATTAAAGTTTCATGCAAAAAAGTAATATTTTACATGTAGTTCATTAATTTTATTCTTACACTTAATATGCTTTATTTTAAGTCTACAATCACTTAGAAATTTTAGCTAGTCGTGTGTTAAAATATATAATTTTTTTAAAATCATTATTTCAAAAACAATTTAAGTAAAACTGCATATGCATGGTATTGTAAAAGAGACGAAACAGTAATATTGTCAATGTATTATAAAAAGTACTATATAGTTAAATTGTAATTTTATGATGTCATAGTGACGCCTACCTCCGCGTTTTGTGGGCGTCTCTAATGCTCTCGTTTGTACAGTCGGTTTAGAAGCCTACAGAGCAAACTTAATTTAAAAGAATTCTTGTTTTTAACTAATCATGAATTTATTTAAAAGAAAACAGTTAAAATGTGCTTCAAAAAACAATTTGTATCGATTTGCAGAGTGGTTTTGTTATTAAAATATCCCGGAATCAATTTCAGCCAATTTGAACCAATGGTTCGTGAGGTGCTGCCATCTATTCGTTTTTTTGTGAACTATTTAAAAGTGATATTCGCTAATTTTATATTGTATTTGCTGTATTTTATGATTTTTAAGTACTTACATGTGAGGATATATCAAGTTTTGATGCAGATTCAATCGAATTAACGGGTATGCGTGGAAGTCGTATTTAAAGAATTTTGCAGCAGTATCGGGTTTTCGAAGTTTTTTTTCGAAAGTTTAGAAGTGTTTTGACACTTTTTGAACTACGTATCCCACTGAGGTTAGTTCAACGAACAACATCTCGCAAAAATCTCGTTTTATGATTACTTTTTTTAATTTAATGAGTTTCGCAATTGGACGACTCAAATAATCTTATAACATTTCTTTGCTAGTAAAACATTAATGTTAGTTATAATTCTTTAATGGTATTACATATACGTATTAGAAGAATATTACAATATTTTGTATAAAACTATTCAACTTCATTAGTATACAATTTAATGATAAATATACTAATATATATTTACTGTGAATTTAAAACTTTGTCCAAACCAACTGATAGTCTTGCTTTTGTTGCGCCAAATTTAAATGACATATTTTAACTAAATACGTTATTAGCAAATTTTCATGTTACCGTTTTAAAACAATTAAACAATGCTGCATACTTAATTTTATTTAACAAATTGAAATATTATAAGGTGTTAATATAAAAATTAGCTTTTACATTTTTTATTAGGTATAATTCCGTCAATTTCTTGTTTTTAAAGCTAATTTCTTCAATTCCACATGTAATCGATAATGCTATCATAATCCCAAACGATTCTTTTACTTTAATCAATATTTGTAACAACTTAATTTATGTTTTAAAATCAATAGTTATATAATTTAAAGAAAATAATTTTTTTACCTCTATTAGACCTTAATAATGCTATCACTAAAGTAAAGAAGGCATTCATTGAATTGTGCTACACTTTTTATTTACTAATACATTTTCGCTTTATTTTTTATTTTTATGAAAGCATAATGAAATATTTGATGTTTGCTACACAGAAAGCAAGTCAATACAGCCAAAAGTATAAAGGCTACCCAATACTACACCATGTTACTGATGCACGATATCGTGCATGTCAGTTAAATGTACTCGTACTCCCATAGCAACATAATGTTTTGTCATTTTTATTTCTGTGGGTTCATTCACAATTGGCATTGCGCCGTTTTTATGAAGAATTAGCAAATGAAACGAACCTCCATGAACGGTTTAAAAAAAATTCTAATTTCAACTTGAAATATATAATATAGTAATAAATGTGCGTAAACCAAGTAAATTTTGTTAAATTATCTTTTGTAGTATAGCTGTTTTAAATATTTTTGTTTTTGAATTAATTCATTTCAAAGAATTAAAAAAAACAAGTTTTTTTTTTTAAATTTTAATATATTTTAAATGAAAATAAATTTATCTCTTTTTAAAATATTTAATGTACAGTAGAACTCCGATTATCCAAATTCCAGTTATCCGGATGAAACAAAGCGGATAATTGATTTGAGAAGAAGAAGAAAGAAATGAGCAAACTCCACTATTTAAAAATCTCCTTTCGGTGAATGATATTGCGCTTAATAGTCCTTAGATTTTATTACATACTAAAGCAAAGATTTTTTTAAAAAACTTTTTTGTGAATTATCCCATTATCCAGATATTCAGTTATCCGGATGTGATTTGGTCCCAATTAATCCGGATAATTCGAGTTTTACCGTAGTAGTATTTTCTTATGCATTTCTATAAAACAATTGTATTTTAAGAAATAAAACTGCCACATATATTTTGCTATATGTTAAGAAATCTATATTATATTTAATATTTCTCATATTACCATTATTGCTGCTCATATTACTGTCGAGTTTTCTAATGTTAAAGATTTTTTTATTTTACAAAGTAGTCGGGGTGTACTGTTGAATTGAATATTTACAAAGATGAATGTGCTGATTTTATTGCATTAATAACAGCACAATAAAATTCTAACATTTTTATTAAATATTTCATTTAATTGTTTAATAACCTGCTCAATCTTTACATAACAAGGTAAAAATTTTAATTCTTTAAAATTATTTTTTGAAAAATAAAGTTAATATATTAAGAAACGTTACTCTTTAAGATTCGGATTATTATAATGTGTTTAATGTGAATAAAATTAAGTACTCTGGCAATTTATTATATATCTTAAAATACAATTGCTTAAAAATAAAACTGAATTTATTAAAAAAAAACTTAGTAACATAAAATTCTCTTAAAAACAAGGTAAATATTTTAACTCTTTCATATTAATTTTTGAAAAATTAAATTAATATATTAAGAAACTTTACTTTTTAAGATTCGGGTTATTATAATGTGTTTAAAGTGAATAAAACGAAGTACTCTTGCAATTTATTATATATCTTAAAATACAATTCCTTAAAAATAAAACTGAATATATATTCTTTAAAAAAACCTAATAACATAAAATTCTGTTTAAAAACAAAACATTTGCTATTTTCGTGGGATCCTATATTAATCGGCGTTCTTTTAGTTCCGGATTTTCCCATACACATTTCAAAGGCATGCATGAGCCGCGCCAGTTGTTAAATCGTGATTCGCAATGTTTTCTGACGTCACTGTTTCCATGGCAACAGCGGCGGATCGAGCGGTTTCATCTTCCAACCCTGGCTGCCGCGTTTGGCGGCGAATCGCCCGGACTTTCAACTCGAATAGTTCAACGGTTTTTCCGGGGAAATTGATCACGTGCTTCGAAGGGGAATAGGAGTTTGGGTCTACTCTCGTCTATTCCCTTCTCCGAGATTTCTCGTATCGTAACAGTAGTGTCTATTCGCTATATGGGAACGGGACAGTGATGAATGCTGGCTGTAGGTTGTAAATTTAAAGATAAATTTTATCTCAACGCTAAAAATGCATAAGGGTGAAATTGTTCCATTTATTCGAATACAAAGTCTTTATTATTTTCTTTTCAGTAAACATGTTTATGTGTTTTATCATAAATCCATAAAAATGGTTGTTTTATTCCGGATAAATGTGTGGTCGGTTTTGGACGAATTTGGATTATTATTTTTTTACATATTCTGGACACGTATATGTACACAGATATAGGTAGAAATTTAGTAATCCATATGTCTAGCGGATTTTAAGGATTTGTATGTTAATTGATTTGTGAACTTGTGATGTAATTTTTGCATTGAGAACTTCAGTATTTTCCAATGAATTTTTTTTTTGCTTTAGCTATTGTTATTTATAAACACATACCAAGAATTTGAGAATATAAATTTATGTTTTCATTAATCAGTTCTTCAAAATCTTCGCGTCGTAAATAGCAATATTGCGTCTCATGCAAAGCCGAGCTAGATTAGAACCTAGTACTAAGTGGTCCATAACAATATGCGTAATTCCTCGAGGCCAAAACGGCCATCATTGCCGAAAGTACGGACTTGCTACTGAAGGCGTATCACCGCTGAAAAGACAAGAAAACTTATTGATATATTTGCTTTATATCAATCAGTCTTCTTTGACCCAATTATCATATAATATGATTGTGACGATCTACGCACTAGCAAAGAAGAACCGTGATGCCATTTGTTGTTCAAGTTCTATAAATCAAATATTTTTGATGTTTTATCAGCAGCGCATTTGGTATCCGAATTATTATTTTATGTTTCTCGTATTTGATAGTTTATATCGCAATCTTGCTTCAAAAGTGACACAATTTAAAACCATTGTCTTAAAAGATCGGCGTGTTCGACAGAAGCCTATAATCGAACCAGAAACGTTCCGAATGCCACGCTAGTATTTTTAGCATTGAGTTAAAGCAATTAATTAACCCTTAGAGAAATATCGGCTATTTGAAAAAAGCACCACAGTACACCCGTCTCAGTGAGTCGGGAAAAGAATGATTGAAGAGCACCCGTGAAGCATGTCACGTGGGTGAAGATCAAAATGTCGATGTGAAGGTTGGAGTGGTAGAAACTGTGATCACGTCCGGGTCACCAATGTAGTGTTGTGTGTTTGGAAAACTCCCGAAATCGGGTCTGTCGCGTTACTATGCTGCGCCAATACTTTAACTGTCGAGCTAAAGTGATTTCTCAAACTCAAGAGAAAAGTATCGGATATTTTAAGGATAACATGTTTTCAGAAATTACCAAAACTGATGTTTCGCTCTACCGTCCCAATTTCAAAGGTAAAATTATACTTTTTTTGGTGATTAGTAGGTAAGCGTTTCTTAAAAATATTATTTGAGATAACTCAAAAAACATTAAATTTGAGTTATGTCACTTTTCAAGCAAGATTGCGATATAGTTTAAACAACAATGATCCATACACATGGGTCTGCAATAAATTTGTAAATTAACTTTCTTATTTCGTCTATGAAACTTTTTTCTGCACCCTGCGTACTAAAACCAACAACAAAACTAAAGAAATCAACTGCGTCAAACTTAACAATTTCATAAACCAGCCTAATATTGCTAATGCAACAGCTTGCAAGAGCTGCGATCAATGTAGACCCTATACAGAAAAAATAGCCCAGCATTCAATCAATGTTATGCGTTTTTTGAAACTCGATATATAATTTTCACACATATGCAATGGACGACTAGAACCGGATAGAGTTTAGCCTTGATTGGTGGATTTCGAGCACGTGCAAGTTGCCGATTATCGGTAAACAAACAATAATATCACTTCTTTATGTTCAAATTTTGCATTAATTGCGTAAAACTTGGGTTATAACACTATATTCTAAAAAAAAATATCAATATTTTAGTAGTTTTGAGGAAAATTCTAACGCTATCCCACAAACAAACCGGTTCTGACGTCATTGTAGGCGTGGCCGTTCTATTTGTCCATTGAAGAGTGCAAAAGTGAAACAATTCTACTTGCATTAGGGTAATGCTAAATGATATGCCATTCTTCTGAAATACTTTCGTTGTAATTCTTTAAATAAATTACTGGCATTATTACATCATTTATAGATAAGCCACCAATACGTGATAATATGCAGCTGTTTTTAAAATGCTTGTAGGAGTGTTAAAATAAATAAATCGATTCAAAAATGATCGTGGGATCTCGTGACCTGTTGCAAGACGCGTAAGTCCTTACGGCCAAAACGATCGTTATGTCCGAGAATACGTAATTGCTAGTTAAGGAGTACCACTGCGAGTTTTAGAGGAAATGAAGACAATTTTGTTATCACTGGTTTCTAGAATTATCTTAAATTAAATGTTACGAAAATATTTTGTAACAGTTTCACATTTGCTATTATTTAAGATTTTTTTTTTCATATTATTTGTAAAACTACACCTTAACCATATTGCATTACTAATGGCAATATATAAATAAATTCGTTTAAAGTTAAAAATTAAATTCTGTCAGCCGATAGAGCGTAGTTTGTTAGTATTGAATGAGACAAAAAGTAAAATTTAAAGTGTATAATTTCGAAGCTTTTATTTTTAATAAGAATATTGTAGTTTAAGTCTTGCAATATGAAATGTCTTTTCCATTAGAAACGAAAGCTATAAATGGAAACCGATGACAGCTTTGAAACCTTCTGACCGTTACAAACGTATTTTTAAGTCCTAGTATATCTAGTTTTTCCTGCAATACACACCATTTTTAATTTCATTAAAAAAAACTTTAGTTCTTAATATATTCCAAATTTTTTTTTATTGGGGTATAAATTCAAAGCCATCTTTTTAAAAATAAACAAGTTTTTTTTTTTAAAAATACATACATTTATTAAAGTATTATTTAAACCCTTTATGAGAGAAAACAACTTTACAATTTGGTCAATTTTCTTAACGATCAGAGGGTTAAAACTTTTTAGAACAAAATTTCTTCTTTTTTGTTCTGAATATGAGGCGATTTTTGGTATTAAATCAAGAGAATGAAGTTTAAAATTAAGATTCAAAATGTACACTTTAAAATCATACTCAAAATTAAAGATTTCTTTTAGTTTTAACATGAAATTTTGATATTTGAATAAGTGTTTAAATTTGGTATTTGAAAAAAAGATCAAATAGAAAATTAAGTTCTAATATCTAATCCTATTAGAATATGATGTTATATTTTACGAACACATCGGAAAAATAAATATTTATACATATTTTTATTTTACATAATGCATTCTTCAAAAGGATGGAACTGTTTATGTTCATCTATAACCAATAAAGTAGTGTAAGTTTTATTAAAATAAAACTTGCATCGATAGTATTCACGGGGTATGGTACACAAGAGGTATGTGACACAAAAGGGGGTATGTGACACAAAAAGAGGTATGTGACACAAGGGGGTTTGGGACACAAGGAGGTATGGGACACAAAAGGGGATATGGTACACAAGGGGGTATGTGACACAAGGGGGTATGTGATACAAAAAGGTGGTATGGGACACAAGGGGAGTATGGGACATAAGGGGGTATGTGACACAAAAGTGGGTATGGGACACTAAATCATCAAAAATATCCAGAAATATTTTATTACTTCAAAAAATAGCTCATTTTATCTTGAATCTAATGACACCAAAATCATATTTTTACGTTAGTACAACTAATGATTTTTTGCGAATAAATATTAAGCTTCGATTCAAGATTACCTGAATACGTAACTTTGAACTCATTTTTCTCGGTGGTGACTTCAATCATGTTTGATCAAATTAAATTTAATATAAGTTCAAATCAAAAGATACACACTACTCCAAATTTGCTCCATTTAAATAGCACTTTTCGAGCACAGAATGCTTTTGGATATGTAGTGCAATGATCTGTTTGACAACCTATCGGAATCGAACCAAGGATCTTCTGCATGCTGCATGCCCAAGTGGGAGTATCGGGTAAATGAAGTGACCCCCTACACCCTCTCAGCGAGTCGGACGGAGGAACGAATGCTCCGTGATGTGTTATCACGTGGTGGTTGATTCGATGTGGTGTCACAAGTGTTTGTTCGACGGTTGTGTAAATATGCAGCCCGGAAATCCCCAGCCCTATGCATTTTCTGGTTGTCACTCGGAATCGAACCGAGGACCGTCTGCACTATACCTCGATACTCTACCAGTCAGGCTAAAGTGATCACTCATGACCAAGTGAGAGTAAAGGGTATGTGAAGTGACCCCACCATATAAGACATGATCCGGAATGACTATTATTATTTTCAAGTCAATTAAATAATTACACAAACAGTTAAAATACTAAAATTTTAGTTTATTGAAGTACTGGGGTGGTAAAAAATAAGTTTTATCAGATTACCGATATTATGGATAAGACAGGATTTAATCGATATGAAATAAACCGGACTCAGTTGCCAAGTTCGGTCTTCTCTAAAAACACATAACATTGTTCTAGACTATAAAATGGACTTGTATTATTTTGTTACAAATTTTTACTTTGTGTAAACGCAAAAGTTTCTATAAATCCTTTGCTTTATTTTGATATTTTTTCACCCGTTTTGCCTGGCTGTGTCCGACGGTGCGGGTTCAATAACATTATTTTAGCATTCCACCAACCCCATTTTCTATTTACTGGTATTGGATCACATGGAAACACAATTCACATAAATGCTATAAATGTGAATTATAGATTTTATTATTTATAAATATTTATTGGGGATATTTATCAAAAGGGCTTCAATGTATTTGCTCATGTTCGTGATTTCTACATTACAAAGAAATGTATCCATGATTTTTATGTACCCTTGATTCATAAAAATGTATCCATGACATTTTAGAATTATTTTTTAAAAAAATTAATATACTCGTAGCTTCAGTTATTAGAATAAAAATTTAGAAGCATTTTGCCAGTTAAAAAATATTTATACTTACGATTTTTAACTATTTTACAAAACATGATTATATTTTATTCTATATTATATGTTATATTACATTCATTACATTACATTACTAATATTATATATTATATTATATTATATATTATATATTATATTATATTATATTATATTATATTATATTATATTATATTATATTATATTATATTATATTATATTATATTATATTATATTATATTATATTATATTATATTATATTATATTATATTATATTATATTATATTATATATTATATATAATTATATTATATACATTACATTATATTTAAAGCTGCTAAAAATATTATTTATTTCAAATTTATTAAGTAATTTTCCAATATTTAAAACATATATTTTTATCTACTAAATCATAAGCAAAAAATACAGAACGACAGAAAGGGATTTTTGAAATATTTTTTACCTAGTTTTAAGAAAATCGAGTTTTTGTAATCAATTAAAATAATTGCAAAAGAAATATATACCACAATACAAAAGAAAAATAATATTTATTGTTTACCAGGTAAAAAAAATGCATTGCAATAAGTCTATTAAATACATTGATTTTATGTAGTAAGTAGTTCTACTGCTACTTGCGTGCGATTAGACTATTAAACTCCTTTGCTTTTACTTCTTAGTGTTCTAATGTTTAAACGTTTCTGGAACATTTGTACCATATTGACTATTATTCATAATCTATAATACTAAAAGAAAAAGACAGTCTGTGTTTTGCAAGATTTTCCTTTAAGCATTAAATTTTAAAAATATGTAATTATATTCATCCTTAAACTATGTACGTGAGGCACGAATTTGTTTAATTACATTTAGTTTTTTAAATGTTTTTAACAATTTTGGGAGTATTGCACAAAGAAAAATCTTAAAAAGTATTTTCAATACCTAGAAAAAACGCCTTTGTGGTGTAGTCGGTTGCGCGCGGGACTGCAGAACAATAGTTCGCGGGGTCGAGTTCCATCGATACCCATTTAATTTTTTTAAGTTTATACCTTAACGGTTCGCTTTAAAAAGCTCAATTGGCAATACTATTAATTATTATTACTATTGATTACAATTATTATTTTTAATTACTATTCATTACAATTATTATTATTATTATTGACAATTATTAGTATAATTTACAATTATTATTATTATTATTATTTACAATTATTATTATTATTATTATTTACAATTATTATTATTATTTACTATTAGTATTATTATTATAATTTACAATTATTATTATTATTATTATTTACAATTATTATTATTATTATTATTTACAATTATTATTATTATTTACTATTAGTATTATTATTATTATTATTTACAATTATTTTTATTATTATTATTATTATTTTCAATTATTATTATTTACAATTATTATTATTTACAATTATTATTATTTACAATTATTATTATTTACAATTATTATTATTTACAATTATTATTATTTACAATTATTATTATTTACAATTGTTATTATTTACAATTATTATTATTTACAATTATTATTATTTACAATTATTATTATTTACAATTATTATTATTTACAATTATTATTATTATTATTTACAATTATTATTATTATTATTTACAATTATTATTATTTACAATTATTATTATTTACAATTATTATTATTTACAATTATTATTATTTACAATTATTATTATTATTATTTACAATTATTATTATTATTATTTACAATTATTATTATTATTATTTACAATTATTATTATTATTTACAATTATTATTATTATTTACAATTATTATTATTATTTACAATTATTATTATTATTTACAATTATTATTATTTACAATTATTATTATTTACAATTATTATTATTATTTACAATTATTATTATTATTTACAATTATTATTATTATTTACAATTATTATTATTATTATTATCAGAGTTCCCTCTAGGCGTTTTTTGAAGGGCGGTCCGCACTGCCCGCCCTTTTTTCATCATGATAGCGCCCTCATACCCCTTTTTTAAAAATGCCGCCCTCTTTTGAAAAATTCTTCCCCTCTTACCTTTTTCTGTCAAGCACAAGCGTCTTTTCTTCCCTAGCTGTCTTTAAAAAAGGCATCGATTAAATTTTTTGTGTGTGTAAACTAGAATTAAGTAAATTATGACAGTAGAAAAGCAACTCCTTTTTAACTGCGCGTGTTGTGCAATCGCGATGATTCCGCTTTAATTTCGAGCCCGGGGCATTCCACCAATTCTATTGATTGCTTGTGCTCAAATATAAAATGCTTCAAGTTTTTTAAGTGTTTTTTTTTAAAGAGAAGATGGTTTGGGCGAGGTTACAAGATTAGGCATTTTATTACCATATTTTGGATATAAGTAGCTTTTCCTCAGTTTTGTAAGTAGTCTGATTAGGGTAATTTACATATTTCGTTTTTAAGCAAAAAAATAATTTACAAAAGTTATTTTTTTTATTTTAAGTAGTTTATTTATAAACAGATATGAATTTTGTATGGGTCTTCCCTTCGAGATAGACCCCGAACCGTCAACAATATCCCAATATGCAGCTCTGCGCAATGTCAACCAACATTGAAACTTTTTTTTTGTTTGGTCACGCGTACGATGTGTCACGTGTACAATGTGTGTGATGACACGCCCACCCCAAACTTTTTTTTGTAAAAGTGCCCTTTTTCAAAAACCAGAAGTGCCTTTTCAAAACCAGGGTGCCCTTTTATCGCCAACAGCGCCCTGCCCCTTTTTATTTCTAAAGTGAACACTGTTATTATTTATTATTACTAATGATTGCAATTATTATTTATTATTACTAATGATTGCAATTATTATTTATTATTACTAATGATTGCAATTATTATTTATTATTACGAATGATTGCAATTATTATTTATTATTACTAATGATTGCAATTATTATTTATTATTACTAATGATTGCAATTATTATTTATTATTACTAATGATTGCAATTATTATTTATTATTACGAATGATTGCAATTATTATTTATTATTACTAATGATTGCAATTATTATTTATTATTACTAATGATTGCAATTATTATTTATTATTACTAATGATTGCAATTATTATTTATTATTACTAATGATTGCAATTATTATTTATTATTACTAATGATTACAATTATTATTTATTATTACTAATGATTGCAATTATTATTTATTATTACTAATGATTGCAACTATTATTTATTACAACTAACCTATTACCCTGCGCCAACACCCGTTAAGCAGCGCTTTTATAACAAAACAACTTTCCACTAAATGTGTACAGAATTTTCTCTAAAACTTCTGCATAGATATTACACATATTTGATAAAAAGAAATATTTCTTATGGTTATTAATGTTTAGTTCTATGTAAATGATGCAGTTTCTTCAAGAATAAATACTCATTCTAATTTTGGAACCTTTGAAGCAATTTTCATGCAGATTTAATTTTTTTCAATTGTAAAAACAAATACCAATAGCTTCCACGTAGATTTTGAAGAAAATCGTTCGAACTGTTTTCTGTCAAACGTTTCTAGCAATGCAAGTTATCCGCTTGGCACTTTCGATTTTGACGTTATCCTTGTTGTCACGCCGTATTATTTATTCTATACTATATCCACATGTTAACGTATTAATTATATTTTAATTATTTTATTCACAGAATACCTTCCCCCGAAAACTTACCTAAAATTATTTTTACGTCATAATTTCTTTGTTAAGTTAAAGTAATTTTTTTTAATTTGAATTATAAAAGTGATATACTTTTTTTTGGTTTCGTTTTTTTATTATTTATATATTAAAATAATCATGATTTGACCAAACGTAAAACATTCCAAAGTTGTTAATTAAATTGTAGAAACTATTTTTTGGACAAATTATTTTATACACATGTGGTGGCAAAATAATAACATATTCTTTGATTCATTTCGGTTTTCATGATAAAAATATAGTAATATAAAAATAATAAATTAAAATAAACTGATAGAACATAGATATTTTAAATACACCGTACAAAATACGCAGCACACACATGCGCACCAACACATCGTTAATATCGATATCTATAATCGTTATATAAAAATTAATTTTAAGTAAATTTTTCTTACGGGCCCTTTAATAAGGAGGAAAATGCACCCGTTCGATAAATATTAAAAAACTAATATTTGAGTAATCAGTTTATAAGTTACTTTTACTTCTTTAAATTCATCTTAAAGTTTTAAATTCAGGTATATGAAATAAATTTTAGGGTTATCTATTCCCACATATAACTCATGACAAACAGCACGATTGGCATAAACATATATATATATTGAAAAGGATGTATCTTAATTATAAAGACAATATAAATTGCTATCAGTGTCATTTTCGAAAAACTGTAAGTAAACGTATGAAAGTACATCCTAATTTCCATATGTCCTCAACTAATTCTTGGCAAAACTGAACCATAGTGTCAAAGAGTGCGATTTAATTTCACGAAAATTTTGTTTCCTAAACATCATAATAAGTGTCATAAATAAATAGTTTATTAAAATTGCGTGCGATTTGTAATTTAATAACTTATACGCTACAAACTAATTTTTATTAATTCTGCTGACACAATCATTTTTTTTCAAAAATATAATAGTTAACATTAGTCAAATGTGTATAAATTTTAGAAGAACTGGTGTCTATATTGAAAAATAATTTATGTTATTAGATCTTGAACAGATGAAAACTGTTTACAAACTTCGTTTTAAGTTTTAAAATATGCAAATATATGGTAATTTAATGTGAAAAGGTTTAGCATTTCTGATCATAACTTAAATAAAAATTATTGTTTTTTTATGTTGTTTATTAAATTCATTAGTTTTACTTCAAAAATGTGTCAAATATTGAATGCAATTATATTATGAGGCATTACTCGATATTTGTTCGCGATTTGTCCCATCCTCAACTGTAACGTAAAATCAATCCACTTTTTTAGTGGGTTTAGTTGGCTTTCATTTTATTAAAAGTTTAAAAAAAATTGGGCTTATTTCACGTTAATTAACATTTAATAAAATAATTAAAAAAAATTCGGAGGGGACAAATCACGGACAAATACTCTTTACTTTATACTTTTATAAAATCTGTATTAAACTTAACAATTTTGGTAAAAAAAATGCATATGTTCTAATTTTTTAATAGTTTAATAACATTTATATAACTAATTTAGTAAAAAATATCATTTTAATTTGTCCCACAAATGTGTAAATTTTCATTAAAAACTATTTTCAAAAATAACGTTAATTTCAGGTATGTATTAATTACTATCAGTTTATGTATAATTGTATTTTCGACTTTCCATATCCGAAAAAAACCTTTTTGAAATGTTTTAAATAAATACTAGTTTAGAGGCAGATATCTATTATCTATACAAATTACAAAAATGTCATAAAACTCAATTCAGAAGCTTGATAATTCCCCCCTAAAACATAAAACAACAAAAGATTTATTTTAACAATATTCCCGAATAATTAATCCATTATTTCCCCTCAAACTATCCACTTTTATTTGAAAAAAATCCAAAACCACCTGTTGATCTGAACTATCAAAGTACTTTCAAAGTACGTTTTCGTACCTTTTTCCGAAAAAAACCCTCTATTCCCCCCAGAAAAAAATTAAATAAAACATCATCTGCAACAAACAAAAAAATATCGAACAAAAAAAACACAACAAACTGCAACTGTGGTGCGTGATAAAGCAAGAAACACACAAACGAATATCATTCTTTCCCCTCAAAAAGAAAAATTTCCAGTTTTGGGCTCCTCGCCAACTCCCGATTCCCTCACCTGTTGGCGCCCGTCACATGTTTGTTGGGCGCTGTTGTCGTGACGAGAGAGGGGGGAGGGAGGGGAAAAGGCGCCCCAGTCTTAGGATTGCGATGTTCCCGTGAAGACATGGCGTCCGTGGCCGCCTGGCTCCCTTTCGCCAGGGCAGCGGCCATCGGGTGGGTGCCCATAGCCAACAAGCCCCTCCCCGCACCCCCTGTCACCAAAGAACAACGCAATCGCGAGGACGAGAAATTCGTCATCAACGTCAGCGGTCGCAAGTTCGAGACCTGGCGCAACACGGTGGAGAAGTACCCGGATACACTTCTAGGGTCCAATGAGAGGGAGTTCTTCTACGACGAGGAGAGCCGGGAGTACTTTTTCGACCGGGACCCGGACATCTTCAGGCACATCCTCAACTATTACCGGACTGGGAAGCTTCACTTCCCCAAACATGAGTGCCTGTTGGCCTATGACGACGAGCTGGCCTTCTTCGGTATCATACCGGACGTCATCGGCGATTGCTGCTATGAGGACTACCGCGACCGGAAAGGCGAGCATGCGGAACGCCTCATGGACGACAGACTGTCTGAGGAGAACATGGCAGACAACATGCCGCATGCGAACATCAGAGAACGCATGTGGCGTGCCTTTGAGAACCCCCATACTGGGACAGCTGCCCTGGTGTTTTATTATGTGACGGGATTCTTCATCGCCGTTTCGGTGTGCGCGAACGTATGCGAGACGTTGCCCTGCAGCATGAACGAGATGACAGGCGAGACTATGTCCTGCGGTGAGACCTACAAGACAGCGTTTTTCTGCCTGGACACGGCATGCGTTATGATTTTCACTGCCGAGTATCTCTTGCGGCTGTACGCCGCCCCTATACGCTGGGACTACGTCCGCAGCGTGATGAGTGTGATCGACGTGGTGGCCATTTTTCCTTATTACATTGGCCTCGGCATAAAAGACAACGACGACGTCTCAGGGGCATTCGTCACCCTGCGAGTTTTTCGCGTATTCCGAATTTTCAAGTTCTCCCGGCATTCGGCCGGTTTGCGGATCTTAGGGTACACCCTCCAGAGCTGCGCTTCTGAGCTGGGATTTCTCGTTTTCTCGCTGGCCATGGCCATCATCATCTTCGCCACTGTCATGTTCTACGCCGAGAAGAACGTAGAGAACACCACTTTTACGTCCATTCCATCCGCGTTCTGGTACACCATTGTGACCATGACCACTCTTGGGTAAGTACTCCTTTAATATTTTTTTAATGCTGTAGATATGTTCCTTACAGTATAACTTTCTCAATCCAAGAAATAGTTATATGATCACACGCTGCTAACAATCAAAATATGCTACGGATACGTTCCTTACAGTATAACATTGGTAATCCAAGAAGTAGTGGTATGTTCCAAAAGTTGACTATTATCCAAAATGATATAGACATGTTCTTTACAGCAAAACTTTGCTGATTCAAGAAATTGTAATTTGTTCAATAAATTGATTACTAGTCAATAGATTCTCTGGATATGTTCCTTATAATAATACTTTGGTTGTGTTTTTTTAGTTACAGAAAAACTTTTCTGATCCAACAAGTAGTTATATTGTCCAAAAGTTGACTATTAGTCAAAAGATGATTTGAATATGTTCTTTACAACATAACTATGCTAATCCAAAGAAATAGTATTATGATCAAGAAGTTGACTATTAGTCGATAAATGTTCTGTATTTGTTTCTTACAATAAAATTGTAGATATTTTCTTTATAGTTACAGCTTAACTTTGCTAATCCGAGAAGTAGTTATATGGTCTCCAAAAGTCGGCAATTAGTTAAAATATTATATGGATTTGTTATTTACAGAACACATTTTCTGGATCCAAGAAAGAGTTATGAAGTCAAGAAGTTGACCTTTAGTCGAAAGTATTGATTCTAGTTGGTTTTATTGAGTTTAATTAACTTTTAATTTTAAAATTGATATATAGTTTACGTCCTGATATTTCAGATATCTCATATTAAATATATTTTATATATATTTAAATTTTAAAACATTTTCAAAAGCTATTAAGGACTATAAACCCAATTCCGAACTTTAGCCCTAACATAAAATTTAGTTCTTTAAATCATGATATGTAAATATTTGCTTAACCACACTTAAAAAAATACTATAAATTTGTAAGTAAAACTAACAAATTTGATGTTACACAATTCAACGATTCACTTTTTACATGGTGATTATTTAATAAAGAATGAATAAATATACTTAAACTCTCTGTAATGTATGTCGATTATGTTTTTTAATGATTATGGTAGATGGTATGATATGTCGATTATGGTTAATGTTATATTTCAATAAAAAAAATACTCTTCTACAATGTAGTTTTAAATCCATCCACGATATCATAATAATTAGTTATATAGATGTGCTTAATTCACCTCTCTCAAATGGCCAATGATTGAGAATATGTGGTAAATTAAACTGAATTATTTCTTTTTATAAATAAAACTCAATTACTAACATTTAGAGGTTCGTAAAATATACGGCATTTACAATTAATTCAGTTTACTAGTTGCTAATCGATTACGTCAAACTGAGGGATCACTTTAAAGTTATATCATTTAATAATCGACTTATATTGAGAGTATATATTGGCCATATATTAAAATATTTTTCATATATTTCAAACTGGGGAACTTATATTCAGAATTTCCTTTGTGAGACGAGCCGCTATAGCTAAATTAAATAAGTCGAAAACCCATTTATTACACTCATGTTTGAAAGCTATTTCTGAAATGTCATAGCGATAACCGACAGCGCGATCAATACCGTTTTCGATTTTTTCGCCAGGTTTCCCGATCGATAGCTAAATTATGTTTTAACAATCGTGGTTCTTAAATAAACCCGATATGTTTGGTTGTACTTAAAAGTTTTCTGTTATAACATTGCATGTTCAATGAACCACAATATCGCAAAAATCTTTGTATTTAATTTATTGTTTAATGTGTATAATTTGTAATAATTTAAGTTGGAATTAGGAATTGTATATATTTTTCAATTGACATTTCAAGGAGTTTTTAAAAAAATATTTATAAAACTGATTTTTATGAGTTCATATAAAATTAATTATTTTTTATTTCTAGTATATTTAAATAGTTTTTTTACGAACAAACATTTCCAAATGTTTAATAAATTTTTTACCATTTTTGTTCTGTAGAATTTCGATTTTGTAGTGTGTCGAAACTCTATAAGAGACGTCAGGACACCGCATAACGCCCCATTTACCACTGGATCCATTTCCCCTCACCTTATTCTATGCAATTTTCATTGTATCTATACTAATACAATAACTTATAAAAAGTAAATACTAATAAAAACAATGAAGGATTTATTTGTGTTCAAGTTAATCTAAAAAAAAATTCGATTTCAATTCACGCAGTTTGGGATTTATTCTGAAGAAAAGACCCGATGACCTGTTTGATGATTTTGACCATGATTTTTTTTATCTGACCATGATTTTGAACCGTGGTCAGATGACGCCAATTTTTCCAATTGGCGTAAAATTTAAATTTTGTATGAGCTACTATTGGAACGGTCTTTAAAACGGGACAAGTTTAAAATAATAGTTATAACGAAATATTCTTCAAAAGTAGTTTAAACATAACTTATTATATCTTTAAAACTAATTATATTTTCAAACAAAAATAGTGTTAGGCACATATTTAGGTACTGTAACTTGCGATTCCTTGGACCCAAAAAGTGAATATTTTTGTACATTTCTTACCAAAAGATCGCTTTAACATTAATTAAGTCATTAATTATGCTGATTATTTAATTTTTATAACTTTGTAATATTTTTCTAAGAATCTAGGTTTTTTTCAAATCAAAATTTTAATTTTATATAAATATAATAAATTGTTGAAATTCGGGTTCAATTAATCCGGATTGGGGTTACTTGCGACCAAGTTACATTTTCCATGAAAATAAACAATTTGAATATACATGTATAATGATCTGAAGTAGAACATGGAATCTGGAAATAAAACAGATACATTTTAGTTGCAAGATTGTTTATGTAATTTGAAAATCAATTTGAAAATACATCGAAAATAGATCATAAATTCTGTGTAATGTTCAATGAATTATTTTTGTACCTCTTTATATCTTTCTAACTAGTGTTACTAAGGATAATAGTATATGAAAAATCTACTTTACATTGGAACTGAAAACAAACTCCTTTTCATTAGTTTTGGTGGACTAATTATCTTTTTCATATGCCCTCCTTCTAATATTTTGAAACACGAAACACTTTCTTAACTTCCATATAATGTATAACTTTTAATAAAATTAGAGTCATGCCCCCCCCCCCCCCCAATAATTTTGAAAACTTTAAACTTAAGTCACCACTTTTAGTACAACATTAAATTGTATTTCTTTAGGCCTTTTCCAAGTCTTTTTGGTGGTGTGTGTGTCAACTATGTCGAAACAAAGTATTTTAAGTTATTTTTACGATGAAATTTGAAAATATATTATTGAAAATGTCGCTAAGAATTACTTAGGCTCACTTACCGGCTGTGTCGAAGTAACCTCATTTTTAGTATATCAGCATATTATTCATTACTTATAAATTTTACTGTGTTAAGTGGTTGTCTATCTAGCTGATACTACTGTTGTTCCTTTAAGGACTATATATGATATTGAAATTTTTCATTACCTTGCTTGTGACTGCAATGTGTGGAAAAGTGAAGGATAAAGTTACCAGGTAACAAATATTCGTTTTTTTACTGCAAAGCAACATAATCTGTTCTAGAAAAAGCAATAAATGCAGGAAAGTAGTTTAGCGCCTCAGGCACTAACTAGTGTCCCTATACATTGGAGATATTGTGAATCATGTCTATATTTTTATGACAGCAGACCCAAGGGTGATTTAATTTTTTTTTTAGGTTTTGAGGTCCAATAACCCGCAATATTCAAGTAATAACCCCCATGATATAAGTAGCACCCCCCCCCAGGATCCAAGTAACTTCCCCAGGATCCTAGTACCCCTAGGATCCAAGTAACCCGCTCCCTAGAATTCATGTACCCCCCGCAGGATCCAAGTAACTTCCCCAGGATCCTAGTACCCCTAGGATCCAAGTAACCCGCTCCCTAGAATTCAAGTACCCCCCCCCCCCCAGGATAAAAGTAACTTCCCCAGGATCCTAGTACCCCTAGGATCCAAGTAACCCGATCCCTAGAATTCAAATCACCCCCCCCCCCCAGGATACAAGTAACCCCAAATACCGTATATGGCTACGATCTTCTACAAAAAAATATGATTAGGAGTTTTTTCAAAAATTATAATTATGAGTTTTTTGTTTTTATTCGTGTTCCCCCTGCTAACACCATTTTTTGCGTTTTTCAACTTTTACATAAAAAAGCTTCTATCAAAAATGTCATTTAGACACAAAACACCCTCAACGTATATGATAACTTAACAAATTAAATTTCTTTGTAATTTGATAGTTGCTTTTTGAGATGAGAATCACTGAATGGAAAAGGAAATATCGTTAAATTTCCCCGATAGCGGCAGTAATTTTTATTTTCAATAGAGAATTTTTTTTTAAATCTGCTAAAACCGTTATTTTTTTTAATAATTTTTATAATGCAATTTGAACAAATGCTTATTTATTTCGGCATCATGCTACTTTAATAACACATATCTAAGTCCGGAATTTTTTCCCAGTTCTATACTATTCCTTTAATGTAAATTATTGAACAATGCCTGAAAAAAAAATTAGAAATGAATGTGTTTCAATACAACTAACATATGATTTGTTTTATTTATTTTCAAATATTCCATTATTCAGTTCAAGCTATATAACGAACACTTTACAATTTTGTATCCTATATACACTGACTATTAACTATATACATGTTTAAATTATTTACATCTATGTTTAGTAAAATAGAGCGTTCTGCTGCCCTAAGCTTAACTTTCTGTTTTATTATTAAAAAAGCATCACATATTGAAGTTTATTAAAAAACTATTTTAAATTCTTAAGAACCCATTCTCTCTGAACTAAGATACTTTCCCGACCTTAAAAGAGTGCCGAATTCGCACTAAGTTCTCGTTTAACTCAAGGGCGGTATCTGACTTTCTTGGTTTAAAACATCCCTTTGCCATCTATTGTTTTACCAATCGATTAACCGCTTTTAACCAGTACGTGCCGAGAATGAATAGGACAAAGATCAAAAGAGCCTAATTGATAGCTCGTTTTAGATTCCAGCTACTCCGCAATTAAAGACATGCATATGTGTGTGTGTGTCATTGCCATGGAAACCCAGCCGCTTTATATTCAGCGATGTCGTATTTTGTCTTTTGTTATTTATATTCATCTCTGGAGTTTTCATATATCATGGCATGTGGGAATAAAAATGGATACGTTTGGACAGTTGGAATTTGATTACTAGTTGTTGGTTGCAATGTTAAAAATAAATGTTTAGTTTTGAAGAAAATGTTGTCATTTTTGACCAAATAGTTGTCTGTTGAATGCTCAGATTGAATATTTCGTCAAGCTTAGAAAAATTATTTCGTCGTTTTTTCCCCCCAAGAAGTTTATTTCGTCAAAAATGAGGACGAGTTCAGGAATCTCCTATTGCGCGCGCTGTCGATCAGGACCCTCGAGCATGGATCCTTCATGGTAGAGAAAACATCTTTATATATATTTCTCTTAAGCGGTGATTGAAAAACGCTGTTTTTCTGTTCGCTGAGTGGCAACAGTTACTTTGTTTACGAAATTCTGTTGTGCCCATATTTTTATTTTGCCATTATGTAAGCCATTTTGACGATTAGCCCCTTCAATTCATTAGTAAATAATTATTTTGCTGATGTCAGCTTAAATTAGGAAGAATATAAACCCTATTACATTAAAAATAGAAGTTTTAAAAAACGCTTTTCTAAAAATTACTTTAGCGGAACATTGACGTGGCGCCATCTGTTGGCAATTTTGAAAACTAGATTTCTATGACCTTCATTTTTATGACGTATTAACTTAGTTACGTACACACTTCTGGTAGGCAAGAGTATGGTAGGCTTAACGTCAATTATGCCAAAACAAACTACCAATAAAGTTAAAAATTAAACTAAAACGCAGGAAAGGTGTGAAAATAACGTGGAAAATAATAAATAATGGTAGAAATAAAATAATAAATAATGGCTTGCCAGTGGTTCCATTGTTTTCATTTGTAGTTTAAAAGAAATTAAATTAAATGATTTTAATGATTAACTTAGTTACGTACACACAATGATTAAATGATTTTATATTGATTTACAGGGCGAAAAAATGTATTGATGCCAAGATGAATTATAATTTAAATTTAGTTTCAACATTTAAAGTTGTTGGTAATATAATTAAAAAAAATATTGTTACTAGGACACATTGTTATTGTGTCCTACCTTTTAGCGAGCGAAGCGAGAAGTGGTTTGCGGAGCAAACCTATGAGGATTGCGTAGCAATCCTCCGGGGGTTGGCGGAGCGTTAGCGGAGCAGGGAGCGGAGCCTCCTAGTAATGTTATAATCTTGCTAACATCAAAGTGAGGCCAACATGTATGGCCTGAGACATGTGGTTAATTGCGTCATTTCATTCATAAATGTTCACTGTTACACATTTCCCAATTTATCAGCCAATCGCGAGTATTTTTTAATTCATAATTTTGAAAAGAAGTCACGTGTTTGATGCCATTCGGTCTGAGATGTTGGTTTCATGATTATGACGTCATATTTGCTCTACTACAGTCCATTCATGCTCGAAGATCGGTACAGGAAGGCTAGTACTGGACAGTGGCAATGTACATGCAAGAACCAAGGCTAGATATGGATCAGCTGATGTCACCGGAAAAAAATCCGGGTAAATCATTTTCGTTAAAATTTTAAAGATTATAGTTTCGTCAATAGTCAAGAAATTCAATGACGAAACGATTGTCAAAATTGACGAAATTTGCCTTGACGATCACAGAAAACTAAAAAAGGAGAGTATGATAGTCCTATTTATTACTGAGAGTGTATTTGGTTGCAATAACGTTGCACTAGAGGTACACATTGGACTATTGACGAGGGTTCGGGAACTATCACTAAGAACATTTCCATGAATACTGCCTTATAACATTGGAAAAATTGTCACGTGACGAAGACAGCACATTAACGGGCAACCCACGATCCTGTTTAAGCATGAGAAGGTTTAATAGTGACAGATTTAACGTGCACCAGTCTCCAATATTTGACGGATTTTATTCTACTGGAATATAAAGAAAGGGTTTGATAACAATTTAAGTAAGAGTTCGCTGCACTATTAAAGTCGAGATATGAGGTAGTCTAGGCTACCTTATGCCCTAAGAATTATTTTAAAATTATTTTCTACATACATAAGTTAGATGACTGGTTTGATGTTAACGCAGCACTAGAGCTGCACAGTAGGCTATTGATGATGTGGTCTATCCAAGGCCGCTCTTAGCAAATTCAGGGCCCTGTGCGAAGGAGGCCATGGGCCCCTTGAACCAGAATTTAAGAATTTTAGAGCTAGAGCCAGTTATGCACCAATCTTTTTTATCAATAGATTAAAAAAGCGCTTTATATAAACTATCCGTAGCAATGTGATAACTTTTTTTTGCTTTTAAATTCATGTTTTAAATAAATATTTAAATTATTGTTTTAGTTAAAAATCCGTAGCAAAGCAGTCTTATTTAAATAAAATTAAACTATACATATAAACATCGAAAGGGTAAGAAGTCGGAGCACAGTCAGAAGGGTTTTAGGTGACATGTCACTTCAGAAGATTGTATTGATAGGGATTGGTCGCCAATAGAAGGAAGATAAACAAGTTATTTCGTCTGACGACCAGGTCCCCTATCCACGCCCTGTATGTGCATTAATTTTTTTTTCATAATTTTATACGCATGGGCGCCAATTTCTGATTGAACGGAGCCGAAATTTATGTCAATTGTACTATTCGTCAAGGAGTGGTTTCAGAATGGACACACTAACCTGATATTTCTATCCTAATTTCTCATGTGAATGATTTACAGACGTTTCACGTTAATAATTGTTTATTTTATTTTATTTTAAGAAATCGTTTTCTTGTGAACGCGGGGCCCCCATATAGCGCGGTGTCCTGTGCGACAGCACCTGTGGCACACTCCTAAAGGATGCCATGGGTTTATCTTGAAGGAAGAACCCGAAAATAATGCCATATATTTTTGAACTTATGTAAAATTACTAGGTCCACACCTGATTTAGATGAACCGTTGTCACAAAATAAAATAAAACTTCTCACTTCTCTTAATTTGCTTGTGTGAGCAATTCGCTCTCATTGCACGAACTAGGAATCTTTTTATGTAGCGAACAATAACATATTAATATTGTGTATAAATATTTCATTAGGTTTCGTTTATTCGCACGTCTGAAAATGTATGAAATCCATGTTAAAGGAGAACCAAGGCTCAAATTTCCGAAAACATTTCTATTTTTCTGCATAAAATAATGCTATACATATTTTAGAAAGTGTGTACAAAATTTCAAAGCAGTATAAAAAAAGAACATCTTATGTTTCACATATTTATATACCATTTATAATCTGTCTACCTACTTTTCCTCTGAAACCTTCGTTATTTGCTCAAAATATAGTTTTTGAATTTTGGTTCCTTTTAAAATGCTAAGGCTTTGTAAAAAATTTCTTAAAACTAAATTGTTAAAGGTTTTTTTAAACTTTAATACTTGTTTTATAAAGGTATGAATATATTTTTAAAATTAAGTTAAACATTATTTTTTTACGAATTAATGAGCACAATAATTTGAATAATAATTATTTTTAATTTCTGAACTTAAAATATGTTTTTGGAAACCCTTAAAACGTAAATTATTTATAAATCTATTCATATATCTACAGTATATACTGTGACGTTATTTAATCAATTTAATTTTTTAATTAAAAATTGAAGAAAGAGTAGTGTTTTTAAAAATCTCTCTTAATCTCACGCAAAAAAGTATTAGTGTTTAGAAAGAGGTATACTAATAATGCAAAAAATGGCATTTCTGAATTCATTAATAAAAATATTATTAGAATTTGAGACTCACATCTCCCTTAAATATTTCGATATCAAAATATAAATGTTCTTTAATTTAATGTCATTTTAGTTATTTAACAGTGTTATCATTTTCAAACATTTGAATTGGGAATACCTACATAAAGAAAAAGGCCTTTTTTCCGACAAAATTTACTGATTTTTAACGATTCAAGTGTGATTTCTTTCCGAAAGCTTAGACACATGTAGATATGCACCTAAATAAAACAACATGCACTTAATATTCGTATATTTTTGTGTGCTTTAAAGAGATTTTAACTTTTATATAGAATAAGCTTTCTTTTTGCCACACAATTTTACTTTTTATCTTATTTTTTTCTGATTTATTCGGAAATAATAAGTGTTCACAAGTGACCCTAGCCTACACTAACCTTGTTATTGTCATCGGGCAAGAGCTTTGTAAGTGTAGGGTTAACTGATGTGAACAAATATGCTGTATCATGTGGTATGAGTTATGTAAAACAATTCTTTGGTTGGGATTGTAAGGGTGGTTCAAGAATAATTTCAATCGATCCTAAGGTAACAACGAATTCTTCTGACTAATTTTTTATTGTTTTAGGCATGCATATTATTATAATTACTATTTGAATATTTAGTATTGTTGCCTGATTATGCACTGTTAAAAAATATAATTAAAATGAGTACCTGGACCTACTCGTTTTTCTTTGGTACAATTGCCTCGTAAATGACGTAATCAAATTTAAGTAATCGTACTTTCTCAAAAATGAACAGTGTGATTTAATATTGCTGATAACAGATTCTGTTCAAGCCATCTAAACAAAACGACCTGGCAAACTTAAAATAGTTGCTTCGAGGATGGTTTTTCACGTGATTTGACGTCGATTGCTTCAATGGAAACTTAGTTATTACAACTCAATTATCTTACTTACCATTCTTTTGGCACACCTTTTTAATATTTATTCTGTTTATAACTTCTTCACGTCACACTGGTAGTACAACGGATAAGACACCGGACTGCGTAGCCTAAAGATCTGAGTTCGATTCTCAGTAAATCTTGGTTGTAATTGTTGATATTTATTGAAGGTGATTTATGAAGGCAGCCTATGTAGGCTAGCATCTGCTCTTTTTATTCATTTTTGAGTACATGTCTTTTTTAAAAATGAAACTTATGTTTTCAGAGCTATGATAATCATCGAAGGTAATAAAAAATGAGTACATATTCTTATTTTTAAGTACCTATTTTTAACAGTGGGAGATTCAAATTGTCGATACCAGTTATCAAATGCATGCATTAGGAAATAAGATGTTTGCATAAACTAAAACATTTTTTTTAAATCTAACTAGAGAGTACAATGTGTTCGAATTTATAACAGTTATTTTTACAGTTTACAGTCAGAATTTATAACAGTTATTTTTACAGTTTACAGTCAGAATTTATAACAGTTATTTTTACAGTTTACAGTCAGAATTTATAACAGTTATTTTTACAGTTTACAGTCAGAATTTATAACAGTTTTTTTAGTGTAGTTATTTTTACCTTTTTAATATAAAATTAACCTTTACCTTTTAATATAAAATTAACACTGTAATGTATCTATAAAGCCAGACACGTTTTTGAAATGTTCTTCTTTATACTAAATGATATGTATATAAACTTATATCAATAAAAAATATAATATATATGCGACATTTGATCTGAAGTTTCGCTTCACTGTATCCGTATTTGATGTAATTAATAAGTGGGGTTAAGAATAACGTTTTTTTTAATACTTTTATTGTGATAAGTACAGGAATAAAACTCACCACACCCTTTTTTCTATCATCTACCATTAATTTTCTTCTTTTTGAATGTCTACTGGTTTCACTTGACACGGGTAAATGGGGCAACTGCAACTGCGGCTCTCAAATATGTATGGGCTGCACACAAATAACTATGAATAATGAGGGAATGTATGTACTGATTCTGTCAGTTTTTGTTTTGTATTTTGTGTTTTATCTTACACCTTTTGAGAAATAAAAATATATTATTTTACCTATTATATCATATATTTTTTATGACTTTAATTATTGTAGTTATATAAGATTTGAACACGTTTGGCAGATATTTTCCATTTAGTTTTTTAGGTTTATATTGACAATTTTGTTATGTCCCTGTCTTTGAAGCACTTTACGACAATTTGAACATTAAAATTGTTTACTTTAAAAGCTTGGTTTTTTTTTCTTATTAAGTTATTTAACTGAGTAAACTTCTCTTTAAAATTTAAAAAATATATACCTAGACAAAAAATCACTATTTTCGTTAGTCAGATCATGGTTGCTCTTGCCCCACGTGCTAACGGGGCCAGTGCTAAATCAAATAAGTTCAATGGAGTAATATGGTAAATGGCTGAACACTACACTTCGAACTTGATACGAATACACAGTTTTCATATTGTAGGTAGCAATACATAAATATAAAAAACTGACAAAATTTCATCACTAAATTTCTATTAGGCGCTAAAATGTAAATATTTAAAAAAAAAATTAACATTAAAATCGTTTTCTTTAAAAGATTGATTATTTTTTTATTAGGTTATTATTTTATTTAACTAAACAAAATTCTTCCTTAAAGTTTTAAAAAAATTATACCTAAGCTATAAAACGCGATTAACAGACTTTTTTACTTAATGTCACAAGAGAAGTTTGCAAAATTTTACACATATGATACATATGTATATATATATATGTATCATGTATATATATATATGATATATATATATATATATATATATATATATATTATAAGTCTATGTGAAAAAATATGTAAATGGGAAATGCGATTTGATACAAATCTATATATATATATATATATATATATATTTATATATATATATATATATATATATATAATAGTTCAATATATATATATTATAAGTCTATGTGAAAAAATATGTAAATTTGAAATGCGATTTGATACAAATCTATATATATATATATATATTTAGAGAAACGTATTTTCAGTTGAAGTGGAAAGTTGTGCCTCTGTAATCAATATTAACACGGTCCAGAGCGAACATTTTGACGGAGATTAAACGGAAATTCTAGAAAATTGTGTAATATGGTAATCAAGATATTTTCTTTTATGATTTGTATTTTCTACTACCGTTTTATATTTTAAGTCATTTCTTATAGTATTTATTTTGTAAAATAAATAATAGTTAAATTGACTTTATCTTATGAAATAAATAATATATGAAGACCTTTTCCATAGTCTCAAATAATTTTACAATCTCCGAATATCATAAAAACAATCAAAATCGTCGCATTCTACAATAAATATTAAAAATACTCCAACATCTCTAGAGACTCATTATTCAGTAATTAAATTCATGAAATTTCATATCCAAAAATCCTAAGAAATAATAAAACTGATTTTTATATATATCTCAGTGCTTCCTATTCGTTACAGAGTATAAGAACTTTCAGATTGTTAGCGTTTTTAATTAGTTTTCTCTTAGCGTGAAAATTAAGGGTTTATATTTTAATTTAATGAAGCATTTCAATCAGGTTGCTTTTATTTCTTCTTCAACACTATTTCATGCTCAGTTAAACACTTCATTAGAACTTATACCATTTTTTTTTTTGTTTGATTTTCTTTTTTGTATTTTTTGTCTCGTTTAAATTCTTAATCTGAAAAGGACATATAAATTTTTCTCGATTTTATATTGAAAAGTCAGAAATTAAAAATACTATATTTAATTTTTGTTTGGGTACAAAACTTATCGTGTGGAATATAATTTTTAAAAGTTGGATATTAAAGTTATTTGACATTTTTATAGGCAAAAATTAATTTTCGTTTAACTGTTCCAATAAATTATATTGAAAGTTTTTGTTGTGTGTTGAATAATTTACATTTAGTTTAGGGTTATTTTGTGTAAACTAAGTTTATCTTTATCAACTATTTTTATACGTTAATCGCACTTATATTTAATAATAGTTATGTAGTCCCGTATCCATATAAAAATTGCTATTTATTTTTTATAAGTATTTATTTATTATTTTAAAGTAGTTATTTATTATTTTAAAGTAGTTATTTATTATTTTAAAGCATTTATATATTATTTTAAAGTATTTATTTTAAAAACAATTCTATTTATTATTTTAAAGTAGCTATTTATTATTTTAAAGCATTTATATATTATATTAAAGTATTTATTTTAAAAACAATTCTATTTATTATTTTACAGTAGTTATTTATTATTTTAAAGCATTTATTTATTATTTTAAAGTAGTTATTTATTATTTTAAAGCATTTATTTATTATTTTAAAGTATTTATTTTAAAACCAATTCTATTTATAATTTTAAAGTATTTATTTTAAAACAATTCTATTTATTATTTTAAAGTATTTATTTTAAAAACAATTATATTTATTATTTTAAAGTATTTATTTCAAAAACAAATTCTATTTATTATTTTAAAGTATTTATTTTAAAAACAAATTCTGACAAAAAAATTATTTTATCATATTCTCTCAAGTTGAAATAGTTGTTATATATCCACGCAATTTTTTTTAATCTAGATTTATTAATCCGTATATATTTTAAATTAAAAACAATCATTAACTTTTATCAACCATATATTTGCTGGTTTACTGATTATATTAAAATTGATAACTCACAAAAATGAAAAAATAGCATATAAGCGTTGTGATCTATGCAAAAGAATATATAGAACACATTTTTAACAGTCATCTACATAAATAACACTCCTTACAGTTAATAACAGTCTGGAATTACATAGTTAGATCACTTTTGAAAAATTAGATGATCTATCACGGACAACGTGGTAATTGAGACTATGTTTTCAATCATCCTTAAGTAAACACCGCACATTATCACAATTACTCTATAATTCAATCAAGTTTGGTTATACCACTTAGGTTACTCAAATCCGTATACCAAATTATTCCACAAATATACAAAATCCCAAATATTTTATGATTGTTTACGCTGAAGTGATTTTATATTTGCTATATAATGCGTTAATGATAACGTATTGTCTTTTATTTATTGTTCCGATTTCAAAAATGTACCGTAACATGGGATTGATTGGACTCTAGGGGTTTACTTGGATCTACAACAAAATATTTTCTTTAAATCACTCCTACCTCTTGCTACCTGTTGGTTACAGCACTACCTGTTGAAAAGATAGTGAATCGCGTCCTTCAAGCATGGATGCCTCATAGTAGAGAAATCATAAGGTTATAATCTCGCTAACATCAAATTGAGGCCAACATGTATGGCCTCAGACACGTGGTTTACTCCGCCATCCATTCATAATTTTTTCTAGTTCATTCATAAAAACATCATGTACTTCATGAAGTAACACATTTACTATTATTTCAAAATTACAAGTCAATCGCGAACGCTTTTTTCATTCAAAAAATTTTGAAAGGAAGTCACGTGTCTGGTGCCATCAGTTCTGATATGTTTGCATCACGATGATGACGTCATATTCTCTCTACTACAGTGCATTCATGCTCGAAGATTGCGTCTATATTTTCATGACCCAGATGTGAATCAATACTATAACGCATACAAAAGGTGAAAACTTTTAGATTAACAATTTTATTTTCCTTTAGAAAGAAATGTAGGGTCTAACGAAAGATATATTTAAATTATGCAAAGAGCTATTAAGATCTTAATATTTAACTTTAAGCAGAATGTTGAATATTTTAATTATAATGTTGAGTGTACGGAAGATGAAACTGTTCCCTAAGTGGATCTCATGGTTTGAATTTATCTTTATTAATTTTAAAGATGTAATTAACATTAGTAAACATGTATGATCCTATAATGGAACTTGATAAAATTTAAAGCAGTCATTATAAGCAGATTTTTTAAGCTTTTGTTAACTACTTAAAGACAAATCCTACTTACAGTAAAATGTTAAAGCTCCACAGTTATAGTATTTATAGTTTCCAGTGACAAGTACAGACGACTGAAGCTCAAACGGCTGACATTTTTTTTTTGGAATGTTAATGCATTGTTACTTTTAAATCGCTTAAAATATATTTTATTTTTAATATCTCAATAAAATCCTTACAAATATTAATTAAATATGTTATGCTTCAGTATAGGTCATCTAATAAATGGACGCGTTTAACTTAAGTCCTAAACTTTATGCGTCACAAACCTTCAGCGCGTCTAAAACTTTATAGATCATGTTTTCAAAAATGTATTTTATTTTAAAACTTTATTTATAATTAATTTTTAGATATTTCATTCCAACGTGCAGTTAGTTTTTTCAATTTTATAATATCGGGTTTGTGTGTCATCCATAATTTTAAATATAAAAACAAATTTGTCGTATCTAAACGTTTTGTTATATGAGTTTGCATAATAAAGAGCTATGTTAATTTAAAATAACTATCAAATACTGTTTTAAAACCACTACAAAGATTTTTCCATTGTGTCTTGATGTTATGGGGGAATGATACAATGGATGCGCACACATTAAAAATGTACATTTTCATATTTTTTAAAAATTTTAAATAAAAAATAAAAAAATTATGAAATACACATAAACTTTTCAGCAATATTTTTTTAGTTTAATTCATATTGCCATTTAACCGTAAGAAAAATAAAACTGTAAACAAGACCGATGTTTTTCAATTTCCTTTAATTCAAACTTAATTTTATTTAAAATTATTACTTTATTTAATTAACATATTTAGTCAAGTGACATTTGTCGAACTTCACTCAAATACTGTTATATTAGGACAATAAACTATGTTGAAAATAAAACAGGTGACTTATGCTAACCCATTTCTAACACGCATCACATTCTAATAATAAAATGCTATCACGTAAAAGCTTAGAGTTTGAAGAGATGAGCTAAAGCTATTTATGGTAATAAAGTAGCGATAGTATATTGTTGATCAAAACTATGTAGCAACGGAACTAAACACAGCAACCAATTCAGGGATGTTAAACTATAGCAATACAATAATGAAATACGACAGGAAAAAAAGAAATTTACTAAATGGATTAGAAATTTAATTTATACATTTTCATTTGTAAATTTTATTTTAGTCTAACTAGATATACATATTTTTAGATGTTTTAAATATGTTGTTTAATTTTATTTATTTCATATTAAGTTTTTACGTAGTTATTGCTAAATAATTTAAATTAATTTAATTATTTACTTTATATAATACATACGAAGAAAGCATACGAAGAAAGTAAAAGCTTTAAATATTATTGTGTAACGTAAAAAGTGATTATAAGTTACTGCATTTTTGTATTTGTAGCAATATTTATTAAAAACGCTTTATAACTAAATATTACGCGATTAATAAGTATTTAAATAGTTGTTAAAATAAGAGGACGTATTTGCCGACATTTAAATTTAAAAACTATTTTTTTTATTTTACTTATGTAATTACAACTATAACTTATTCAAGCTAATATTTTAATTGTAAATTCTTTTTTTAACATGACAACATGATGTCAGTGTTTTCACATGACTTTAAAGTTCATAGATAATGTTTAAAAGTGCATTTGATTTTGAAAATACAAAAATTGGGAAGAAAATGCTATAAATAAAATTATATGTATTGTAAATATTCTTGTAAAATAAACCAAAAACTGTACGTGTAATGACATAATTAACAAAACTTTCATAACGAGGTTTTATGGTGTTTGTAATAAAATGCATATACTTAAAATAATTCAAAGACATTTTAAAAATAGCTTTTTTAAAAAATTTTATATTAAAACACTCAACTACTTAAAAGTTAACAAATGAAATAAATGGAATATAGCTATACTGTTAGTTTATAAATCTTGTAAGTTGTATTCGTTTTTTGTTATCGAAAAATACTGGTAAAACACTAGTATATCGAAATACTAGTGTAAAAATACTAATATATAACGAAAATAACTAAACAAAAACTAGTTATTTGACAAAATAATGTACTATTTTAAATACAAAAATATAAATTAAAGTATGTAATATTTTTCTAAATGTATTAGTTTTTTTTAAAAAATTAATTTACTAATTGTTCAAGCAGTATTCCTCTACTAAATATGAAAAAGTGAGAAGAGTAAGGAAAGTTAACGTAAAAATTGCTCCTTCGGAGTGTCATACTTACAGGGGAAATATGCAGATGCGGAAGATGAATCTGAAAATATAAAGATTCAAAAATCAAATATTGAAATCGAGAGAGAGAGGGAGAGTTAACCGAGAGTGTGTGCTCTTCGTGTTGGAGTGCTATTATCCTCGGACAGTCTTTTCCCCAGAGGAACAGCGGCGGAGGGAAAAAGGGTTTTCATCTCTGTCTTGGCAACTGTCCACTTCCGCCAAGACCCGCATCCCGTTGGCGTTGTTGGCGCCGTTCCCGCCGCATCCTCGGAGATGCAGCAGCCGCGGTTCCCCCAGACTCAGGAAAGCAATGTTCCCGTGAAGACATGGCGTCCGTGGCCGCCTGGCTGCCATTCGCCAGGGCAGCGGCCATCGGGTGGGTGCCAATCGCCAACAAGCCCCTTCCCGCGCCGCCCGTCACCAAAGAGCAGCGAAAACGCGAGGACGAGAAATTCGTCATCAACGTCAGCGGCCGCAAGTTCGAGACCTGGCGCAACACCATCGAGAAGTACCCGGACACACTGCTGGGATCGAACGAGAGGGAGTTCTTCTACGACGAGGACATCAAGGAATACTTCTTCGACCGGGACCCAGACATCTTCCGTCACATACTCAACTACTACCGAACCGGGAAACTGCATTTCCCCAAACACGAGTGCCTCCTGTCGTACGACGACGAGCTGGCTTTCTTCGGTATCATACCGGACGTCATCGGCGATTGCTGTTATGAGGACTACCGCGATAGGAAAGGAGAGAACGCGGAACGGCTGATGGACGACCGGCTTTCCGAAGAGAACATGGCCGACATGCCGCATGCCAACATCCGAGAGCGCATGTGGCGTGCCTTCGAAAACCCCCATACTGGGACAGCTGCCCTGGTGTTTTACTATGTGACTGGATTCTTCATCGCCGTTTCGGTGTGCGCGAATGTATGCGAGACCCTCCCCTGCGCAATAAGCGACACGACCGGCGAGACAATGTCTTGCGGAGATACATACAAGACGGCCTTCTTCTGCCTGGACACGGCATGCGTCATGATCTTCACTGCAGAATACCTCCTGAGACTATACGCCGCCCCTATACGCTGGGACTACGTCCGCAGCGTAATGAGTGTGTTCGACGTGATGGCGATCTTCCCCTACTACATAGGTCTCTGCATGAAGGACAACGACGATGTGTCTGGAGCATTCGTCACCCTACGAGTGTTCCGCGTGTTCCGAATCTTCAAGTTCTCCCGGCATTCGGCTGGCCTGCGAATCTTAGGCTATACACTTCAGAGCTGCGCTTCTGAACTGGGCTTTCTCGTCTTCTCGCTAGCGATGGCCATCATCATCTTCGCCACCGTCATCTTCTACGCTGAGAAGAACGTCGAGGACACTACTTTCACTTCCATCCCGTCCGCCTTTTGGTACACGATCGTAACCATGACCACACTTGGGTGAGTACCAACCCCCCTACACCCCTTATACCCCTACACCCCTAAACACGCTTTTATTTCAACACGTCAACCCCTTCGGTACTATATACATAGCACAAGTTACATAACAAAAACACCTTTCCGCAGTAAACGTCATTCTGGCACGAAACGACTGCAAATGCAAAACTTAAAAACAACAAAAATCTGTTGAAAGGCACCTTTTTAAGGTAAAAACTGCATTAAAGTATCTTCCTTAATACCTCCTGAAACTGTACCCTGACTTTGAACTAGCACATTTCAACAGTTTTGGCATAAACTGCTGTTTTGGGCTAAAATCGCATAAGTCACATTTTAGTTGAATACAGTTAAAATGTGCATTCCAACCTTCACCTGAAGAAGTACATCTGTAAAACCTCCTAAGAGAAGAAGTACATTTGTACAACTCCCTAAGAGAGTAACTTCGACTTGGAAATTTCAAAAATAGGCTTACGCGGTTCTGGCACTATCTTCTTCAGTTTTCGTTTAAATTTGAAGAGCGTACTGCGAGAACTGCCTATCCATCCGTAAGGGTAGAAAGTTAATGGATTTTGATTATACACTGCATGGACTTTGAATAACCTGGATACTACAAAAGTGATCTTGCTGATTTATTTCAACTGTCTTGGCACAAATTTGCTTTTTTACTTCAAAGTCGACATTTGCATTTTAATTCAATTTAACCATAATGTGTTAGGACATTAATTACCGCACTTGTCTGTTGCTATATTTTTGACGGAAAGTAATTGTTTTGCATTGTGATGGATGATATAACTAAAGGTAGCGATGTGAATGCCAAATTTAACAGTTTGAAGAATAATTTACTTGCATGTAAGTATTTAGAAAACATTATTCTTAGTTTTCACAAAGTGCTCAATCATAATATCTTTATTACGATGAATTGGTTTATGCGTCAAAATGCATGCTATGAATTGGTTTATGCGTCAAAATGCATGCTATGAATCAGTTGTTACTGTGTAATTTTTAAAACATTATTTTGAATAATTTGCTAAATGAATTCAATATGGATTTTAGTCTGGTTAGCTTTGAAATGCGTCCAAATATTTATTTATTACCACGAAAATTCCAAAAAAAAGTGGTTTGGGTTCATAGTGAGCTATCAAAAACTTATTGTTTTAAGAAACTGTTTTGATATTTTAAATTATGAATTTGAACAAAATATGGAAGCAAAATAATATTTTGTTAATTATAATTTTTAAATATGCGAATGTTGTTTGAATAAAAATGTGTTTTTATGCAAGATTTTTTTTTAATTTATACTATGATATTTTGCAAACAATATAACTTATATCTTTAATATTCATTCAAAAAGGGTTTAAATATATTTAAGCAATATTATGGTAAAGAAAAAAAATCAAGAATTCCACACAATTTAAAGTTATTAAGAAACACATATAAACTATAAAACAAATATAAATTAAAATATATGCATGAATTATGATATCAGACATTGTAAATATTATTATCAGAAAAAAAAGAAAAATTCCGATATTTTGGGGGTATTTGAGGTTTTGAAACTGTAACTTAAAATATTTCCTTTAAAGTTTCCTATTTGTAGTGACGTTGTATTTTATAATCAAATTACAATAGATAATAGTAGTTATAAAAGAGAAATAATATGAATGACATTGCAACATGACAGTCTTATAACATAGGTCTCACATTATGTGTGTAATATAAATAACATACCCAGTATAATATGTATTTTTTATGATATATAATTTCAACATTCACAATAAATTTATTAATTATCAATGTTAAATTTTAAATAGTTAAGGTAATTTATTTTTAAACGTTGATAAATTTTTAAGCACTTTTGTATATTACACATTTATTTTGAAAAAAATGTATGCTTATATATTTTTTTTTAATACAAGAACTACACAAACATTTCATTATATATTTTACTAATAATTTATATTTAATATAGTGGAAATATACCGTCTTCATCGGTCACAACTTGTAATTTTAGATACTATTTATAAAATTTGAATGGATTATCTTTTAACATTAAAAAATAATGTAACAACCAAACAATACAGTAAAATAAACTACTTTTATTTAGTAAATATATAGATTAATATAAGTGCTAATAATAGTGAATGAAAATAAAGAAATATTAATTTATAAAGCTGATAAATGCGAAACTGTTTTTACCGGATTTATTACCTTTAATATCTAATATTTGCATGCAGTTGTTTACGGGATAGTGCAACAAATTAATACATTTCATTTATCGAGAACACCGGAAAAAAAGTTCTTAATTCCAATCAAATATCTATGACCAGAGAAAATCAATATTTAAATATATTTTCCTTTTAAATGACAGAAAGTATTTCATTCCACAGAATTTGCTTTTTTTTATTGTAAACAGTAATAAAAAAAATTATTGCTAAGCATACCTTATAAAATGGCTTTCATCATATATACATTTTATCAATATAATTAGTCATTTATTATTTTAACATTAATTAATTTTAAATTATTGATACATTTTATTAAAGACTAAACGACTAAACCCATTTTATTCAGTTTTGTTTAGAAACATATTTTTTTAAAATTATTGTTTACACTAAAAATAAAATAATAACTTTGTTTTGAATGAAATACTTTCTATTATTTCAACGGAAAATATATTTAAATTGAAATTGTATCATTGTAGCAACTTCTGCATTCTTGGGTAATGCAGCACATATTTAAAAAAAATTTGTCAAGGAGGAAGAATCACACTTGCATTTTTCATTCAAATACATGTATGCAAACACAATATATTAGCAGATCCACAATTTATTTTTTTTCAACGAAATATGAAAAATAATTCATTTCCGGTTAAAATCCACATGAATTAATGTAAAGAAGAAAGTATAAAAAAAGAATAATCAAAGCAAAAAATATTATTTATTTTATAAACAAATCTATGATCTTCTCATTAGATTATTTTGGTAAAAATTATAACACATTATCAAACAATGCCTAACTTGTTTATTTATTCCCATTTAAAAAAAAAAAGATAACAGAAACATTTATAATTGTTCAAAAGTCCCACGGACCACATGGACCCTCTCGTTGACCACCAGTATTTCGTGGACCACTGGATTAACACATCTTAACAACCCACCAATGTCAATTTAATAGTTTTTTAAAACTACGTAACCTTGACGACGAGTTAAACAATATTTTCTTGTCTATTACATACTCTACAGTATAAAAATGTTTTCTGCCCTCCCGATTAAGTTTTTTTAAAATAAAGTGAGAAGAAAGTATTTATGATATTTATATTACTTTTTTCACACACATATAATAATTAAAAAATATCACAGTTGTGATGGTCTCAGGAAACCTTAATAACTGTTTTAAACATTATGCTTTCTACCATCCCGATTAAATTTTTTTCAAGGTAAAGTAAGAAGAATGTATTTTATGACATTTGTTATTTTATGGCATATGACAATTTTCACACATATATAATAATTAAAAATATCACAATTGTGTTGGTCTTAGAATCCTCAAAATCGGATTTAAACATTATGTTTCCTACCCTCCCGATTAAGTTATTTAAATATACAGTGAGAAGAATGTATTTTATGCCTTTTTTTATTTTTATGACGTATGACATTTTTCACGCACATATAATAATTAAAAAATATCACACTTGTGCTGGTCTTAGAAACCTTAAAATCGGTTTTTAACATTATGCTTTTTACCCTCTCGATTATGTTTTTTTAAGGTAAAGCAAGAAGAATGTATTTTATATCATTTATTATTTTATGACATATGACAATTTTTACACTCATGTAATAATTAAAAAATATCACAGTTGTGTTGGTCTCAGGAGACCTCAATATCTGTTTTTAAACATTATGCTTTCTACCCTCCCGATTAATTTTTTTGTAGACAGAAGAATGTATTTTATGACATTTGTTATTTTATGACATATGACAATTTTCATACAAATATAATATATAAAAAATATCACACTTGTGTTGGTCTCAGGAGACCTCAAAATCGGTTTTAAACATTGAAAACATAACTTAACATTCCTCATCCAAAAGCAATGGTTTAAATATTTCCTTTAAACACATTTAAAAAAAATGTAACAGTAACAAATCATGTTTTAAAAAAGTTCGATTTCTGCGCCATTTTTTTTTGTCTTTACTGCATAGGCATCAAGAGAGCACATCACTGCAAAGAAACAGTATGTAGATTGCCATAAGTTCCCGTCTTCAATCTCAAACATTCGATGGAAGGCAACTTTCTTTGTTGCGATGCATCACCCGATTTCTTTTGTTGCGAAGGAATGGCGGAGTTGCCAAGATGGTCGAATGCCAGTCTTCCGATTCTAAAAAGATCTCGATCTTGTCGGGATTTCTCGAGCTCTTTTTGGGGGAACCTCAAGGATCCCGAGTGTTGACAATGCACACAGTGACGAGCTGAGTTCTTTGGTTCTTGATCTGGTTTTGTTTTATTTTAGCCTCGGAATAAGAGTTCCAGTTCTCTCTGCGGATTTTCGGGATAATGATCGAGCAAGGTTGCTTTTTCTGCTCGTAATTTCGTAAAATGAATTAACATTTCAAGAATTATACTAGCTGTGTGGTCCCGCGTTGCTAAGGCAACCAATAATGTATTTATATTCTCCACTATATACATATAAATAATAAATTAGAATTATATAACTGACTCTTATCTGATCTAATAAAAAAATTATATTATACTGGTTTATGAGGGCACGTTACCATCTATTTAAAAAAAAAAGATTTTGATTTTTTTTATCAAAGCTGTTACGTATATTATTTAAATTTGTATAAGATAACAATATTTCACAGATAACCTAATTCCATAATTGTTTGTATTTAAAAAAAAATATTTAAAATTTTTTGAAGCTTTTTTTTTAAAACGCTAATTTTTTTTTTAAATAATTATAATTTGTCATTAATTTTTTTTTTAGGAAATTATATCTAAGGAATAATATTTAAATGTTGTATACTACATGTATTGAATTTTTACATAAATAGTTATTAATAATAAAATATTTTTTTTATGAAAACTCACTTTTTTTACTTTAGTAATTAAAAAAAATAATACTCATAATGCTATTTTGCATGGCAATTTATAATGTACAAACTTTTCTTAATCAGTTCAACACATTTTACATTTTTTCAATAAAAGTTAAAAAAAAAAACCTTTGCATTTCGAAAAACTTAAGGTCAAGGAAAACCGATTTAAAATCTTCGTTCCTTGAATTTTAACAAATAAAATAAATCGTGAATTTTACCATTAGCAGGGTAGGTACTGTGTCCCAACCTTTACAAGGCGGGTGATTAATATTTATACCAGAATATCACGTTAAAACTAAACACGTTCCTTCTAAAGATTATTTTTTTAAACTGTGATACACAACAACGCATTTGGCCGTAGAGGTCCATAACGTGTTCGAGTTGGCCAGCTAGTTGTAAAAATAATTCTTAAACATACTGTAGTTGCATTAAATTCTTTTCAATAGGAATCGAAATATAGTTTTATGACCAATAATGAATTCAGGGCTTGTCTAACGTTAAGGTTTAACTTATCGGTCGTATATTATAAATGAGTAGTTGGAGAATTTAACAAATTGGAATAAAAAAAACACAAATTGATTAGAAAATACCGGAATCTGATTTAGTTATCAAATTTTCTAGATACCTTAACAGATGTGGGTTAAACAAAAGTCAAATCTTTCCATCTAGTATTATCTACGCATATAAGGCAGGCAATTTCAGCCCTATTTAACAATACATTATAATTGATGAAGGTTAAATAAAAGTTCCGAAATTAAATTAAATTGTCACATTTTTTTTAAAAATAATTGCTCGCAGTTCAAGCGGATTGTTTCCAATACAGAATTCTATCGAGTGTAAAGTTTTTAGAAGTCTAAAAATATGCATCTAACGGCCGACTTTAAAATTAGTATTTTACAATCAGGAAGTGGTAATTTTTTTCAGGTAATGAGTAGTCAATAGGGCTAGTTATAATTATAAAAATATAAAGGAAACAATTCTGGGAATTTTGTTTTAAAAATAAATATATTTAGTGGCTAGATAAAAACTTTATTGAAATGTCTGCTAAATAATTTTTTCAGACGTTTTTAATAACGGATTTTTATTAAACTCCTTTTAAGTAAATAAAGGAGATGAATAACTTATAGACAAATATTAGTAAACGATTTGATACTATGATAAACGATTTGATATGTGCAATGCAATTAACGCTTTACACAAAACATTATCATAAAAAGTTATATATATATTTATAAATTTGAAAGTATTTAATATTCCAAAAATCCAAAAAAATAATTTTCAAGAATCGAAACTATAAGTTTATCAAAGCACCTTAATAAAATGAAAAAAAATCATATTAAAATAATAATGAAAGGCATTATTTGAAAAAAATAGATTAATATTATTTTTAAATATTTTAATATAAATGTTCCGTTGTGTGCATTGAATACATTACTTTTAATATTCCATACTATAAAATCTCTGATATATATATATATATATATATATATATATATATATATATATATATATATATATATATATATATATATATATATATATATGATAAAAGAATTAAAAGTATCCATTATTTTTAATTATTTTATTATTAGAAGCAAATGAAACATTTTTACTGAGTCCCTTGATACATTAATTTACTTGAAAACAGAATTTCTTTGGAAAATATCTCGACCCATTGAAAGTGAAAGGTAAACACGAACACGGATACAAATAACTATATATTAGGCAGTAAAACATATAATTACATATTATAGGCAGTAAAACATATAATTACATATTATAGGCAGTAAAACATATAATTACATATTATAGGCAGTAAAACATATAATTACATATTATAGGCAGTAAAACATATAATTACATATTATAGGCAGTAAAACATATAATTACATATTATAGGCAGTAAAACATATAATTACATATTATAGGCAGTAAAACATATAATTACATATTATAGGCAGTAAAACATATAATTACATATTATAGGCAGTAAAACATATAATTACATATTATAGGCAGTAAAACATATAATTACATATTATAGGCAGTAAAACATATAATTACATATTATAGGCTGTAAAACATATAATTACATATTATAGGCAGTAAAACATATAATTACATATTATAGGCAGTAAAACATATAATTACATATCATAGGCAGTAAAACATATAATTACATATTATAGGCAGTAAAGTAAAATACGCTTGAGTGCATAACAAGTAGAAAACACATTGCAGCCCCATTTGAATGGAAATGATATGATTTACATAATCGTGATCAAAGCAAAAATCAGTATTATCTTTATTCCTGGGGGTATAATGGATATATATTAAATATTTTTTAAACAATTTAATATTTTAATGATTTTGTTACATAATTGGATTACCACAAGTTCATTTTAGAGTGTGAAAACTTTAATTAATATTTGAGTCCCGAATTACAGTTTTCATACCAATGTAGTTAAATTTTAAACTATTTTTGGCACGAATCGAAATAATGTCGCACTAGAGCTACGTAACGGGCTACTGGCGCAGGTTCGAGATTTATCCTTAATGAAAGACCCGGGAACACTGTCTCGTGGTTTTGAACCATAAACAGATGAGGAGTACAGCACCTAAGGTGACATTACACATAAGTGGATAGTCATTTGGACCACGACAGTTTTAACTTGCACCAGCCCTCTATACAAGGCGGATGTATTTTTGTGGAGGAACGAGTTTATCCTCCTTACCATTACGAACTCATTTCACCTTCAAAGTCTAGATTCAAACCCACAATCCTACGATTATGAATATATTACTCTTCCGCTGGGCCGTCCGATTGCAGTTTGGAAGAATAACTTTTTCTGCATGTGTGAACAAAATAAGTTGATATACATTTATATGTATATTTAAAAAAAAATTTAATCAGAAAAAGTCATATAAACTCAACAGTTATTTGTCTTGATTTCCTAAGCTTGGGTTCTGTTCCAGTACTTGAAGTTTTGGTGTATATATATATATATATATATATATATATATATATATATATATATATATATGTGTGTGTGCGTGTGTGAATTTTAAATATTTTCCATTATTTTCATCTATGAAGTTATTTTAAAAAGCACATGGTAATGATTAAACAATTTCAAGCTACATAATACTCTTTAAAAGTTTTTAAAATTTGAATTTTGTACACGTTTTAATAAGTTTTTATTTGCCTAGAAATATTTTAATAAAAGTTGTTTGTCTTGAGAATAAAAATTAAATGTAAGCAGAATTTTTTCTCAAAATAATCATTTGCAAATAGGTGTTATTATTTGCAACGGGTTAGCAAAATCATTTATATTTGAATTGTATTACCGCGGAAAAAAAACGAACCACCGATGAATATTTCGTTAGTTTTTATAGTAGAGCTAAATTTAATATACCATTTTGTAGGCAAAAATGTCTACTATACATTAATATACAAAAAATTTGCATAGGGGACTATCTTCATACTCGAATCCGCACCAACTTTAAAATTTTCGATAGCAACACCTACTTTTGATAGCGCAGAAATGTTCCCCGCCCTCAAAATAATCTAAATATAAATTTTCGTTAATTTCCTACGTTTATATGCAGAGATATTAGACGATATGTATCTATCTTATTTCAGGGGCTACTTCCACATTGGACAAAGTGTTAGTGAGGCTTTGAAATGAAGTACGCTGGTAGAAAATGTTTTGGCGTTAGCCGTGGTTCTTCTTTTCCCGTGATCATTCATTCCCCCGCTCCCGTGTACCCCACGCCTTTATATAAGAATTTAGAATTTTATGCCAACGCGATCACAGCGCTTTTAATTCTCTAAATTAGTAGATTTCTGTTAAGTTCAGCAGATTTTAAATTTGTGAATGACCCCTTAAATGATCATTTGATGCTCATTTTAATATAGTCAAAAAACTACAAAGAGGAAAATCATGAAATTTTAGATATGCGTATAAAACGTTTTTCTGAATCCATCACTATCAAAATATAGCACGGTTGCTATTCATAAATTTTATGAATATTAATATCCTAATTTAAATAAAATAAAAATATATACATATAAGTATTGAAAGTTAGTGTATTTTATTTGGGTTGTTTAGAAGCAACACAGATAAAAATATCAGCTTAATAAAATTATTATTTCGAAAAATATGATTAGAAGTTTAAGAAATTCATTTAACATTACGAGTTTTAAACTTTCGGTATTCATAATGAAAAAACTACTTAACCAAATGACTTGCAAATTGATATTCAACGATAAATTTTATCGTAGATTCTAAATATTGAATCAAAATTGGGTGTTGCTATTGGAAATCTTAAAGTTGGGGCGGATTTTAATATGAAGATAGTCCCCTATGCAAATTTTTTGTATATCAATGTGTAGTAGACTTTATTCCTACACAAAATGGTATATTAAGTTTAGCTCTACTATAAAAACTAACGAAAATCATTGGTGGTTCGTTTTTTTCCCCCGGCTGTACATAACGTGTAAAAAATATACCTTTGAAAATTTTACTTTAAAAAAAAACATCTTCAAACTCCTTTCTTTAAAATATTTAAAAAAAATTCAATTTTCAATATTCAAAAAAAAATTACAAGCAAAATGTGTTATGTTCTTTTGAATATAATTGCAGATTATTAATAATATGTTTTCCTTATTTCTAAAATTAACTTATTTAGAAACTTATTTAGATTTTTAATATTACTTACAAGTTAACTTTATGTTCGTCATATTAATAATATAAATTTTTAAAAAAAAATGCAGAATCACAAGTTTTCGGAATTTAATATCCCAATTGTCACATAGAAATTCTGACAGAAGCCGTTTCAAACCATTTTTCTAGGAGACATTAATTGCCATGGTTACCGCTGTCCCAAGTATCTACCCCTAGAAATGTTTCTCTACTTTTTTTCTCATATCGTAATAACTAATCATATATAACAATATGTCTCTTCATAGTTTCATACATCTGGTCAAAGCAGTTTATCGCTATTTTACTTTTTTTAATTCCGTATATAAAACATAAAGAAACCACAAATGATCAAAATTTCGATGCTATGTGTACTTGGTGTTTTTATACATTTGTCGAGTACAATAAATTTGGCATACGTTTAAAATTCTACAAATTATTTTAATTTGTTGCGCCAAATAAAGTTATGCAAAAAAAGATCCATCCCGAATAGGAATAAAATAGAAGTTTTTTACGGAATTGCTTTAAGTTGAATAAGTGGAATTTGAAAGTAAAATGCATCCTAAAGCCCATTCTACACGGACGTTAATTACACACGTTAGTCATATGTGTCTGAAATTGGTGAATAGGAACCACGTGGTTTGTATTCACAAACTACTGGATCATTTGCAAAAGCTAACGCGCGTTACTGACGTCCGTGAAGAATGGACATAATATGATAATTTTGATAAACGGAAACAAAATATTGTGATATATTGGACAATAGAATTTAAGGATTTCACCAAGATGTTGTAATTTAGAGGGTTTCACCAAAATTGTGCTTGTGTATTAGATATGATAATTTTAAATTCTGAATGCAATATAGCTTTTAAACATAATTAATTTTACATGTATATTTTAATAATTTAATAAAACAGAATAAATTCAGCTACTAATCAGAGGATTGGTGGTTCGAATCCGTGCGATGGACTTGACAAAGAAAAGTAAAAAAAGTAGTGATCTTGCGATCAGAGGGATGCCAGCTTCGCTACAAAAATACTAGAAAGTCGTCCAGAACATCCAACAAATTATACTGGCGTGTATACGGGACTGGTGCACGATAAATCTGATCGGGGTCCAATGTCCCGCCATGTATTGAAGGCTTGGGTACCAGTTCAGGTGTTTTCTGGTCATATGACCATGGTTAAAAAATACGAGGTTTCGTTCCCGGGTTTTTCCTTCGACATATGCCGAGGCCTCCGTGGCCGAGCGGTTAAAGGCGCCAGCTGGGAATACGAAGGTTCCTGGTTCGATGCCAGCCGATGGACATGAAAAAGAAAAGTAAACAGTAGTGATCTTGTAAGCGGAGGGTTGTCAACAAAATACTAGAAAAGTCGTCCAGATCGTCTGATCGGGGTTCAATGTCCTGACTTCTATTGAAGGCGTTGGGTGCCAGTTCAGGTGTTTCCTCGTTATCTGACCATGGTTCTAAAATAACGAGGTGCATGTATGAATGTGTGTGTGAATGTGTATGTGTTCCCGGGTCTCTTTCCTTCGAGATAGACCCCGAACCGTCGCCAATAGCCCACTGTGCAGCTCTAGTGCGACGTTATTAAACAAACAATAAACAAACAAACATATCGAGATAGACCCCGAACCGTAGCCAATAGCCCGCTGCTCTAGTGCGACTTTAATTAACCAAACCAATAATTCGAGATAGGCCCGAACCGTCGCCAATTGCCCACTGTGCAGCTCTAGTGCGACGTTTTTTAACAAAAACCAAACCAAATCAGATTTATCGTGCACTAGTCCTGTATACACGCCAGAATAATTTGTTGGATGTTTATAACTATTAAACTTATAATCGTGAACTTATTTTTCGTATACAGAAAAAAAAGTACACATTAAAACGACATCAAACAACAGAGGACGCTAACAATGGACCATTCAAGTGACGTCATATCAGCTGCCAGATTCGGTTATCTCATCTTTTCCGTTGACACGGTGGCGTACAAGAGCAGAGCGCGCATTCTACCGTGGAGGCATTAATCATTTCGCAGCCGAGGAAAATATGTCCGTTGTCATCTCTATTTAGGACAACAACTTCTCGGCTGCTTGCGTCTTTGGGAGAAGGTCTTGGGATCTTGTGGTGGGAGTTTATTTAAAGAGGGTTGGAAGGGAAAACCCACTCAAAACCTTTTGTAAAAAAAATGATTTACTGAAATGTTAGGTGTTTAGTTTGATATGTAACTTAGATGATGTTGCAGTTTTTGTGTGAAAGTGGCAATTAGTTCGGTTGGGGTTTCTAGGGTCTGTGTGTTTCTTCCACATTAATCTAAAAAAATACTAGTATGATTTTGATGAAACTTTGAAAAATTTTATTTAGTATCTACTTCGAAAAAGTTTTTAATGTGTAGTTATTTTCGATATCTTAATTAAAATATAACTTTAAAAATGTTTTCCCTAAAATGATGGATGTAAAAGTTAAACATTGTTCGTGATCATATTAGTATTATTTGGTTCGATCTGAATGAAAGTTGACAAAATTATAAAAGTACCCACCAAATAGGTCAGCGTAATACCTTCAACAAAACTATGAAATTGAAGGTTTTATGAAAAAAACCTTTAGTTTTTTTTGCAGTTTTATTAAAAGTTTTTGTACACAGTTCCTTCATAAGACCTGTAAAAATCTTTAAAAAATATTCATTTTTAAAGCATTGAAATTATTGAAGAAAGAACGTATTTTAAAAAAACAACTATGCAGAAAGTTGTTTTAAAAATGCATTTGTTTTGAATGCATTGTATTTAAAAATGCATTGTCTTTAAAAAACTTTAAAAATCCTTCATTTTTAAAATTTCAATAAAAGTTTTATGCTGAGTTTTTTTCTGAGTAGTTCATAAGAATGTTTACAATGTTTTTTTATCGATACGTCGAAAAGGAACAGAGTTATTAGAGCTAACTTCTCTTTCTTTTCAATCATTGTCAAACCGTCACTTACATTTATTCACACATAACTTTTTTAATGTGCGCACATACTTTGCTATAGAAAAATTGCCTTTAGATAGCAATTTTTCTTTTAACGCCATAGTTTCAGTTACTTTTTATTTTAATGATTTGGCACTAAAAGGACCGTCTGTGATATTCCCCTTGAATTAACTAAGGACGTTTCGTTATTTTACATTTGATAAAAAATATTTTATCGAAACGAGGAAAAATGTTACCGATTTTCAGTACTCAACCGATTATTAATGCTCAAAATATTTATTTTTAAATCTTAACGAAGTCACTTACTTGGATACAGAACAAAAACGTTCTACAATGTTCCAATGGAAGAACAGGAGCCAGTAAGGGAAAGTATCGAGTATTGTCTTCAATGAACTTTTCTAGAATTTTTTCTTGAAATAAGGATCGATTTATTTGTACGATTCGCTGACGGGAACAAAGCTTAGAATTTTTGCATTGGGGGGGGGGGTCATATGAAGGGGGGGGGTCATATGAAGGGGGGGGGGGTCATATGAAAGGGGGGGGGTCATATGAAGGGGGGGTCATATGAAGGGGGGGGTCATATGAAGGGGGGGGTCATATGAAGGGGGGGGGGTCATATGAAGGGGGGGGGGTCATATGAAGGGGGGGTCATATGAAGTTCAAAAAGGTGTCGCAAATCCATTCGATTATATGGACTCAAACTTTTATGTATTATTAAAATTTTATGTATTATTAAATTAGGTATTCAAAAAATAAGTAAATTGTACTCATTATTGATGACATTCGATACTTATCATAGGTCCAAATACATCAGTTAATTTTCAAAAAGACATGTACTCAAAAATGAGTAAAAAGAGCAGTATGTTGCCTACATGGGGTTGCCTTCATCAATCACTTTCAATCACTTTCAATATCGACAATCACAACTTAGACTTACCGGGAACCGAACCCAGGTCGGTTCCATGCTTCTACTACTCAAAAGTTAACACAATTTTTATGATATATGTATTATGTTATTATGGATAACTTTGAAATTTTTGAAACACAATCTCTATTTGGAGTTGAGTTGTAACAATTTTAACATTTTAAATTAAAAAAGTTTAAGGTACACTTTTCTAGTAAACTATTATGAATATAAACAATATTTTTTCTGAAATACAAATTAGACTGCATGTTCAACTTGTGGAACCAACAAAATTCATATTTTTGTATGGATAAATATATTTAAAAAATATATACATTTTATAACTAAAAATGTTTATGTAAACAAAAGTAAATTATTTTTTTAAAAACATTGAGTATACATTGTCTATTTTTTGAGGTTCCATAAGTTGCGGTCTATTTTGTATTTCAAAATTTTTTTTTGTTTATATCCATAATAGTTTACTAGAAAAGTGTACCTTAAACTTTTTAAATTTAAAATGTTAAAACTGTTACAACTCAACTCCAAATAAAGATTGTCTTTCAAAAATTTCAAAAGTTATCAATAATAACATAATACATATATCATAAAAATTGTGTTAACTTTTGAGTAGTAGAAGCATAATTATGATAATTTTAAAATTGATCAACACCCTATCCTCCCCCCTTAATAAGGAGTGCCAAAAGAATGGGAAGTAAGCTAATTGAATTGTAATAACTCAGTTTCCATTTAAGTAATCGACATCCAATAATATGGAAAACCATCTTCTGAACAACTATTTTAAGTTTGTCAGGTCGCTTTGTTAAGATGGTTTGAACAGAAGCTGAAGTTATCAATATTAAAGCACATTGTTCATTTTTGCGAACTTACGATTGCTTAAATTTGAGTACGGCATCGCTCATTTACGATGCAATTGTACTTAAAAAACAAGTACGACTATGTACTCATTTTTAAACAAATTTTTTTACAGTGTGCATATACTTCTAATTGTGTTTGTTGACGTAAATAAGTGATTATGCTATTGGTTTGTTAACAAGTTATGTGTACTTAAAGATGGTTATTTCAAATATTATAGAACGAAAAAAATATTTATTTTCATATAAAATTTTAATCTATTTTCATTATTAAACTAAATAATTATTATTTAATATTTATATAATAACAATAAGTATCATATCAATGTAAATACGCTGAATCTTTCTTAAAGTAAGATTTGTAGAAATTTTAAAGCATTAAATGTATTAAATTAGCTTTAGTTCTACAATTCCTAAAGCTACATACCCTAAAACTCCAAAATATGTTTTCATACGTATCGTTTTAAATGTATAAATCACATTTCCGTTTTTTTTTTTTAAATTTATTCTAACATTTGTGACATTATACATTGTTTAAAACCAATCTCTGATATATTCATCGAATTTCAAATCACTAGATTCAGTCACTCGGTGTATATCTATAAATATTACTAAATCCTCTTGTTATCACAATCACAAAATATGTGCAATAATGCGAATAAACACGTTCCTGAAGATCTTATCTATCTGAAATATGAATATCACGAAGTAATCTCTATTACTTCACATATTCATCTTTTCATACCGAATTCTCATAAATGTCCATTACGATATTAAATTGCATTTCTAAGTTACTACGTTGAATATCATTTCTATCACGAATCCTTTAAGTTATATCTTGTACCAAACTAAGGAAATGTTTCTTTAGAGCTATACATAATGTGGGTGTGTCTTAAACGCAGTTTACAGAGATGTATTATTTGCGCAATCTAAGTTAACAGATACATAAATCGTACCGAATATGGAAACACACCTGGTTTAATATATATTATTTATCGGTATCTATGTTTGTAATAAATAATTTTCTGTTTTAAGGAATACATAAATATTGTTTTTTATAGGTAATATAGTAGTTTTATAGTAGTCACATATGGGATTTTTTTCTCTCCAAAATATTATATTAGTTTATTTGCTTGTTATTAAGTCAATATTAGCAGTATTAATATAAACATAAAAATACTGTTGAAACCTATAATGTAAATGAAAAATATGTTTAAGAAGTATTATTTTTTTAAAAATATTCCACATGCAATGAATTTTTTATATATCAGAGAGATAGATAAGTTTATTGTAGTGGGCCGTAGCCCATTTACGATGATTGGTAACATAATTTAACAATGGCGGATACAAAATTAGGTAAGCAACACAAAATACAAGATAATACATAAAAAAAAAACACTTTGAACAAATAAACAAATAAAAGACAAACATAAGTTACATTGGCAATGGGAATTAGGGTTTTAAACTGTTATTCGGTCACAAATTCACTGATCAAGCCCTCCCGGAATGTTATAAGAGATTGCGTAATTATAAAAATAAAAATATTCTTGTTTGTGAAATTTTAGGATGGTTGAAATGTTACTGGATTCCATTGATGATAAGTATTTTCGTCTGAATGCGCCGTAAATTGGACAGATAAAAAATACATATATTAAAGATTAGATACATATATTACAGATTAGATTCATATGTTACAGATTGGATACATATATTACAGATTAGATACATATATTACAGATTAGATACATATATTACAGATTAGATACATATATTACAGATTAGATACATATATTACAGATTAGATACAAATATTACAGATTAGACATATTACAGATTAGATACATATATTACAGATTAGATACATATATTACAGATTAGATACATATATTACAGATTAGACATATTACATATTAGACATATTACAGATTAGATACACATATTACAGATTAGACATATTATAGATTAGATACATATATTACAGATTAGACATATTACAGATTAGATACATATATTACAGATTAGAAAAGAAAGTATTAAGAAAAATGGTGTCATTTACATGAAATTACAACATTTACCATTTTATTTTATACCCCCGGCTGAGCTTTAGTAGTTAATTCTAAACTTTTATTCAGTACATCTATTGGGTGTTCAAGGGTGGAGATCTTGTACATACAGTAACTAATCTACATAAATTCATCAAACTTTAATAAGTAAGCAATTCCTGCAAGACGCCAAAAGCGATATCTTTCACTGCACTCAGAAGATTGAAATTCTAAGCTTAATTACTATTCAGCGTCTATTTTCCTATTCAGCGTCTATTTTGCTATTCTCGTCTAATATTATATTCACGTCTTCCCCTGCGATCAGGATTATATATTTCGTTTCGCCTGCAGTTTTCCAAAATAAACTGAAATTGAGTTTGTCAAGAGACCGTAAAGCCTGATATGTTTCTGTTACAAGTCTAAAATCGTGTTTTCAATAAATCCGAACAAGTGAGTCTATTTTAGAGTAAATTCATTTGTTACATATACACTCTCAGAAACCGTCGCCAGTAGCCCACAATACAGATCTAGTGTTCTGTTAACCAACAACCAATATCAATAATGCGCAAATATGGTTTGGTTTTGGTTTGGTTTGGTTAATTTACGTCGCACTAGAGCTGCACAGTGGACTATTGGCGACGGTTCGGGGCCTATCTCGAAGGAAAGACCCGGAAACGATGCCTCGTATTTTTGAACCATGGTCAGATGACGAGGACAACACCTGAGCTGCCTCCCAACGCCTTTAATAGACGTCGGGACTTTGACCAGTCCCGTATACACGCCGTTAGTTTTTGTGGATGTTCTGGACGACATTCCGGTATTTTAGTAGCGAAATTGGCAACCCTCCGATCGCAATATCACTACTTTTTTTACTATTCTTTAGTCTAGTCCGCGCAAAGGCTCGAACCGGGGACCCCTTGGATTCCCAGCTGACGCCCTAATCCACTCGGCCACGGAGGCCTCAAGCAAATATAGAAATATGTTGTAATAAAAAGGAATGTGAAATGATCATATGCAATCGGAAAATGCAACTTTTTTTTAACACTTTGCACTCCGTTGTCTCCTCTCAGAAGACAACGTAACTACCAGTTATTTTGGTTCCCTGTTCTTTAAAGTATATGAAAACTGCATAATCGTATGCTTAAAAAACATTGATATTTTTTTTCAACTTGTTCTCTTTCATATCCGAAACAGATTATGATTGTTTCCCCTCTATAAACAAAAATTATTTTTAGGAAATGAACAGAAAAATGAATACATATTCCTTGGAAAGAACGCAAGTGCCAAAGATGTTCTTGGATTTTAAAAGGTTCATTTTAATTAAATGAGATAATACAACTACCAGCTGTTTTGGTTCCCTGTTCTTTAAAATGAACGAGAACAACATAATCTTTTGTTTAAAATACATCGATATTTTTTACAATTTGTTCTCTTGCAGATGCTAAAGAGATTGTGATTTTACCCCCTCTATAAGCTGGAAAATTTTTGGGAAAAGAACAAAAATAGGGATAACTGTTCTTCAGAAAGAACGCAAATGTTAAAGTTGTTCTGGGAGTGCAAAGGGTTAATTTTAGTTAAAAGAGATTACGTTTAGATAGCTGTTTTTAATTCATTTTACTAATAAGTGAAGATAATGCCCAAGAAGCTCTTAACCCTTGGCGCTGTTCAGGCGACAACATAACTACTCGTTCTTTTGGTTCCCTGTTTTTTTTAAATAAACGAGAACAGCATGATCTTATGTTTAAAAAACATTGATATTTTTTTCAATTCGTTCTTTTGCAGATCCAAAACAGATTACGTTTCTTTTTTATATAAGCATAACAAATTCTAGGGAAAAGAACATAAGGATGAATAACTGTTTCGTAGGAAGAACGGAAAACTCAAAGAGTTATTGGAGTGCAAAGGGTTAAATTATTCATAGGCATATTAGTATATATCTTCTACTTTTCACGCAAAACTTATTTAGTAAACCTTTTTCTGACGAGGAACATATTCGGTATTTACGTTCATTTTGAGGAACAGTTACATTCCGTTTCTGTTCTTTTTAAAGATGTTTTCTTTAATTTAGGGTTCGTAAAATATATTTATATCCATACTTTTAAATTGAGTTAGAAAAAGAAAAACCTAACGACAAGAAAAAACTTTTTAATTTCAATAAAATCCAGTTATCGTTCAATTTGGAGAATACGAAACAAAAGAACAGGTCGTTATTTTGGCGCCCTGTTCTTTTGTTTCGTATTCTCCAAATTGAACGATAACTGGATTTTATTGAAATTAAAAAGTATTTTCTTGTCGTTAGGTTGTTCTTTTTCTAACTCAAGTTAAAAGTATGGGTATCAACAGATTTTATGAACCCTAAATTAAAGAATACGTCTTTAAAAAGAACAGAAACGGTAAGTCACCTCTCGACCGCAAAGACTTAAGCGTATTCAGGTGCTACAAAAACTCATGAAAACTAAACTTTTTTCCAACTGAGAGATCCACCCTATAGTTCCAACAACGCCGGGCCAAGCTCCCAACCCGATACAAACTCTCATTTACTTAACACCAGCAAAAAACAGATACTTCTCAGTCAATCGACTCTCCTCCCTGTATTAAATTTCGATCTCCCTCCAACCCTAGAGCCCAGCCAGTCGTGACGCCAGATGCATGATTTATCGCCCCGCATTTAGTCCTATCCCTTGGCGCGTCGCCAAGTGTCCACCAAAGAAAACTCCTATCCGCCCTGGAGTAACGGCCATCCTTCACACACAGGGACAAGTGCCACACACACTAGTACACCCCTTTCGGTACTGGCCGATCGATGGGTCACCAGTACAGATGTCGGGGGGAATTGAATTTATCCTCTAGGGACTGGGACGTAATAGGGGCATCGTCAGTTATTAGGAATGTTAATCTGTTAGCTACTTTTTTTCGAAATGATGATTTTGGTGGGGTTTAATATAACTAGTGGTAATGATTTGAGTGAGCTGATTGTATATTGTTTTTATTGAAATTGTTTTTTTTATTAGATGCAGTAACTGTAAAGTTTTATATTATTTATTGTAAATGTAATAAATTATTTTAAAATAATGATTTAAATTTTGATAATTGATTAACTGATAACTAATTATGATTCCATTTCTGATAATTCTAGCAATTAATTTCTATAAATTCTAATTAACTGATTTTAAGTTATGTTATTACAATTATTTTTTAAATTATCTTTATTTATTTCAATACTTGTTTAACACTTAAAAATACTTTACGATTGAGAATTAAGTTATTTAAATACAATTGCAACTTTAAAACTATGCGATAAAAATACATAAAATCTAGACATGTTTCGGGAGATGCATCTCCCTTCATCAGCAGAAATGAAAAGTGAACAAATCTGAAAAGCCTAAGAATTTATCATTTCTGCTGATGAAGGGAGATGCATCTCCCGAAACATGTCTAGATTTTATGTATTTTAATCGCGTAGTTTTAAAGTTGCAATTGTATTTTAATATTCTTCACGCAATGTTCTATAAATGAGTTTTTATCTTAAGAATTAAGTTATCTTGTTATTATTTTTTTCAATGATTTTGAAATAAGACTTTATTATAGAAATGTTTCTTAATGATTTACTGATTTATTATTAATACTTAAAATTAGATAAATTTTATTTATATATAATTAATGGTTTAAATAAATTGATTTCAATGTTATGTTAAATTTGGATAATGAATAGCATTTACCTGACTTAATTTTTAATTTCAATGATTATTAAATCAACTTTAAATGTTTTTTTAAGTATCTCAACAATCTAAGTCATTGTGAGTTAATAATTTAAAATAGCAAATTTTAAATGGACTAATTTAAGTTTTATTTTATTTAGTAAAGAAAACATTCAGTAACTATTTATCATTAATGCAATAATTTTGTTTATGATTTATAATTTTTAATTAATTATAATAATTAATAATAATGAACTATAATTAAGATCTAGTAGCAATTTAAGGGCATTTTATTACAAGTGTCTCAGTTGATACATATGTCTTCTATACTTCATATAGCTAGGATAAATTTACCATTTCAAGTATTACAGAGTTCATATGAACATATTAAACCAACCATAAAATATTAAACATAATGGCATTAAAATCCCCATTTAACAGGTTTCCCAAGTTCTTTAGACATTTTATTATTGTGATTTAAAAAATTGTAACACGCACGATTTAATATTCATAAATACACTGTTATCTTAGTAGAAACCAATTTTTTACCTTAGATTTTTTGTATTTTGATGGTCAGTTCGGTATACATAGGTTGGTTAATAATTAATAATTAACAATACAATACTATCTCAAAGCACAATGGCATATGGCTACCGCACTCAACTAACTACTACTCACTTCTGTATTAGTCAATCGATGACTCATTTCAGACGCGGGACTAGTGTAGATGTCCCGTAGGATGTCATTGGAGATTAAATTTCTACTCTAGAGGCCTGGCTCTGGTGTATGGCGCCTAGAAGTGAGTGGACATAATTATATTGAGACATTTCGCCAAATTCACACAGAATTTGCAATTACTGGAATTTGAGAGGCTAGATTTGGTGAAAATGCAAATTGGTACCGAGTGTATGTGTTATAATGTAAATATATATGAAGATTTTTTATAGTTAAAAAAAGTAATTTGGGATTTTTTTCAACGTTTTGATTTAAAAGATGAAACTATACTGATCGTTGTAATTTGACTGGTTTTATTCGGAGAAAATGAAATTATTATTGGTTTCTTTACTTTTATTTGTTTACTGTTTTAATTAATACGATAAAAATTAATAACATTAGTAACTTTAAAAATTAATAAATTCGGTTGATAGTATATTTAAAGTGTTACGTTGTTGAACCTTAAATCTCTATGACAGCTTTTCAGAAGAATCATAATTTAACTTTTAGAACACTTTTTGTAATATAATTAAGGAATATATCATTGGCATTTAAAAGGTAAAAAAGGCCGAGTCTATTTTACTTGAATACAAAAGCTACACAATAAAATTTTAATTAAACTGACAACATGTTCGCAAATGCATTAGATATTTATAGCGTTTCAAATCAGTGTCAATTTTAAAGATGCCATTACAATATTTTAAATAATTTAAAAAAAAATATTAATAATGAAAAAAAAGAAAACTAACCAATATTTTTGAAACGTTAAACCAAATTAGTGTATTTTTTTAATTAAAAAAATTAACGTTTAATCTTACTAGGCAGAAGCCAAAATATACCATTAATACTAGTGTTAAAGTATCTTTTAAGCATTAAAAAGCAATATTATTCGAAACAGAGAGGTGTGGCATTTTGTCTTGGTAGATTATTGACTGTAAATTAGTTCACTACATTGTGAATGTTGTATCTGTGGATTGAAACATTTATGCTAACTCACGAATTTTTTTTAATTGTCGAAATATATTTTGAAGTACAATAATGGAATTCTTGCAACTTTAAATGACTTGTCGTTTATAGCTATTTTACTTATATTAGGTTTGTTAATCTAAGATGTTTAACTGTCCGTAAATCTTTATTGTTACGAACTACAAACAAACCCATTTTATTTAATTGTGAATAAAATTATTAGAATTGTAAATTATTTAAGAATTGTAATTAAGAATTGTAAATTATACTAAGTAAGTATAACTTTTCCGAATTAATAATCTTCTACATATGATAAGTCCGTGTAACTTTTTCATATTAATAATTTTCTACATAGGCTAGTGTACTGTATAGGCTAGTATTTCTACATAGCTAGTGGCTAGGTAGTGAAACTTTTAATAATTTGATACAAATTACAAACAAGTGTAGTATTTTTAGTGCCTCAAAAACATACGCGTGGTTCAATGTTTTTTGGAAGTTAATCGTATGATGTAAAATTGTTTTCTTCCAAAAAACTTTAAACTAAATATCGCGATTACTTATATTTAAATAATTTTTTTAAAAAACAATTACTTTTATATACTCTGAATAATGAACTTCAATGAACAGATTTAAAAAATATTGAAAAAATAGTATTTTAAAAATGATTTGTATATTGTGGGGGGGGGGGGGGGGACTGTTCATCTCATGTCAAACAAAAATCCGGGTCATTTGGTCAGAGGATTATTCCAGTTCAACTCATCTTGTGGTGTTTACACATTAAAACTTTGTCTTGAACTACAATTGGCGTAGATAGAAATTTAATTACAATTCTCTTAAGTTAAAAAATATTACCCTATATCCCAAAATAAATAGTTAAAAATTTAAATTATAGTTTTATTTTATCTTCACATATTATTAGAATTCTTGTAATTAAGAAGTCCCTAAAGAAGTCCCTAACTCCAAAAGGCAAAACATTAGAGGAAAACCAAGTTTATCACCTGCATGAAAGTTTTGATATTTTAAAAGACTTTTATTGTATAAAAGTAGTTATTTACATTAAAAAAAATATTTTGGGAATAGTTATATCTAATAGTTAAATGTAAGTTTACCATGTTTTTCTATCATGGATATAGGGTCTTTCTAGTATTTACTAATCATTTAGGGCCTTCTTAATTGAAAAACATCTCGAACTGGTTCTAGGGCCGATATAAATTTCTCTATAACTCACCATTGTATTTGCTTTATGGTTTTTCAAAGTCATAAAATATTTACTTTTAAAGACAAATCGAATAAGTTAAAAAATGAATTAATTTTTTTTGTAAATTTATTACCTTCCAACTTTGGACGCCAGAACTGTCTTATATAACATTCTCTTTCATGGCTACTACATCACGTGACGTTCAAACAATAAAAGTTTATGTTAGTTTGAAACACGAAAATTTATAAATATAATCTTTTATCCGAAGATGGGTTTTATGCGTTGTCCTTTTCTTTTGCTAGTTCAAACTTGCTTGATAAATCGAATTTATGCTGATACGTTTGAATGAAATTTATTTGTTTATTTTTAAAAGATACAGTTTGATAGAAATTGTGAACTTACTTATACAGAACTCTGTTTAACTATTTTAATATAATTTACTTTGTGGCTCAAATATGTTACACTTATACTTTACATTTGAAGAGCGTGCATGCAAAAACAAACATGCTAAAAATTCTCAAATCGAGAAAAACTACCAAAACGTTTCGTAGATGCGTGTATTTCTATGGACCTCCGGAATTTCAAGTTCAATAAAAGGGATATTTTTGGAAATATTATTTATTTATTTGTTGCAAAAATGTGTGGATAGAAATAATCTTTTTTTTTAAATATAAAATTCAAAGCTTATCTATTTTTTTTTATATTTTATGATTTGTTTGGTTTTTTATGATCCTTATTTTTAATACTTTTTTTAATACTATTAAATTTAAGATATTGGAAGTATTGTTGTTTTGGATAAATATTGACATGTAGTGGCCGAATGGTTAGGGGCTCGGTTTTGGTTAATTAACGTTGCACTATAGCTGCACAGTGGACTATTGGTGACGGTTTGGGGCCTATCTCGAAGGAAAGACCCGGGTACGATGCCTCGTATTTTTGAACCATGGTCAGATGAAGAGGACAACACCTGAGCTGGCACCCAAACGCCTTCAATAGACGTCGGGACTTTGGACCCCGGTCTGATTTATCGTGCACCAGTCCCGTATACACGCCGTTATTTTTTTTTTATTTTTTTGTGGGTGTTCTGGACGACATTCTAGTATTTTGGTAGCGAAGTTGGCGACCCTCTGATCGCAATATCACTACTTCTTTACTATTCTTAGTCTAGTCCGTCGCACAGGTTCGAACCGGAAACCCTCGGATTCCCAGCTGACGCCTTAATCCACTCGGCCACGGAAGCCCGTTAGGGGCTCGGACAAGCATCCGATGGGAACGGGTTCGATTCCCAGCATGTATGCAACTATTTGGTAGTAGGAGAGTTGTCAAATTCATTCCTTTCGTGTCCAAAAAAATGTCGGCCATTTATAAGGAACTGGTACACGTTAAATCTGATCGTGGTCCAATATCCTGACGCCTATTTAAGCTGCGTCAGGTGTCAGCTCAGTTGTTGTCCTCATCATCTGACCATTATTCAAAAATACGAGGCAGTGTTCCTGTGTCTTTTCTTTGAGATAGACCCATAACCGTCTTCAATAACTCACTGTGCAGTTCTAAGGCGACAGTAATTCAATCAACTAACTATGGTTACATTTTTATTTCATTATTTTTATTATGTGATACTGATTCCAATACAAGACATAGTAGATAATTATTTTGGATCTTTTTGCCTTTTCGTGCATGTAAACAATTAATCTTAAGAATAAAACCGAATTTAGTTTCATTAATTCATAATGACCTTGAGGATGATAAAATATCATATTTCATAAAATAAGAACGAAAAGTTATTCAGCACAGATCACTAGAAACCACAGATATTTTTAAATAAAATGCGAATTCGAAGAGTCAATATTAGGAAGAATAAAGATTTATTTGTAGGGTATTTACAAGAAAACGAATTTCAAAATAAAATTGTATTTTTATACATTCTTTTTTTTTTAAAGTAATTATTTTAATATTTTACTAACTTGCTTATCTTTCCTACTTTTATGTAGTAGTTGATACAAATAGCACACAAATATACCCCGAAACAATTCAATAATCAATAAATTTTAGTTTGTGCAATTCACGTTGCTCTAGAGCTATACAATGGGTTATTGGCAACGATTCGGGATCCATCACGAAGAAAACCCCGGAAATATTGCCTCGTAACCCCTGTCAGATGACGAGGACAACACCTGAGCTTGCAATTTGAATTAAGCGTAATGACATTGGAGCACGACGGATTTAACGTTCATCAGTTCTCTACACACGGCGACTATTTTTTTCGAGAGTTAGGAAACGAAACTGGAAACCCTCCGATCAAGATCTCGATACAAAGACCAATACAATGTTCAAACTCACAACCCTCTGATTATGAGCCGCTTACTTTACCTGGGCCACTGTTGGTCTTTAAGAAGTACTTATTTAATAGAACTTTAATACAGGAATATTGATGCGATTATCTCACATGAAATACAAGATAATATAATATATATGCTGTAAATACAGTTTACTTAATTTTTTTTATAAAAAATTAATAATACTAATTCTAAAATATGATGTTAATATTAAATGAAGCTGTTAAATCCGATGTCTGAAAGTTATCCCTAACCAAATGGATTTGAAATAAAATTAAGAATAAGTACTTTAACTTTCTCCCTCTAATCTCGTACATAAAAGTAAAAATAGCAGCTGAAGCCCGAAACATGTGAAAAGCAAACAAAATAATAATTACTTCCAAAATAATCCATTTTAAATTATGTACGTAAGCAGGTATTCTTTTAAATCTTGCACTGGAATATTTATTTTTTCTCATTTTGATCACTATTATAAGAATATTACTTTTTTGGGTTAAAGTATTAGCTAAAGGTTTTATAACTAAGCATGTTTTTAGTTAATTTAAAAAGTAGGTTTTATTAATTATCTAAGAATAGTATTTTATGTAAGGAATTTAAACTTTTCTATTATTAAAAACTTTACCAATGTTATTTTATAATATTTAAAACCGATACATTATAAAAAGTCAACAAATATTTTATTAGAAACTAACAAAAATACCCGTTCTTCGCAAGGGGTTACATAAAACGTTATTATAAAGAAATTAATTTAAAGAATCTTCTTTAAACCAATGTTTAGCATAATATATATTAATTTAGATTTTGACGTTAAAAACTTCAATGTGTATTTTAATATTAAAATGTTTGGTATGTAGAGAAGTATAACTTAAAAATTATTATGAACTTGTTCAAAAATTATTATAAATTTGATTGTAAAACATTTATTATTATTATGATTAAAAAAAATATTTTTTCAACTATTAAAACAAAAATAAGTGTATTATTTACCATATGTTATTTTAACAGCTTGTGAACATCTAATATTTTTTCAACGATGCTGATAAATCGTTCCATACAGATTTTTTTTTAAATTGCTTCTAAAACTGTTATACAATCATTTTATAAACTAAATACAATTTAAAAATTCCAAGCCTAAGGTCCGTCCATATTTTGAAGATAAATAATACTTATATATGATTTTTCAAACTGTTACACGTAGAGGAAGTACATATTTTGCGAATCATATAGACTCTTCATTTTAATGTTATAAATATTAATAGTGTTTTGCGATTTTAAGCATTTTCACCGAAAAAAAACATCAGATATAAATAGTATCCTTCTTAAAAATTCATTCAAACTAATGCAAAAAGTAAAATATGTCCTAAAAGTATTAAAAAAAAATCCTAATTGAAGATTACAGTTACTATAGTTCCGAACTCTTATTGTCCATGTCAGCTGTTTCTGAGAAATCAATCGAATTATAATTATTTTAAATAAAACAAGTTTTAGAACTGCACTTTTCATTTTCAAAATTATAATTCATTTTCTGAAATTGACAAGTTTGAAAAAATAACTATTGCTTTAATGATTATTATGATCTTTGTTTATGATGGTTATATTATAAAAGTATTGCTACTGCAATGAATCGTTTGGAAGTTAATTTATTTATTATTGAGTTTTAGGGTGTTATTACAGTAGAGTTTAAAACTACATTAGAAAAGTCACAGTACTCTACTTATATAAAAATTTAAATTTTTAGATACATTATTTTAAAAATATAACATTAAGTTTTCAAAGACAATTTAAATCTGTAGACTTTTTCATAAATTTTTAACGATTACCTGCTGTTTGAATGTGCCTAATATATTTAATTCCAATTTTGATGGTTTAACGAGTAGTTGATATAACTTACAATCATTTAAAAATAATTTCATTTGTACAATTTACTAAATTAAAATACAATGAATTCTGTGTCTTAAATAACGATGTCTGATAAGCTGTTAATATAAAATTTGTTTTCTAATGCAGGAAATAAAGATTGCAGAATTTTTGTTTCGAACAATCATATATTTTAAATTATTTGTCTTAATCGTACATTTTAAATTATTTGTCTTAATCGTATATTTTAAATATTTATATTATTTACACACGTCCCATGTAATTTTCATAAAAGAAATTTTAATGATAATCAATTAATATTTTTTAAAGTCATTAATATTTTGTTTAAACTTAAGTATATAGGTAACCCCACTAAAAATACAAAATACTGTTTTTAAGAGTGATTTCTATTCCATTTTCACATTCTAATTCTATATTTGTTTGGTGTATATTTTTAGTTCGGACACTTATAAATAATTTCTGTATTTTTTTACATTTTAGAAAGCTATTTATTTAAGAGATATTTTGTAACTGCTATTAATAGAGTGAAGTTTGAAATTTCATACAATTTTTATTTTAACTAAATATGGCATGTAAAATATTACAATTTAGATTTTGTGCACAAAATTTCCCACAACAATTTCTGAAAGCTGTTTATTTATAGTAAATGGTTATTTTTTAATAGAAAATTCTCTTTTTACACATAACACATTCACTGATTGGGTTTAAAATAGTAAACCTGTGTCTTTTGTCAACAAAATTGGCGATCAAAAAATGTTAGGCTGATTGCACCCCCAAACTTTAGTTTTATCCATGTTTAATTCCCAGTGTTCTTTCCTGCAACTGTATTAAACTAAACAAATGAACAAATCAGAAACCAACGATATAAACGTATTTCAATTCTATAAAGTAGCAGAAGCGATAATTTCGGATCACCAAAAATGACACGTTCTGTACTAAATGCAATCCATCACCACAGGTTGTCACTTTCCGCGATTATGAGAATATTTTGTTACAAATTACACCGGCTAAAAGTAACGTCAGGAGTACTTTCGTGATTTAAAAGGCTGCACTGTCAGAACCAAGATAAATCAATTTAGTCTGGTCCAATAACATTTAGTTTGATTCGAGTTATACTACCAGTAAATACGTTTATGAAAGTAGTATATGTTAAATTGCATAACCAATACACTTGTTTTTATGATACGATAGACTAATCGAATAATAACTATTAGTATTTTTAATCTTAAAATTTTTTTGACCCTTATTGGACGGTTTTAAGGTTTTTATTTTTGGAGAAAGCTGATTTTGGATTGCGTATATACAGAAAAATTTGATCCACCTAGTTTTAAAACCAGATATAGATCCATATTTTTTGTAGAATTGTTCTTTTTTTAAAAATATTTTTTTAATAAATTATAATTGCACTACATCTCATTGCAAAGCGGTATGGACTAAAAGTGTCTGAGAGTTCAATCTGAAAATGAATTAAAAGTTGTGAGTTTCGATAAAAAAAATACGTGCCTGTCAGTCGTTTTTTGGGTCTACTTTAAAAATTATAAACGTGGATCTATCTGGTTTTGAAAATACACGGCTCATTTAAAAGTCGAAATTTTATATTCAAAACCAATTTTATTTGTTGTTGTTTTTGTACACAAATGCTACAAAAGGTTATCAAATATTATTCTCGATTGCATTATAGGCTTTTCTTTTGCTCTATATTCAGACATGGACGTTTATTTTCAAAATTTTATAATATGTATTCATAATTTCTTTATTTCAAAAATTCAAATTATTACTTAATAATTTAAAATAATTCTAATCAATCTATTAAAATAAATAAAAGTTTTCGTGTCTGCCACAAACGACCTGATTCCTCTGCCCATAGGTGTTTGATACTACGTTTAACCTCGAAATTTTAAACTTGAAGCCCAAATTTTATAAGTTTTGTTAGTCTTTAAATTTTGTTTTAAAATATTTATTACATAATAGATCATCCACATTATTATAATTTTTTTCCAACATTATGTTATATTTCGTTATACTAATTATTATATTTATTTATAGCCTATTTTCTAGTGTCAATATGTTATAAATAAAATAGGTTCATATGTACTTTTCTAAACACATATAGTCTATAGCGAAATTATTCAAAATATAATTATTGATTTCAAAAGGTTTTTTACTAGTAAAATACATTACTTAGTAAAATTTAATCTAATTTATACTGGTAAGTTGTTAGAATTTTTGTAAATAACTGTTGAAAGGACAATTTCTACTTATTTATGTTATCATTAATTCCCAATTCAATTATTGGAAGATAATAATGAATTTAATTTATGTTTAGTACTTAATTTCATTAACCGTGTACGTGTATTTCTGCTAGTATACTATACAAGATTTATCACATTTGGGTATATAAATACTAAAACAAGTCAGCAGCAAAGTTGGGTCATACAGCTATTTTATATTATAACCGTTAAAAATATTCATTACATTATTGCAAAGACATATTTTATAATTAATCCATAGCTAATCGTGAATCCAATGACGGGCAAACTATTTTCGTGATTGTAAAGTTTTTCCCACTGCATGAATGTTTATTCAATTTTTTCTTTGCATACTTTTTCATATAATTAAAAAATAATAACAATAAATTGTGTAGAGAATAGCTTGTAAGTTATACATCACATTTTTAAATTAAAAATATATTTTAAAATTGAGGATTTTTATGAATTTAAAAATTGTTTGTTTTGCTAAAAAAAAAACTGGATATCATTGGACGTGATATCGTGTCAAGGGGCGTCAGAAGTTTAAACATATATCAAAGCAGCATAGCATCTACGAACATTGCTTCAAATTATGTTCTTCAATTTATCCTTTCACTAATGTACTATTTATAACTTTAAAAAGTATCTAGTGAAATGTCTTTTAAAAATATACATTTGTGAAGATTTTATTTAAGTATCCCAAGTCGCCGTTTCCATAATCTAAATTAATGCAATTTAAACGTTCTGGTGCTAATATATTATATTCTTTAATAACTGTCTGAAGTATTTGTTGGTAATGTAAAACGTTTCAGTTAATTTAAATTAAGAAGTTCAATAAATCTAATTTTTCATATTCCCATTTACTTCAATTACGTCATTTCAGCATTACTTCAATTCATTATTTGGAAATAATGTTTAGAAATTAATCGAGTCATTCTAGAATATATGTAAATTCCTAAATTAGTTGTTCTTATAATACATTTGGTACATAGAGAAGGTGAAAGTGTTCTATTATTCCATCGCTAGAAATATAATGTTAAATTTAAAAATATTTTGATATATAAAATTTTCTATACAATTTATATTAAATGAATTATACTATGCTTTATTTATTACACAATAAGTCAAAATTTAGTTATCCTTATGTCAAATGAAGTGTCAAATGCTAAAAATATAGGTCTTTAGAAATTGGGTATTGAGAAAGCAAACTATTTTTTTTTTGTTAAACGCTATGTAAACATATTTGAACTTCGCAAATTTTTACGTGATTTTAACCCTCTGACGCTCATGGACGTTATATTATGTCCATGGAGGAAAAATTATTTAAAGTTCCAAAGAGTGAAAACTATTTTACAATTACTAAAATAGTAAAATTACCAAACAGCTTTTGTCAATTCTTATCGATTTTCATGGTATATAGGATGTTTGTATACCTTAAATTAACAATAATTTTATTCTATAATATTTTTTCTACAATTTTCATAATATTTGTTTCACTTTTTTTTATTTTACTTCGTGTCTTTTTCGACTATCTGTTGTAAATTAAGATGAACACAGTTTATTATGCATATTTGACTTCTTTGCAAACCATTCATGCGTATAGATACAATGAATTGGTGATAAAACATTTAATTGAAACTACCTTGTCTTTGTAAAATATGTTTATGGCAGCATTGGATTTGGGATTGGTGGGTGGTCAGGTGTTCGACTTTCAAGTGTCCAATCTAAACTCACCTTTCAGAGGGAGCTCATGCACATGAAATCTATCGTGTCTCAAATATCCTCAAGTTGGTCGTGATGCGTTAGAATGCTATAGTTTGGTGTTAACTGAGATGTTACAAGGTAGTTTTGTCGGTTCGTTACTTTGAGGATATATCTCGTTAATAACCTGTTATGCTGCTCCAGTGCGAAGTAAATAAAACCAACACATTTTTTTTTTAAATAATTATTTATATAAGTAAAAAGACAATAACATGACATTATTTCTCAAATATTTTTTTTTATCAACGGTATGCATTGCATATTAACTTGCCTTGAATGTGAGAAATCCTATAATTTTATAGCATTCTTTAATACCAATTACTTTATAATTACTATTTATTTTGTGGAATGAATGAATGAATTATTTTAACATACTTTATTTTCATAAAACAATAAATTGAATATTTTAAAACAATAAATTGAATATTTTAAAATAATAAATTGAATATTTTAAAACAATAAATTGAATATTTTAAAACTATATGTTTAATACTTTAAAACAATAATTTTAATGTTTTAAAACAAGATATTTGAATTGAATATCTATCATAATTTAATTCATCGTATTTTATATTCCATTGAATAATATATAAATAATAAATATCATGTTTGAAGGGCCCTAATTAAGGCACTAAAGCTCGATAAGTTCGCCCTAAATCGGGTCCCATTATTCTAAAATAGCCCCTAGAATATCAAATCGAAGTTTCGCACGCACTACCATTCTTACCCCTGAATGGCATTAAAATGAAACACATTATAAATAATATAACAAAATATATTAATAAATAATGTGTATTCCCAATAGTATGTATATTTCGATGTTTTCTTCCAATATTCGAACAAATGTAGCTCAAGGGATAAATTTTTGTTTACAAATTTTTTATGTAAATTTAGTAGCAAACTATGTTAGGAGTGTTTAATATTTATGATAATATGTGATTTAGGGGCACCTGAAAAACGTAAAGTGTAATCCTGGGTTTCACGGACCGATTCGATAACCAGGCCCTGTATGTTTTGTTTATTTAAAAAAAAATCTAAAATAGTATTTTATTAAGGTATTCGAAAATAACTGCTCTTGTGTTTTTAAGGAAGTTAATTATAATGATCTTATTTGAATAAACATTTGCAAAAACAAAAAAAATCATAAATTTTCATGTGAAGTCAATAAATATTGAATATAATTATTATGCAAAAACTTCTGCATCGAAACGTTTAAAAAAAAACCTGCAAGAAATATGTTTCATCTTTAACGTTTTTTTCCCATTTGCATGAATATTAATGTGAATTATTTATGTGCAACTTGCAGCATTTCCTGCACTATTTTCTGAAGTAAAAAAAATCTATTTTCTCGCGTTGAAACTGATAAATTCAAAAAAAATCAAACACAAATTATTTATTTTTGTTTGTTACTGAAATTGCACTCCAAAGCCCATGAATTTTTAGTTTGGTCAAAGTAACTGCGGTTTCAGACCGACCTAAGTCTTGGCCAAAATACTGCAGCTGTAGAGCGATCCTTTGACGTCACCATCGATTCCTGGGTTCGCGTGACGTCACGCTTGCTCCGCCCACTCTTCAACCGGCATGCACTTCGGCTCAGGGTCATGATGACAATCGAAAATGGCTCCAAATTTTGATTGCATTCAAGTGGAGGTACTTGAAAGGGGATGAGGTACTTGTGATCGAATGTAAAATCTCATATAAAAGAAGGTGAATGTTGTTAGTTTAGGAATCAATAGGATTTGATGAAAGTGTTAGTTTTAACAAGAAAATAACCGATTTTGCATCGTTTGGGATTATTTATTGCTATTGTATTTTATATTAAGGAATTATGCGGAATGATTTTTGAAACAAGTTTTTCAGATAACTGCAAATGGAGTTTAAAAACATAATTTGTATTGTTGAATTTTTTTCCATCAACAAGGCTTTTTCGACAAAACTATATTTACTGATTTCTTAATCCTTTGCACTCTAAAAACATCATTTACGTTATTTTTATGGAACTGCCCAGCAAAAAAAGTCAGCATGAAACCTTCATCAAAATTGTCAATTTGAAGGTTTTATAAAGGATATTGAAACAAAAAACTGCGTTTTTTTTAATTTTCCAACATAAAACCTTTAAAATATCTGCATTTTCCCTTCATGATTAAAAATTGCAGGTTTTTATGAAGGTTTTTTGCAGTTTTTATGAAGGACATTGAAACAAAAACCTCTAATTTTATAAATCTTCAAAAAAACTGCAGTTTTCCTGCATAAAACCTTCAATTTCAAAATTTTGATGAAGGTTTTATGCTGAATGTTTTTGCTGGGTGTTCTATTATTTTCATTATTTCGCACAAATTATTTAGTTATCCTGGCTAACAAAAATAGTTTGATTTGTAATTAGTGAGAAAAAGAGATAACGGAAGAACGACTTATATTAAAAGCAAGAACATACGTTTATTATTATTTTGATGAACAGTAAAACAAAATAACCATCTGGGCCGTTATAGTCATCTCATCATAGGTGACAGTATTTAATATGTAACTTTTACTCTAAACACTTGAGAAGTACATTTCCAAAACTTGCCTTGTCCATGTCAGAATTTTTCTAGAAAATAACAGATTTATCGTTATTTTAAATGGGTCAAATTTCGTAGCTGCACGCTAAATAATTTTTTTTTAATTGACAAGTTTGAAAACACCACTACTCGATTGTTACATTTGTGGATATTGTTGAAACTGAAAACGAATATGCGTCACTCCAATATTTTCTAGGGTAAAAGTATCTCCCTATCCACCCACCCCTCTCCTCTGCCAAAATGTATGTATTAAAAATTTATGTACCAAACTCCCTTACAATACAGTGATGGTTAAATTATGATATAAGTTTTTAACATAAAAACTCGTCTTATAGAACATTACGTTAAAAATATTAAAATACAAATATAATATTAAAAATACGCAATAAAAATACCTACGATCTAACACATGTTTCAGGAGATACAACTCCCTTGATCAGCAGAAATGAAAAAAAAAGATTTTTTTTCATTTCTACTGATGAAGGGTTAATATAAAAGGAAGGTTTTAATGAGTTTTTAGTTATATATTTTTTCAATTTTGTTATTTATGCATATATATAATAATACGTAAATTGTTATGCTTAAATACAATCTAATTTAACTAGCTCAATAGGAATAATAAAACACAACATTTTAAGAAATATCATTCTTTTTAACGATACTTTTTCGCAATTAATTTTTTTAACTCTATCCCAAGAGCCATTTTTTCAGCCGATACAGTTGTTCACTTTCTTTACGGCTATATTCATTAAAACAAAGAGTTAGCTAAGTAGATATTAATTTATTTTGATTGGTAATGTATGGAGCTTGTGCAAAATAAATAAAGCAAGGAATTACAAAGATCTTGAGTTAATATTATATATATGTTGAATTGCAATATTTTTTTTATTTAAAATGGTGTAGATAATTTTTTTTTAAAATTTATCTTTGTAATTTTAAAGCTAAAAATGTATAACATTTCAAGTCTGTTAGGGTAACATTTCAAGTCTGTTAGGGTAACATTTCAAGTCTATTAGGGTAACATTTCAAGTCTGTTAGGGTAATATTTCGAGTCTGTTAGATAACATTTCAAGTCTGTTAGGGTAACATTTCAAGTCTGTTAGGGTAATATTTCGAGTCTGTTAGATAACATTTCAAGTCTGTTAGGGTAACATTTCAAGTCTGTTAGGGTAATATTTCGAGTCTGTTAGATAACATTTCAAGTCTGTTAGGGTAACATTTCAAGTCTGTTAGGGTAATATTTCGAGTCTGTTAGATAACATTTCAAGTCTGTTAGGGTAATATTTCAAGTCTGTTAGGGTAATATTTCGAGTCTGTTAGATAACATTTCAAGTCTGTTAGGGTAACATTTCAAGTCTGTTAGGGTAACATTTCGAGTCTTTTAGGGTAATATTTCAAGTCTTTTAGGGTAATATTTCAAGTCTGTTAGGGAACAAAAATAATGTTGATCAACTTCCTTATATAAATACTTATCTCTGTTTTGATTATGGTCTATCATTTTTGAAGGTCTGGTGGCTCATATATTCATATCGCCATCTAACTATGATTCAAAATTACTAAGCAATGTTTCCGAGTGTTTACTATGGGTTGTCACTAATAGCCCACTTCTAGCTGTAATTCAACCACCTTAAAATATGGAATACAAAACAGTTCATGACCGTATATCTAATACAAAATCTCACTAACTCGCATAGTTAAATTAATTTAACATGTATCGTGTTTAATATTGGACCATAAATAAAACATGAGCCGCGAAAGCAACGTTGGTGCGGTCGCATCGAATTTACGCTCTTCTAACGCCATCAAACGACATTGTAGAATCGAGATACAACGTTGAAGCGTTATGCGGTTTTCCCAGAATCCAAAAGAGCCCCAGTTGCTCAGTTGGTAAGGCGTTCAGCTACTAATCAGAGGATTGGTGGTTCGAATCCGTGAAATGGACTTGACATAGAAAAGTAAAAAAGTAGTGATCTTGCGATCGGAGGGTTGCCAGCTTCGCTACAAAAATACTAGAAAGTCGTCCAGAATATCCAACAAAATTATACTGGCGTGTATACGGGACTGGTGTACGATCAATCTGATCGAGGTCCAAAGTCCCGACGTCTATTGAAGGCGTTGGGTGCCAGTTCAGGTGTTTCCTCGTCATCTGACCATGGTTCTAAAAATAACGAGGTGCATGTATGAATGTATGTATGAATGTGTGTGTGAATGTGTATGTGTTCCCGGGTTTTTCCTTCGAGATTGACCCCGAACCGTCACCAATAGCCCACTGTGCAGCTCTACTGCGACGTTAATTAACAAAACAAAACCAGCCAGAATCCAAAAAGGTATCATTTACTTGAGGTTGACGTTACACACCATAAACCCTGCGGCCGTCTCGGACAGATACATCCCACCTAATTTTCTCCCGTCTTTATGCTTCCCATCAGACCCGTTTTTCACGCAACCAACTCGTTAATTCCGGGAACTCTCCTGATTCGGTTGTGGTGCGGGGCCGCGTCGGAAGCTGCCATGACAACAAGTGGAAAACGAGGTAAAAACAAAATTAATTCGTCCACATCAGCGGAACGACATCATCGGCTATCGATATGCTCTGCACCTCAGAGACAGAGCGGTTTGTCCGATCTTGTCTTGGATTTGGACATTCAGAATATGACCATCTCTGGAGAAATTTGTGTTGGATTGCTTCGGTTTAATTTGTTTAGTTTATTGAGGATTTCTAACATTCTCATTTTTGAGAGTCATGCGATCGTCAAGGCTACTTGTGTCGTATTATGACGATCGTATCGTCATTGATGAAATATGAATTCTCGATTTTCGAACGAAAGTCATTTATTCAGATTCCTTTTCGGGCCCTTTTCTGGGTCATCAGCTCATGTTTGGTTCGCATACTTATATTGCCAGAATTCAAACGAGCCTTCTTGGCCGAGTGAATAAAGGATTAAATATATCCATTTTAGCATTTTTAATAAAAAAAAATCTAAAAATATACCTTTTATTTTAAATCTTGAAAATCTTAAGCTCCATAGAAATACATACTGTTAAACAGTGGTACACAAATATAAGTAAAATTTACTTATTTTTGAGTACATTCGATGTTTATCATGGCTCCGAATATATGAGTTTAAATTTTTAAAAAGGCATGTACTCAAAATGAGTACAGTGAGTAAAAAGATCAGATGCTTGCTTACATAGGCTGCCTTTATAAATCACTTTCAATAAATATCGACAATTACAACCAATACTCGAAACAAGCCCAGATCCTCAGGCACCACAGTCCAGAGCCTTATTATTTAAACTACGAGGGAGGCTTGAAGAAGTTATAAACAGAATTTAAAAAAAGGTATGTCAAAAGAATGGGAAGTAAGATAATTGAATTGTAATAACTCGGTTTCCATTTAAGCAATCGACATCCAATAATGTGGAAAACCATTTTCTGAACAACCATTTACTTTTAGTTTGTCTGGTCGCTTTGTTAAGATGGCTTTAATAGAAGCTAAGATTAACAATATTACATCACATTGCTTATTTTTGAGAAAGTACTGTTACTTAAATTTGAGTACGACATCGCTCATTTACGGTGCAATAGTACTAAAAAAACGAGTTGGTTAAAGTACTCATTTTTAAGTACCTTTTTTAACATGGCATGCATCCTCCAAACGTTTTGCCGGTTTTTAATGAATTACAATCAGACTTGCATGTTTGTTTTTGCGTAGGTGCTCCTCCTATAATGCCATTTGCATTGCAATAGTAGTCTAGAAGTAGTCTAGAATAGTAGTCTAGAAGTAAAAGAGGTTTCGGAATGAATTTTTACTGTCTTAAATTTAGATAGTTGTCTTACGTTTTCAATATTTTTAACATCATAAATTGGTTTAGACATATTCAAATTTTCTAAACATTTCCAGACATTTCCAGACATTTTTTTAATTACCCACTAAGTCCAAGGGGACAGGAGGGAGGAGGGTGGGTTAGGGGTAGAGATGTGAAACATAAAATTGTTTAAAAAATAATTTTGTCGCGTGCAAGATTTTCAATAGATACATTTATATTTAAAGAAAACATACCATAACTATAAGCTTTTGTATTTAGAACCGAAATCAAATTAAACAATATCTAGCCAAGACTAGGAACCCTCTGAAAGGTTAGAAAAATAGCAAATATGTAAAGTATTTTCTCTGTTTTCTAAAGAAACACCAGTTTATTTCAAAATTTCCAAAGCATGTACACATTATACATATTTTTATTTTTTATAATTTTATCAGAAAAAGCTTCCAAAAAACCCACTTTAACGCTTAAGATTTTTTAAAAAAATATTTTAACGTCAATTTTTTCATGCATTTAAAATGTATGTGTATTGCTAGAAAAACTGGAAATCCATGGACGTTTAAAGTGGTTAAGCGCCGTTGTCATGAAAAAGTATGCATAATTGAATATTTTTATTTTATATTTATAACATTTATACGTTCTAGTATTTCCAATTAAAGTGTTACATATCATTTTGGATTTTTTTTTAATCAAATCTTATTTATTGTCACTTATAAAATATCATAGCTAAAACTTTACGCTCTATATATCCCGAATTCCCGGGATGATTTCATAGTTTCCTTGAGGACAATTTACCCGGATCTGCTTCAAAAAAGCCATTCCGGATTGATCGCGAACGAATGTTACCCAGAGGATAAATTATCCGTAGTGAAAACTTAAAAATTATTTTTAGTAATTGTAAGCAATAATTCTTAAACATAACAACTGCTGATTTTAGGGGGAGTGAGGAAACGAGTGATAATCTGGTATGTCTTTTCATATCCAGTAACATTGACTTTTATTTATGTATTGTGAGAACCTTACAAAACAAGTCTTACATATATCATCCATTTATAAAGGTCGTTTTAAAAAGGATGTTACAAACTTTTTGATAATTTGCATATAAGCAAGAAACGTATACCGTAGACTTTACCTTATTCCACTATATATGTGTGTGCGTGTGCGTGCGTGTGCGCGCGTGTATGTGTGTGCGTGTGCGTGTGCGTGTGTGTGTGTGTGTGTGTGTGTGTGCGTGCGTGCGTGCGTGTGTGTGTTTTTCGATAATCTAATATTTTGTTATTGCATCTTTGTTTACTATTATCATTTTATTTTCTGTGGGGTAAGGTAGGTGCCGGGGGCCATAAGATACTTTACTCCAATGTCAGAAATTTGATTTTTTTAATAGTAAAGCCTGGTCGGAGTATATAAAACCATTAATAATAACATTAAAACCAATAAGGCAATTTAATATTAAGTTTAAAATTTTATTTTGAATATAATAAGAGTACCATTTTGGGTGCCTCAACAAAACAAAGAAATGTCATATGTTTGTATTACTCTTGATTCAGTCTATCAGATCATTTTATTTTTGATAATGGATCAGAGGCAATCTCGCCAATCGTCATTTTATTTAATCCCGTGCGAAGAACGGGTATTTTTGTCTTGTTATTCGTAAAATTCGATAAATGCAACTATTTTAAAAGGTCAATTACTTTGAAGGCTTCCATTGTATATTTGAAATCTAAAATTGAAACACAATCAAAACGCCCCGTATATTTCAATTAATATAATTGAAGATTAAAATAACAATTGATTAGAGATTAAACTTAAGAGCATGTTTATCTTTCTTAATTGCCATTCCTCGTTTTCCGGCGCCAACATTAACCCTTCCGTAAACTGCTAAAAGTATTTTTAAAAGACTTACCTTGTTTGTCTTGAAGATTCAATGAACTGTAAAGCAGGTCCAAGACGTGATACACAAAATGTAATGTTAAGAGGTAGATTTGCTTTGTAAATGTGTTTTTATATATAAACGGTTGTTGTAAACTCAGTTTCAAACTAGTAAAGAAGATGCTTTTGATTTAACTAGATTTTCTTGATTAATGTCTGAAAATCTCAGTATTCATAGAAGGTTATATATACTTTTAAAACATTCGCAGTAAAATGGTTTGTTTAGGATAAATTTGTTTACAAGACTTCTAACATGTAATTTCTAGTCGCAAGTATTTCTTCTCGTGTAAAATAAAAGAAATTGTGTGCGAGTTAAAATAGTTAGTCTTTTTCCAAGAATTCGTCTTCTATTTTTATATTTTATTTGTGTTTTCTAAAGTTGGTGCAGTATTAAATTTTAAATAATCCACTCAAAAACATTGAAAGGTTAACATTGTTTATTAAAATATTATTTAAGATTTAAATATTGTGTAATATAGAATCAAAAAAATATATTTTTGATAATTTAAATAAAATATTTATATGTTATTAAAATTAAAAAATTTTATAAGTGTTATGTATTTTATATAGATAATATAATTATATTTACTTTGTGAATTATTTTCATTGGAAAATTGCAAAAGCAGGTGTTCTATTTTAAATACTAGTTTGGTAGCCCCTCGAATCTAAGAAACTAAAAAGTTTTTAAACCCACAAATTTAAAAAATGTTTTTAAAAAATTATAATTTCTTGTTAAAGCATATAGTTTAATTTTACTAAAACCATGTTATTCCTAAGCTTATTGATCTTGGAATTTGTATCTTTATTTATCTTTTTATAATTTGCTTAAAAACTAGTACGAGTCTTTAGTATATGTGCTAACATATAATTTAAAATAAATACTAAAAATACTTCTTACACTTTTATTATTATATATTATTTATATCCTTTTGAAGGTATAGTTTTACACATTTTGATAAATAAAAAAAACCAAAAATGTTCCGATGTCACATTTGGCCTTTCGGCCGCCTTTACTCATCCCCCACTGTATAGAAAGCCGTATGGCACGTGCTTACTGCATCACAAATTGTTGGTGAAAAAAGCGGAGAAAGGCGAAATCGTAATCTAATTGGTCATAACATTCTCAGAAACAGAAATCGATCTACAGTTTGTGAAGTAAAAAGCAAGTGTCATACGGCTTTCTATACAGTGGGCGATACCTGAATACCTTCAACCACGTGATTTGTAAATTCTGTCGATTAAATTAAAATCGTCCCTAAAGTAAAGGACTGTTAATGAAGAGTCAGGATATATGTAAAGAGAAATGCATGAGAGAGTTTTAACAATGATTACACAACGAGGATAACATCTGAGATGAACCAATCCAAACTTTCACAGCACTGTCAGTAATAAGAACGTTTGATTACCGGTAAATTTAACTTACAACAATTCCTACTGTACTGTGATTTTTTGGTTGGTTGAATCGGGGCTCGAACTCGTGACTCTCTAACTTCCAGTCCCGCGGCGCACCAGTCAGTCTATCACACTCAGGTAGCACGACCATATGAGCACACTTGGGTTGGGAATGGGTTATTCATGTGGGCTCTGATGAGCAGCCCATGTGGATCCAGAAAGAAACGACCCCTTTTGTTCTTTATTGGCCCAGTTGGATTTTCCTCACGTGGGCCCATGCGAAATTACTCAACTGGGTCCATATGGGATTCCCGCATGGGAAAACCCAACTGAGCCAGTATAGAACAAAAGGGGTCGTTTCTTTTTGGATCCATGTGGGCTTTTTTCTGGATCCATGTGGGCTTTCTTTCTGGATCAATGTGTTGTGAGATTCATTAATAAACTGTAGAAATATTCACGGGTCATTACTTTGAGATAGACTTCGAATCCTTGCGAATTGCCCACTGTGCGGCTCTAGTTCTACGTTTTTTAACCAACCAACCTCTGCGTTATTACAATACTGAAAGATCATTCGACTTAATAAGTAATAGGGCATAGTGAATATAAAAAAAATCGTCGAATTTAAATTATACTTAACTAGAATAAAATGGTTAGAAAATCTCTTCATACAAAGAGAACCTATCATTTAAATGTTTTGAGAAAGAACCCATTTGCCATTTAACCCATTTCATTGAATGATGACGTTGCCCATGACGCATTTCAATTGTTCGCCAAATTGTCTTGGCGCTGTTAATTTTGGCGAAACATAAAAGCCATTTTCTAAACGAGAAAACGTAAATTGAGTTTAGTGCTCTTGAAGAAACTCATTTCTCTGTTTCAATAATTTGATAATTTCCTTCGACTACTGTTCTTATTTGATTAAAAAAAACTTCCTTTTTTTATTATAACAATTTGTTTTTAACGATGGTTTTTTGTTTATACTGGCAGTGTAAAAGATTAAAAACATGGTGGTTTTAATAATGGGGTTTGTTTTACATCAAAATGTCATTCTTGAATTTAATTCCTTTAAAATAATGTTTTCGTTTTGGTAATTTAAAGTGAACTGTGAAAATCTACATTCGTTGCCATAGAAACAATCAATGAAATTGTACAACTGATATGAAAAATATCTTAATAGTTCTTCAGTTTCATTTAGTTAGCAAGAGATGAGACTAGAACAGTTTTTATCACACTTTTGATTAGAATTTTTGTATTTGAGAAAGCATCCCTTTTCAATAACTTGACGAAAACAACAATAACGTTTACCACCATTTACTCTCGTGATCAATATTTGTTTTTAAATTGTAGCCGAGTTTTATTCATTTAATTAATATTTCTAAACAGGTAGGTTCTTGTAGATTCATTGGCAAACGTTCAGTCTGTGGTAATCGACTCATGAAGAAGGCACTTTAGAGACATCACACATTTTAATACAAATGTGCATTTAAGTAATAGATTACATTAAATATTCTCAGGATAACTGACATATATGTGCATACTCATTAAGAGCAGATCTTATTCTATATTAGCTCTTATAAATGTCGCGTTCTTCACCATTCGCTAATGGTTGGCGGCTGATCACCCTTTTGGCGAGCGAACATTACAACAACGTATGTTAATAATTTGCAATACACTTAGAAATAGGAAGAATTAATTCTACATTTCCAAAATAAAAATGTATGCTGAACTCTATAACAGTCGTAACCGATTTACTTTCAGCAAATTCAATGACACCCAACACAATTATGTTGTAAGGTTATACAATAAATTTTGTAGGGTATTGAAAGGTGTTGAAGTGACTACTTTTGCATACAAATTAAATTTCAGAATGTATTCGCCACAATTACGTGTAGAATGGTGCTCTAAGTTGTTTGGAAATAGTCTTACGATGATGTTATACTTTTAGTTTTCTATAATCTCTATAGAAAATCATTTATAATGACAAAGATAAGAAATACAAGATTAAAAAAAAAGTATTGATTATATATTGTAACTGTAATAATAAATGTTGTTCAGATTACTTGTTTATCCCCTAAATTTTAAATAAAATTAAACTTTTTTATATATATTTTATTCTAAACTACTATTTTTTTTGCAATCGTTTTTACTTATAAACGCTCTGAAGGTAATATTATTTTTAAAAATATTAATTTTAAATAAATTTATATTGTAATTTTTTTCATAATTATAATATTTTAATACTTTAAGAAATAAAATAAAATTGAAATTGGAAAATTAGTTTAACTCGCGAACTGTATGAATTTAAATTTATATTTTGATAATTAATAACAATTATCCTTCATATTAACGTTTTTCCAATTACGAAAAACGTTTCTAAAAACGGTTTTATAACAGAAAACCCTTTTTAATAATAAACAACAATTCCCTTAGTGCATAAAATGCACTCTGCTCCTGAAAATTATCTTTCTTTTGATACCTCATGTGTTAAGATTCATTGAGTACAAAGACCGTAAAAGAGATCTTTACTAAAGAAATAATGTATATGATGATAGCTTATATATAACAGTTTATATATAACAGTTTATATATAACTATTTATATATAACAGTTTATATATAACAGTTTATATATAACTATTTATATATAACAGTTTATATATAACTGTTTATATATAACAGTTTATATATAACAGTTTATAAAACATTATGCAGCGTCATTTATTTTAATGAATGTAAATTAATACTTATCAGGTGTTTGCTAATTATTACAAAAAATATATTCCACCTATCACAAATATATATGATATAGATTACAACTTTAAATGATTCAATGATCTCTTAACCTTAAAGTCACAAAAAGGCACTTACATTTGTCCAGTAAGCATATAAATACATAAAAAACCATTCAGAACATACAATAAAACATACAAATAACGAAGTTTCATAGTTAAGTCATCTAAATCCAAAACCAAATAGATCCACTTTCATTAATTTTACAGGAGAGGCCAAAAATGGGTGAAATTCACATACTTTTGGATCCAATCCCATAACTTTGAATGCAGACTGGATTAAAACACTTTTAGTCAATATCTCTCATTCTCACTCTTTGCAGCAAAAAATATTTAAAAAAAAAACGATTTTTGCGAAAAATGTGGGTCTACCTGCTTTTGAAACAAGACATCTCAATTTTATTGCTGAACTAAAAAAAAGCCATTTCATTTAAAAATTCATAAAAGAAACCTTAATTAAATTCTCTCCAGCAGCTTCCAGCGCGATCTACCTGTACAGGTACACACCACACCCCCACAACATAACAATATCCCCGTTTCCGCATTGTTATCTCCGGCGCTTCCGCAAACCAATATCTCGTTTGGGACTGGGAGCTATTTTTAGACCAGAGCCGACCCTTGACCTTTGGTGCCCATAGTCTTGGTGCAGCCAATTATAGCCCGTCGGTTGCATCACGTGGAAGGGAATTTATTGATGTTACTCCTCCTCCTAAATTCAATATAGTTTGTGTATTCATCTACCTTTGGCAGTGGCAAAACTTCATTTCCCTTCAAGGAGAACCCCACGTTTAATTTGAGGAATCTAATTTTGATGTTTGCTGCGGAAAATGAATTTTATTAGTTCCTCGTAGGGAAAAAAAAGCAGCTCCCGTTTGTGGCGCTTGGGGTTATTTTGCAAGTGGGTGGTATTTTATTTTAAATGTAACATTTGGTCATATATGTTGTTTACCAGCGCATGTTCTAAAATAATTTTAATTTTTGGGAATGAGTGTTTACTTGATTTAATTTAAATTGACTTGATTTAATTTGAGTCTAAATTTAATAACATTTTTATTTAATTTTTTACAATATTCTATAACTGTTTTTTTGTTATTATTATTGAATTAAATTTACTTAATTTTATGAAGTTACTTTAATTTTATTATACTAAAATTTATGGAGAGAGGCTTAGAACTCTAAATATGTATACACTCGAGGAGAGAAGGATTAGAGGGAACCTTATTCGGTTATTCAAATTTATCAAATTGGGTGATGCGGAAGGATTGGAATTTAATATTGCCAATATGACTAGAGGTCACGGATTCAAATTATACAAATCACAGCTTAATCAGGACATTAGAAAGTATTATTTTTTTAATTGCGTTATAGACCAATGGAATAGTTTGTCTGAGTATGTTGTTAATTCTTCAGGAGTGGGTAGTTTTAAAAAGCAATTGGATCGGCATTAGGGAATCGTGAGGATGATAGATTGACAGGACCAACCTTGCTAAGCCTAGAACCTATAGTTGGTGGACATTATTTATATTTGTATACACCACTCTATTTTTCGTAAACAAAAACTTTCGTTGCTATGGCATTATTTTGTATGTATTAAACCAATGTTATTAGTTAACTAAAGTGGTATTCTACTCGAAAATCAGAAAATAATTGTCATAAAAAATTTTATTACAAGTTTGTATCCTACTTTTTATTACACGTTTGTATCCTACTTTTATATTACCCGTTTGTATCCTACTTTGTCTGGTTTTGTTTGGTACACCGCCTTAAACCACAACTTGGTTACGTATTTACAATGAAATCCCAATATGTAGTCACAGACATTACTATTTATCAAATAATATATATTTTTATATGAAATAATTGGATTTCAGTAATAACAATGTTTTATAACCAAATTTACTGCTTTTTAGGAACAATTGTTTTTGTCAACGAAATCAATAGTTTCAGATTAAAATGATATTTTAAAATATTTGTTATTAATAGCCTACTTGTACTGTAAAGAAAATACTTAAAAATATTACCTGAACCAAATCGTACAATTGCATCGGAAATTAGCGATGACGTATTCATATTCAAGTAACCGTACTTTCTCAAAAATGAGCATTATGGTTTAATATTGCTAATCGCAGCTTCTGTTCAAGCGATCTTAATAAAACCTGACAAACCTAAAATAGTTGCTCAGAAGATGGTTTTTCACGTTGTTTGATGTTGATTTCTTTAATTGAAACTGAGTTATTAAAACTAAATTATCCTACTTCCCATTTTTTTGTTACACCTTTATTTAACATTTCTTCTGCTTATAACTTCTTCACATCGCCCTGGTAGCAACGGATAAGGCTCTGGACTGCGGTGCTTAAGATCGGGGTTCGTTCCCCGGTAAGACTTAGCATATATATTGGTATATATATATATATATTTAAAGTGATTTATAATGGCAGCCTTTGAAGGCAAACATTTTCTCATTTTATTTATTTTTACTCATTGTACTCATTTTTAAGTACATACATATTTCAAAATTGAAACGTATGTATTCGGAGCCATGGTAATCATCGAATGTACTCAAAATGGTGTACATTTTATTTATTTTCGAGTACATATTTTTAACAATGTGGAGGGTACAGGGTAAAAACCTCGTCATTGCATGCAAATCGATTTCAAGAAAACAGCAATTTGATGTTTATCAGTGAATAGAAAGGGACGGCAAAGCAAATGTTCATACTAACTTGGGAGTGCAATGATGGGTATTTTACCGATAAGGACAACATATGCAGAACCAACACCTTGAAATCTGACATATGGCATCCTCAGCTCCTTTTCGATCAAATATGCAATGACGGGGTTTTTCGTTTTTACCTTGTATCCTGTTTCCCCCACCCCAGAGGTCTCCGTGGATGAGCGGTTAAAGGCGTCAGCTGGGATCCAAAGATTCCTGGTTCGATCCTAGGCGACGGACTTGACAAAGAAAAGTAAAAAAAAGAAGTGATATTATGATCGGTGGGTTGCCAGCTTCACTACAAAATACTAGAAAAGTCGTCCAGAACATCAGCAAAAATTAACGGCGTGTATACGAGACTGGCGCACGATATATCTGATCGGGGTCCAAAGTCCTGACGTCTATTGAAGGCGTATTGAAGGTGTTGGGTGCCAGTTCAGGTGTTTCCTCGTCATTTGACCATGGTTCTAAAATAACGAGGTGCATGTATGAATGTGTGTGTGAAAGTGTATTTGTTCCCGGTCTTTCCTTTTCGAGATAGACCTCGAACCGTCGCCGATAGCCCACTGTGCAGCTGTAGTGCGACGTTATTTAACCAAATCAAACTGTTTCCCCCCTTCACTTCTTTTAGTAAAACAAGCTAGGTTTAGCAAAAGTATGGGCCAAGCACTTTTTAGCTATTACCAAAGTACTATTGATTCACGATGCTCTCTATGCAGAGTTATCGTTAGGGAGTGATTGCAGGGGTGAGAAGAGAGAGAGAGAGAAGCCTTAAAATGCCATGTTAAATATGAGTTTTCACCCAAATTTTTAAGAGACAAATTACCAACTCTTGAGTTTGGTAATTTACCTGTTTTTTCAGCTTGGATGGGAAAAAATAATTTCGGATGGGAAATTGCCAACCCTACCAGAATTGAAATTTATTAAAATTTTGCATTTTTTTACAATGATTGACCTAGGCTCATTATCACATTCAGTGATACAAACGTTCATTCGTTGATAATTAAGCTCATATACTATGGGGTTTACTTCATCTACACGATACTCCCGCTAAGACGAGATTGATCACTTTGGCCTGACTGGCAGAGTATCGGCGTAGCAAGCCGAAGTTCCTTGGTTCGATACCGAGCGTAGCCAAGTAGTTCTTAGCGTTACAAAGGGTGACCTCCGGACTTTAGATCAACGCAACCTTCAAACAAGAACTTGTGACCCCACATCTAATCAACCACTGCCACGTGATAACACTTCACGGCAGCAACCACTGCCCGCGTGATAACGCTTCTCGGGCATCTCAATCATTCGTTCCTCCGTCCGACTCACTGAGAGGGGTGGGGGGGGTCTATTGTGGGGTTCACTTCATCTACCCGATACTCCCGCTAAGGCGAGAGTGATCACTTTGGCCTGACTGCCAGAGTATCGGCGTAGCAAGCCAAAGTTCCTCGGTTCGATACCGAGCGTAGCCAAATTGTGCATAGCGCTACAGCTATTGCATTAAAACTACATTCCAAGAATGATCTGTTTATTCATTCATCTGCTATTATATTCAACGGGACACTTGGCCGTGACGCTCATAGAGTAATTCACGCTCTCAGTGATTTACTATCTAACATTTTACATGACTACGCCGGGTCGTAAGAATGTTAGTAAATTCCTGTAGACTTGGCAAAATCACAAACCTAGTTGGCAAACTTGTAACACATTTGGGTTTTTTATGTGAAACTTCTTAGTTTCATTTTTGGAAGATGCATTTCTATGGCGAATGAGGTCAGAGATTGTGCTGATAGCTTGGGTTCAAAACTTGCCACGGGTTGTACAATATTTCAATAGAAAATTTAACTTGTGACACATTTGGGTTTTTAATGTGAAACTTCTTATTTTCATTTGCAGAAGATGCATTTCTATGGCGAATGTGGTCAGAAATTGTGCTGATAGCTCGGGTACAAAACTTGACACTAGTTGTACCATGTTTTAATAGAAAATTTAATTTATAATTAATTAGCATGAATTATCAACTACAAACTATTATGTGTAAATATCGAACAGCCATCAGATTAAGCAAGTTAGGCCATTTTTATTTTCGTTAAATTTATTATAAAATATAAAACCAAGTTAACAGAAGCAGTTGTGAACTTCCTATTCATATTATCCTTTTTTTGTACACAAAAAATTACGAGTGATACCTTAAAATTTCGGTAGAGGCTTGTATAATACACTGTAATGGTAATTAATTTTTTTTTAATTTATGCACTGCCGCTTTTCACCTACAAGTGTGGGTGAATAGAAGCAGTCGTCTTTTTTTTATTATGTTTCGAATATGAAATCTTACTAGATGAGTTCAAAAGTGATTATTTACTTTTAAAACAACATTTTTAAGACACACACATTTTTAAGACTTCCACAAAAAATAAATAGGTACCTATAAATTATTATAAAGTAGGTAACAATAAAAATATATAATTACAAGCCAAGATTGCGCAATTTCTTCTATGAAAAAACAAGTTAATTGACGGTTTACTAAATTATTGTAATTTTTTTTTCATAAAAAAATATTTAACAAGACGAAAACAAAGTTAAAATAAAAGTGCATGGCAGATTAAAAATTATTTTTTAAGTGTTTAAATTTTTTATCACTTTAAAATAGGTTCCTGAGACAAGTAGGAGCCATGCTTCTATTCACCCGAAAAAATTACGAAACACAGATAAAAATTCATAATCAAAATAATTCATGATAAAAATGATATACAGATTCTAGAAAATGACAAATGAATTTTCTCAGTTTTACTAAATATTTAAGCAGAACATATAGTAAGGCGGCTGTTTCGTCAAAAATGACAAAAATTTCGTCAAATACAAGAATGCCTTTTCAACAATGACTTTTGATGAGTTTCTACTATATTAAACGTTAACTTTTATAAGAATGGGTGGTTGATATTTCTACCAAAATTCCTTGTTAAAGCCAATACCCGCCTTCTGAAGGTTAAAATTAAATTTTAAGTTTAGTTAGAGGGTAGCACACTTTGACCTGTTATATTTCATATATTTTTATATTTTATGCATTTTAGTTCACTTTTAATTATAGAAAAATGTAATAATATAAAACAGAAATATTAAATGATAATTCATAGACTTTTCAAGAAAACAAAGTTTGGTACAAATAGATACATTACAATCTTAAGATTTTATATGATTTCATTAAATTCATATTAGAGGTTTTAGAAATATCTCCCATTTTATATGTAATTGACATTTTGTGAAAGCACACATGTTTACACAATAATAATTTAAAATAGTAAAGCGCATCATTAATGCAAATGCACTACTTATATAAAACATAAAAAACGAATTAAATTAATTTTTAAACGTACATTTTTAATAATGTTAATTATAGTAACCTATAAAATGCATTGTAATACAATTCACCATGTAAATCTTAAAATGAAAGATAATATAATTATTTAAAATAACGAAAAATATTTCCTACATTTATATAAATAGGATCTGGCAAAATAGCTTATGTGACGTCACTTTGTTTACATGGTGTCGATAAGCCGATTGGTCAATTGGCTGAAACTCGTTTGTTGATTCGCTAAAACCAGTATTGATGGACGTTATCCAACCGTCAACTAACCGGAGTCAGACTATAATAAACTGTTTATTTATTCGCTAAAACCAGTATTGATGGATGTTATCCAACCATCAACTAACCCGAGACAGACTATAATAAACTGTTTGTTTATTTGAACGCAACCCAATATCTTGTCTAAGACATCCCACGAATAAACACCCAAAAAAACACAAATCACACGTGCGTGTTCAAAACAGATAACTCAACCTCAACCCAGCATCCCAACTTATCCATCTCAGTCACTCAAAAAAGTCCGAATTCATTTTTTCAGTTTAAAAAAAAGATACAACGAGACAGAATACTGCTAAAACCTTCAAAGAGGTCAAACCGTCCGGCAGGAAAAAAAATAAAACAGGGAATCGCGTCCCCGTGAAAAAAAAAAAAGGCCAAATTCGTAGAACAAGCGAGATACTGGGCTTTTTGCCAAGACAGAACCCTTTTCTGTGGGCTCCGAAATGCATTTCAATCGATCTGGGGGCCGCCGTACGTGCTACAGACACCGGGGAAGTTCGGGGCAGAGCGCGTGGTAACCGTATCATGGCAGAATTGTAGCCAAAAGCTACTGCATGTGAATTGTATCTGAATCGAGTGAATTCCGATGTCGGGTCAGGGTTTGGATTCCAAGGGTGTTGTGTGGTCATTGGAATGCGCGGGGGGGGGGGGGGAGCGTAAAAGAGATGTTGAACTTTGTAATGGAATATGTTTTGTCAGTTGTGAGAATGTTTTTTTTTTGTTTAATTCACGTGATGTTTTTTTTTGTTTAATTTACGTGATGTTTTTTTTTGTTTAATTCACGTGATGTTTTTTTGTTAAATTCTCGTGATGTTTATTTTGTTTAATTCACGTGATGTTTTTTTTGTTTAATACACGTGATGTTTTTTTTTGTTTAATTCACGTGATGTTTTTTTGTTTAATTCACGTGATGTTTTTTTTTTAGTTTTAGAAAATATTGGTAAATTGGTTTTAGAAATATATATATATATATATATATATATATATATATATATATATATATATATATATATATATATATATATACCAACTTGAAAGTTTTAATAGAATAACAGAACCTCACCAGTAAAAAAAATAATAAAATTAAAATCGTCTGCAAACTGATACAAACTTGATATAGAAATATTCTTTACAACGAAGTACAATTTTTTACTTTTCGAGTATTTTCTAGTAAAAGCAAATTACTTATATTGATTTTTTTTATAATAAAAAGAATAAACACCAAACAATGCCCTTTAAACAAAATCTCAACAAATATTTTGCAGATAAGACAAAAGCTCAATGGACCACTTTAGACCCTCTCAAGGACCACTAGTGGTCCGCGAGCAATCGGTCATATTAGCAAAAGTCTACAATTAAACAATTGGTTATATTAGCAATTGTCCACACTTAAACAATTGGTTATATTTTTGCTTAGACATTGCTAATGATGAGAATAGATTAATACTTATTTATTTACATTTATATCATATTTAAACATTATTTGGTATGTCCCAGAGGCGAATTTAGGCATAGGCTACAGAGTAGGGCCCCGTATCACGCACCCAAAAAAAGAACAGAGTCAATTTGCAGAAAAATTATTTGGAAGGATGATAATCAAAATCCTAATAAAAATTGCATACTACATTCTTTTCATGTGTTCTTCACAAAAAAATATGTTTAATTTTTAATAATTACAATGACATTGTTTTACTTTTTTTTTCGCAAATCAGTTGTTTTTATTTTTCTAACATTTTTATTTTGCTTAGAGCCATTTGAGGGTAATACAAAGACAAGTGCAATATTTTACTGTCATTTCTCATAGATTCCAGAATGCCATTGCACTTTGAGATTCCTAGAAACCGTTGAAATTTTGTAACATAGAATTGGAAATTTACAAAAAAAAAAAAAAAAAACAGTGCATCCCAATTTCGTTAGTACACTTCAAAATTAATTCATTTGCAGTTCTGAAATATATATGTTACAAAAAAAATCCGCCTCTCCTCTTTGTTTTACTGAGTGTAATCCACAACCCCCCCCCCCCCCCTCCTTGTAGTTGAGGTGTTCGCGCCATATATTTAGCCTAAGGGCCCACTAACTCTAAATCCGGCTCTGGTATGTTCCACAGTTTGTACATCAAGGTCTGAAGTGTGCTATTTGTATTTTAAACTACTTCCCAAACACAGTAAACTATTAATAAATAAACTAATTTTTGAACATTCTACAGAATTCCTGATAAAAAAAATCTTATTAAGGCATATTTCTTCCTTGATCGCAGCCAAAATATTAAAGTACTGTTTTAATACCGTGCATATGTGGTAACCGTATCCATGGCAGAATTGTAGTCAAAATCGGCGAACTGTATCCGATTTCTGATGTCAGTTCAGGGTTTGGATTTTGAAGGTGTTAGGTGCTCATTGATATGCAGAGAGCAGAGAGTGTATTGAATAATGTATGTTTATTGTGTATTGAATATTTGAATACTTAAGTTCAATTCTGTAATGGGATACCAGTATTGGCAGGGGTAATAATATTGTAAGGCATATCGTTATTGACTTAAAATAAGAAACAAAAATTACAATACACTTCATATTTTTTCGTTACACATATATTTTATGAAACAATATCACTAACTTATTATTTATTATTTAATTATTTGGATTCGGTTTGAGTTAGGTTAAAAGTTGCTTCTTACTGAATGCTTATTTAAATGGAAGAAATTATAAATATATAAGGAAAATATACGGGGGGGGGGGGGGAGGGGGGGATGCAGGATTTTGTAATGTTTCTTATATTTTGTAATTGACCTCCATTTGTTTAAAAGGAGTCAAGCAAAAATGAAATTTTTAGATTTATTTCACACAATATAATGTAATATTTTTTTTTATATAAAAAATTATGCTTCGGACTTCAGTGATGTTAAGCTCAGGATCCTTGTTAGAGTTTTAAAATTGGTTTATTCAGCTTCTGCTGGAGAAAGCGGCTGAAAAGCCATGGAAACAGAGATACATACATATTTGATGTTGAGGTTGAGTTAGGAATGCACTTATGAGAGAATTACCCCAAGTAAGGTTGTTTCCAATCTTGAAAATAAAGTTATGTGTACACGCATTGCAGTACCGTGCTGAAGATATAGTTCAGAAGAATAGAATACGATTTGCTTGGAATCAATGCACAGTTGAAATCTGAATAGTATTTTAGAAAATCATTATTAGAAGTGATTTGGAATAGACCAGAAAATAAGAATTAAATGAAACGTCAGTACATTACATATACTTCTTATAATTCTTCACAAATAAATTTATAAAATCACATTTTTTAAAAGTGTTAGTTTTGTAAAGTATAGTTGGTTACTATATAAAATGTAATCAAGGTTAACAAAATGTTTCAAATCTATTTTAAGCATCAAACAAAGAAAACATCCACGACGAAATACCAAACAAATATCCATACACCATATTTCACTTTATATACTGCAACAAAAACACACACAAACCAAAACACAAAAACAAACAAAAAGTCATCCCCACGTACCGTAGCGGGCAAATCTCCGAAGCCCTGACTCGAAGCTCACTTAACACGTAGGCACGGGTGGATATAGCGATACGCAGCTAATCCGCTTACGATAAACGCCATCCTTTCTTTAGCTATAAAAACAAGCGAAGATCGCCATTGTTTTCGTTTCGCAGAATCAATACCGAGGTCGCGTCTTTTATGCGAAGGAAAATAGAGCTGCTGCTGCTGCTGCTGCTTCTGCTTCTGCTGCAACAAGGAGCTTGATATAGATTCTGGAGTAGAGATCTAGACCGATATTTGTTTTAGCACTTTAAAAAGAGGGATGAGGGACATACTTCAATATTTTATGTTTTTGTTTGGATCATAGATGTGTTCTAGTTATGTGTCCTTTTGGTTTTTGTATGGTATCATATATGTTGTATCTTCTGAAGGGATGAGATTTATGTTAGTGTGAATTATAAAGAGCGGTTTGATTTCGTTGGGTTTTCTGGTGCAAAGGGTAATAATGAGAAGTGTTTTAGTATCCAAATTAATAGAAAATGATGAGGGTTATCAAATATTTGAACACTGGTTTCGTCTATGAGATAGGTTAGGTGAGGTTTAAGGATTTTTTTCATCACACACTGTTAAAAATAGGTACTTGAAAATAAGTAAAGTGTATAATCATTTTTTGGGTTTTAATAGTTTTAAAAAACTTATTTTAAGTTCAAAACCTAAAAGATATTAAAATTTTATCTTTAAAAATTCGTAAAAAAAGTCATTTAAAACTTTATTTAAAAAAGCTATTCATACGTTTATAAAACAAACATTAGAGCTTCATAAACTATTAACAGTTTAGTTTTAAGTTATTTAGTTACAAAGCCTTAGCATTTTAAACTTGACCAAAATGTTAAAAAATATTTTGAGTAAATGACGTATGTTGAAAAATGATAAATGGTATATAAGCATATAAAAAAAAACATATGTTCTGTTTCTTTTATTGTTTTGAAATTTTGTACATACCTTCTTAAGTATGTATGTCACCGCTTTACGAAGAAAAAAAATGCTATTTATTTGGAATTTGGGGCTCAGGTCTCCCTTAAAACTAGGTATTCAAAAATAAGTAAAATGTACTCATTTTGTATTACAATAGATGTTTACCATGGCTCCAAATACTCGAGTCTCAATTTTGAAAAAGACATGTATTCAAAAATGAGTACAACGAGCAAAAATGAGTAGATGCTTGCCTACATAGGCTGCTATTAAAAAACACTTTCAATAAACAACGACAATTAGAACCACTTTTTTCATACCAGGAAACGATCCTCAGCACCGGCGTCTATATGCGTTAACTACAAGGCGATATTAAGAAATTATACACAGAAGAAATGTCAAACAAGGTGTGCCAAAATAATTATAAGTAAAACAATTCTCAGTTACTAAAGTAATTAACACCCATAATGTGGAAAATCATCTTTTGAACTACTATTTTAAGTGTGTCAGTTACTCTTCATTACAATCTCTTGAACAGACACTGATATAGCATTATTAAATATCACATTGCTACTTTTAGGGGAAATTACAGTTACTTGCATTTGAGTATGCCACACGCTCGTTTATGATTCAATTATACTTAAAGAAAAACGAGTAAGTTTAGATACTCATTTTTAAGCACCTTTTTCACAGTGTAGTTATAAGTTATTTGCACTCCTCCTCTTTTTTGTTTTGAAATAAGTGACGTTTTGTGGATCATCTGGTTCTTTTTTTTTTTAATGTTTCATCTACAGCTGTCGAAAAATGATGTATTACACTTTCTATAATTGAAGGGTTTGCCGTAAAAAGGATGTAGCTCCAACCTAGGAGAATTTGGAGTTGCATGTACTATCTTGTGGTAAAAAAAGCTTGTTCGTTTAGTGCCAGAAAGATATAGCTCCAATCGATAGTTCTCGCGTTACTCAATAGATGATAATGCAGCAGATGAGCCGGACGTTACAGAGGGGGAGTGAGATGATTAAAAATGTAATTTTCTGTTTTTAAATCCAAATTATATGCTATATTTCTATTGAAGTTTGCTTTAAATAAAATAATATTATAGTAAATTGTAAGGTTTTTTTAAATTATGTTTCATAGATGTAGACAAAGCTTCTATTTGGTTGCAAGAAAGAGGTAACTCTACGAATCCAACATGTGCCATGTGATCTGGAAAATATATTTTTGAGTGAAAATACTGTCATAATATGTCGGAGCAATTAAGAAGATTGATCAAAAAGAATATCTTCACACAACTTGGAATTTTGAATTTTCAAAGTTTTTTACGGTTTTCTGCAAACTTGAATAATTGGAGCTACCTCCTTTTTTACAGCAAACCCGTCAATTCTTGAAAGCTAAATTTTACAATTTTGGTCTAAAATTCTCGGCGACTGGTGGATATTGAAACATACGTGTTGTATGCTTCAATCATATAGCCATCCGCAAAAGCTCGTGCGCGTTTATATCGTCCGTGTAGAATGAACCTTAAGGTTCCTTTTTATAGTAACTAAACAATTTATTTAAATACAAAGAAAAATTTACCACATGCACTTTTAAAACTTGGCATATTTCTATACTTCAAAACCTTAATGCATGCAAATGTATATTAAGCAAACGCATGCAAGCATTTAAAAAGAAATGCATCGTAAATCGTTTCGAAGTTACATTATCATTAGCTACAGCTGTTCTTAAGTTCATTAACCCTCAATATCCTCTTAATATTGTAGTAATTTTTTTTCCCATTTTCAATCCCATTTTTCGCCGCAAATGATAAAAGTATTTAATAGTCAACCCACACTTCTGTTGTGAATGTGATTTAGTGTTTTTTTTTCCTTGAAAAATGTCTTTGAATAAACCAATAAGCATTTCAAAATATGGTAAAATAGAAATGGAATTAATTGTGTGATTTTGGTTGCAATTTAGTATATAAATTGGATTATTTATAAACTAGAGGTCATTGAACTCTACTCTCTCCAACGCATTGGAAATAATCTACATAAGTCAGAATAACTAAACAATCGAATTAAACTTTTATTCTTACTTCATAATTTTTTTTATACGTAATGGTATATTTTAAGCTTGGCAAAAAGCTTAAAATATAAACTTCTTTAATGGTAATTTTTATTATAGTTTTTGCAGTATTAAAATCTAATGGCCGTAATTGAAATAATATTAAATCTATTTAAATTGATCATTAATAGATTATTTAAATTAATAATAAATCAATAATTAAAACACGAAAACCTGGAATCTAGTCAAATTTTTATTACAAACTAGCTGCAACCCGGGGTTTCACATTTTTTTTACCTCATTGGTTTATTCTTCTCGTTTATCCTTCCTCTTTTATTTTCTCGAAGGTAAAATAACTGGTCTATTGTTTAGACATCTCAGAGTAGATCTCCGAATGTTAGATTTTCCCTTTAGAATTATCGTTGTAACATAATTGGCAAAAATAAAAAGTTCGCCAAAGCAATTTTTGATCGCAAGCTTGTTAAAAGCCATACTTATATATTAATTCATTTTAAAGTATTTAATTGCTGCAACATATTATGATTTTTATAACAATGGGCATACCATTTATTTTTAACCGACTGCCCAGAGCGCCCACCAAAACTCCTCCAAAATAAAACCGCGAGAAACTTTAAATTAAAACCGCCAACGTGCGCCAAGTCGAGCGGTTATCAATTCGTCTGTTATGCATTTTTTTTATTATTATTTCGAAATTTAAAACCATGACTTCTAAAATCGTTATAAATTTATTAAAAACCCTAAACGGAATTTTAAAATTCTAGCTCTCAGATGCACAATTAGAAGTAAAATAGTACCTATATATACATTTTCAGACATTTCTGTACAGTGGAACATAATGTTTTGCATGACACAGACACAGACACACATACTTCTTTTTTTATTACTATATATTTTTAATGAATTAATAAAACGTTTAAAATATCGATTTTAGAAATTACAAAATGACTGACTTTGAATTAATGTATAACATTAAATCCATCTACATGCAATTTTTTATTCTAAATTTGTCTGTTTTGCTAAAAAAAAAACTGAATCTGCATACATTTACACACTCTTTCTTAAAAGCTCCGCGCATTGAAAGGTAACATTTTTATTACAAAGTCTCATATTGATCGTTTTTATATAAACTACCCTATCTAAATGACCATTAAAAAACAATAAATTAAATTAAAACCTGCATAATCAAAAATAATTCATCCAATCAAACGATTACAAAGAGTAATTCGCACATATATAGAGGTAATTTAAACCAATCATCACCGTTAGAAATTTCCCTGCACCTTTTCTAACCATTCGTATTAGGATAGGAATCCATTAGCAGAGCTCGATGATGATTTATCAGCTAGTTGCTAGGAATCGCAATGAAGCCATATTGTTTCGGATACGTTTTACGGGCACATTCTTATGGACCAGACAATGTAGCCTTTGTGCTCTGATTTCTGTATTGATTGCTGTTACTTCTATTGCTGCGAACGTGGTAGGATCGTTGAATCTTTTTGTGTTCGTTTGGCGCCAACCGTTTGTTTGATTTGATTTTGGCGACTTTTAAAAATGTCGTGTCAGTAGGAAGTTTGTATTTCTTGTTATATAGGTTTTTTTTTGTTTCGGAAAGCTTAAAAGTAATCTGAACGTAAAATGCTGTTTTTTAAAAAAAATATACGTGTAAGCGTGAATTTCTTGATCGCTCTCTCTGTATCTCCTCTATATAAATGAGTGTCTGATTTATATTTATTAGTATTTGATGAAAATTTACAGTTTTATTCCGATTTTGATGAAATTTTTCAGACTTCAGAGCAGGGAAAAGTCACTGTTTACATGAAATTTCTAACAACCACATCCCCCTTTACTAGCTTCATCTCTTTGAATTCTAAATAAACATAATTATATCAACACAATACTCTAACAAGGCGATATTTCAACATTGTATAATTTAAAATATCTTACATGGTTAACTATAAGGATGTTTGAACGATGCATTACGATTGGCTGATGATGATATATCGCCAAATGAATAAAAAAAAGTTGACAATTAAATAAAAATGTAGCCAAATAAATAAAAATGTCGCCAAATAAATAAAAATTTCCCCAAATAAATAAATATACCGCCAACTCAACTAAAATTAGGTTATATATGTAAAAATATAATTCACAGTTTTTATTTCCGGACAACGCCGAGCACTTCAACTAGTTGTAAACAAAAAACGTTACCGGAAAGTGTAATCGTTTCTTCCCTTGTATATTTTGATTTACTTCTCAAAAACTATATAATATCAGTATGAAAGTGACTGAGCTTGTTTGTAATATGTTTGAAAAATACAATGAAGGTATTGTATTTTTGTTGTAAATATAACACTAGCATTACAAACTATTTTATATTAAGTTAAAAAATGAAAACAATGAGGTTAGTGTAGGCAAAACACATAAAAAAACCATAATTATTAATTAAATAAACGGGCCCAAAACACAAATTTTTATTACAATTAAAATTATCAAGGTAAAAGAAAACTAAAAGATACATATTTTGATATAATACACATTTTATGATAGTGGTATTATTGAAAGTTTCCAAAGTATTCATCATGTCAAAAATAATATGTTTCGGGTGAACATAGAATTTAACGTATTTGAAAAAAAATGGGGGGTAGCAATTGTTTTTATTATTTTACGTAATACTACGTAATAATGAAGAATGAATTTATAAATTGTGGGGTTTGAGGAATTGATTTTAAATTGCTTGTAGTGCCATCCTTTATTCTGCAAATGAAACACTTTTTGATGTATATTCGTTATTAAATACAATTATAATGTAGAAATACAATCAAAAGCATATTACTCTTGGAAATTTTCCAAAATACACAAAATACCATGAAATAATATCAAATATTTTTATTATCCTTGATGGGCAAACAAAATGTTTGGCAAGATCACAATATCATAAATGAAACTTCCATAGGAACTGAAATTCCCAGTATATTTATAATTGAATAAAAAAAATACGTGTTTATATCACAGAGTCAATTAAAAGCCACGCACCATTCAAGTAAATAAGTCAATGGCTTAAACAAAATAATGATAGAATGGATATAATAGTAGTTTTAAAAGTTGTCCCTCTTACTTTAAAAATAAGAAACTTACTTTAAAACTTACTTTAAAAATACTTACTTCTTACTTTAAAAATAGAAAATACGTGGATAAAGTAAAATATTTTATCCGGAAAAAAAAGTGTACCAAAGATTTGAAGATAAGTTTAAATAACTCAGTGTTTTTATACAAACAAAATAGAAAGTGAAAAATATTTTTTTCAACTACATATAAAGTTTTCTAAAAGTATGTTCCCCGGATGCGGTCAGATTCATACTCGTGTTTACATGCTCGAAGGTCGCAGGGGGCCTCCGGTGGTTGCCCAGTGGATAAAAACGTTCAGCTGGTAATCAGAGGATTGATAATTCGAGCCCGTGCGATGGACATGACAAAGAAGAGTAAAAAAAATAGTGATATTGCCATCGGAGGATTGCCAGCTTCGCTACAAAAATACTAGAAAGTTGTCCAGAACATCCAATAAATTATAATGGCGTGTATACGGGACTGGTGTACGATAAATCTGATCGGGGTCTAATGTCCTGATGCGGTTTTGAGGTTGCGTTGGGTGCCAGCTCAGGTGTTGTCCTCGTCATCTGATCATGGTTTAAAAATACGAGGGTTTGTTCCCGGGTCTTTCCTTTGGGATAGGCTTTGAACCGTCTATAGCTAAATGTGCTAATATGTAAATAGCTAAATGTGCAGCTCTAGTGTGACGTTAATCAACCAAACCGGAAGTCGCAGGTTGGTCACGAGTAAACTTGTATTTTTAAACTCGATGTTTTTGCAAAGATTTTATGCGTATAGACGTAGATAAATGCTACACATCATATACAAAGCATTTAACTGTATGTAGAAGTCTCAATTCAACGCTTTCTGTGTAAATAAATTTTATTGATGTTTTTACAAATAGTTTGAAGTGTAACTTCTTTAGCGAGAAGAATGAATAGGAATATACTCGACACGTAAATCAAACATGAAACGGAAGGATGTATAGCAGATGCGCCATTCGACTTTGAGTTTAATTTGGTATATATACGCCAACTGTTGTGTGCTGCGTGCTTTTGTATGGGTTATTCGTTAAAATAATGTGTTAATGAAGTCAAAAGAATTTGTTTGCATATGTGTTCTTATGTGTTTGAGGCATAAAATTTTCTGCTGTGTTCGCTTCAAGGTAAAATCGAGTACGTACAGTCTTCACTGAGTATTTTATAGTAAACAATAAAAATATTTCCTCCTGAATCTGATATTTCCCCCTAACCCTTTTCACATGAAAAAAGGTTCTCTTTAGGTTCTCAGAAATACAGAAACGGCGGGAAAATACAGAGCTCTTTTCATGACTGTTAGCGATTCTCTTTCCCCTCGAAAAAGTTTCACAAAGCAAAACCTCCTATTAGGAGACACGGTAAGCTGTCCTACCAAAGAGATGAGACTCAATGTTGGAGTTTTCTGAAGAGGCCAATTTCTGTCTATGAATGAATGTTGACAGAGAGAAGGCCGCATTTCTATTATCCTAACTATTGGGTGTAACGGGGCAATAATGAGCCCTTCTTGTTAAGACAGCGACTGTCCAAAACCAGAGACTTGGACAAAACGCGCTCTTCGTTTCCCATCCATTACTTTTGTATATATATATATATATATATATTGCACACTTGACCTTCAAAACAACGGCAGCGTGACTGACTACTTGATATTTCGTGCAACCACCTCCATTCCCTTTTCTATTCCTTAATTGGCGTATTCCCTTTGACTTTTTCACTAAAAACTAATTATAATAATGCCAAACTGTAACAATGCAATATTTCAGCAATGTAACATATCATATATAGTTAGTTATGAGGCTAGATAAACGATGCATTCTGATTGGTTGACCAGTAAATAGCCCGACTATATCCCCAAAATGTTGCCAAATGAATAAATAGTTCGCCAAATGAATGAAAGTTTGAAAAATCAATAACAAATTTGCCTAATTTGTGTGTATATATATATATATATATATATATATAATATATAACGGAAGTGCAATATGGTTATATATGTAAAAATGTCATCCATTTTTTTTATGGCTACGCCGGGCACTTCAGCTAGTAAATCTATAAGATTCAGTTCGATATCTTTCCATAACTAAAAAAAACGCCAAGCAGCACACTTTTAGCATTTTAAATACAAGCAAGAAATAACTCGTCGAAAACATAAAAAAATAACCAGTGCTATCGCATCCTAAAGTATCCCAGTTCTTTTCTTATTCCATTTTTTACCTTTTAAGTCGCGCAGGTGCAAACAGACAGAATAAAAGTAGTTTTATGCAGCAGAGGTGCTCCCCCCAGCTTTTTTTTTCCTCCCTCCCCCCCCCCCCCCCCCCAACAGTTCCTCGTAAACTCAAATGACTCTTTCAAAGTGGGATAGCATCGGGATGCGGGGCGTTTCGCAAACAAAGTTTTAAAGTAGTTGCAGTTAACGTGTCTTTTCTCGTGCCCCTTCCCTTTTGAAAGGCTGGGGGGGGGGGGGGATCTGCATTTAAGACCCTTGGATTATGTGATGAGGAGTTTTATGGGCGTGGGGCACATGTAAAGTGTGTCGCTGATCTTTCGGAAAAAGCTCCTTGGAGAAGTTCGCGGAATTATATATTTTATTTGCGCAGCTTTGACGTAAAGAATACGTCTTTAAATCATTAAAAAGTGTCGACATTCCAATGTCCTATAACTTTAGAAAGAAGTAGCGTATAGAATTAAATGACATATCATTGTGTAGGGAAAGGTTTCTTGCTTCGAGCATGAATGGACTGTAGTAGAGCGAATATGACGTCATAATCGTGAAACCAACATCTCAGACCGAATGGCCTCAGACACGGGACTTCTTTTCAAAATTAGCAATTAAAAAATACTCACGATTGGCTGATGAATTGGGAAATGTGTAACAGTAAAAATTTATTAATGAAATGACGTATTTAACCACGTGTCTGAGGCCATACATGTTGGCCTTACTTTGATATTAGCGAGATTATAACATTATGTTTTCTCTACTATGAAGGATTCGTGCTCGAAGGTTTGTCACGCCAGTCTGGCTGGCCATTAATCCGACTCTCTCTTTTCTAAACATTGTACCGTGTGTAGTGAAGGAAAGTGATTTAAATTTCTTTCATATGCTGACCAATTTTACCGGTATAACTGCAGTTGAGAAGCGTCTAATTAAAATGAAACATGTTAGTCCGGATGGGAAATCGCTGAAAACCGCAAAAACGTTTGGTAAATGAATGCATTACTATGGAACTTCCAATTTTAAATTTTTTAAATTAAATGGATTTTTTTTAATTATTATTATTGTTATTTTACAAATACGAATACAGCTCATCTTTTTAAATAAAATTCAATGCATCTAATTTGTTTTAATAGTTTTGAAGATTGTTGGTTTTGAATTCACGCTCCTAAGTGCTAATCGATGGGTCGTGGAAATAAAAGTCTAATTACGGCATAGAAAACTAAGACATATAAAACGAACAATTAAAGGAAGAAAAAATTTTACCAAGAATTGTGAAATTAATGCAAGTCGAAATATATATAGAGCTTAACAAAGACATTTAAAGTAAGTGAATTAAATTTCTTGCATATGCTGACCAATTTTACCGGTATAACTTCAGTTGAGAAGCGCCTAAAAAAAATTAAACATGTTTGCCCGGATGGGAAATCGCTGAAATCCGCAAAAAGAAATCGCTGAAATCCGCAAAAAAGTTTGGTATGAATTGCTATAGCACTTCAAATTTTAAATTTTAAAATAAAATGGATATTTTTAGAGTTTTTATTATAATTTTTTTTCAAAATACGGATAGAGGTCATCCTTTTAAATAAAATTAAATGCATCTAATTTTTTTATATTTTAGAAAATTATTGGTTTTGCATTCACGCTCCTAAGTTCTAATCGATGGGTCGTGGAAATAAAAGTTCAATTACAGCATAGAAAACTAAGACATATAAAAAGAACAATTCAAGGTAAACAAAATGATACCAATAATTGTGAAGTTATGACAAGTCTAAAGATATATAGAACTTAACAAAGACGCATAAATGAGCAGTTCGAACAGACGTGCGTAAAAAGTATTCGCTCGATTTAAAGCAATTGAATAAATCTACATTTTGATAAATTTTATTTTTCACAGTGCACAGATATGTGACTAGCTACGCTAACAAAAAAATCTTAATTCGTAAATTAAGCATTCTCAACGCCGGCCATATTACAATAATATAGATCAATATGGATATTTTTAGGATATATATAGAACGTAACAAAGACTCATAAAGGAGCAGTTCGAACAATCGTGCGTAAAAAGTATTCACTCGATTTAAAGCAACTGAATAAATCTACATTTTGATAAAGTTTATTTTTCACAGCGTACAGAGCTACGCTAACAAAAAAAAACTCTTTCGTAAATTAAGCATTATCAACGCCGGGCCATACTTCTAGTACTATAACGTAGATCAAATACAAATACAAATATTGACGATCAACAACAGGCTCAAGGCCCAACAAGGTTGGTCCATCTAGTACCTCTTAACTATCCCCCAATGCATATCTAACTTCTTCTTAAAATCCGTTACTCCTTTACAATTAACAATATTCACTGGCAAGTTGTTCCATTTGTATATTACCCTATTATAGAAATAGTGTAATATCAATATCAAAAGACATGATCAGAGTTTTTGGTAACACCCGTTTTACTTTTTCTATCGCCAGAACCATTGCCAAGTGGAAATAATCGATCTTGTTAACCATAGCTCTTGTCCAACGTCACAAATAATGTATTCTGTTCTTGATTACGTTGTAGCTGTAATATCCTTTGACAAGGTAGGTCGTCCCATCTATTCTCGAAATGCTTTTGAAATAGGTTTTATTTTTAATCTTGACACTTCCTTTATATGTAGGGATATAAATCTTCCATTCAATGATTGAAATTTGGCAATTTAATTTACGTATAGCACCAGTTCTAAACTTCCTTTTTATAACAGTTCTGTTGTGTTAGTGGATTGTTACTGAAATGGTTAGTGTTTCTACGCATTTTAAACTTGTTTTTAGTTTTTCGTAACAACCCCCAATCGACCCGGAAATAATTTCGTATATAGATATATACGAAATTATTTCCGTATATTCCGTACGTTCTATAATGTTTCGAAATTTAACAAGTTTCATGGAATTAATAATTTTAGGGGTACGTGCATGACATATTTTTGTTTCTGACTTTTCAAATTGAATTGCTAAAGTTAAAGATTAATTTTTGTTATTGATATTTGCAATGGTATTCAAATATACCAAACCTTATATATATATATTATTACTTATATTGCAAGATTTGTATAATTGAAAAGAATATTTTAGAAATAAAATGTAGTGCAACTATAAAACAAAAATTAAAATAATAATTAATAAATAATTAAAAATTATTCAGAACAATTCGTCAATTTTTTTTTATAAATTTGAGTCATGGACCATGTTAAAAAGAGCAGAAAATATTAAAAAGAAATCTGTAAAAACAAGTACTTAAAATGAGTACCTGAACACACTAGTTTTTCTTTGAGTACAATTGCATCGTAAATGAGAGATGACGTACTTAAATTTAAGTAAATCGTACTTTCACAAAAATGAGTAATGTGATTTAATATTGATAATATCAGTTTCTATTCAATCCATCTTAACAATGCGACTTTACAAATTTGAAATAGTTGTTAAGAAGATGGTTTTCGACATTATTTGACGTCGATTGCCTTAATGGAAACTGAGTTATTTTACTGCCTATTCTTTTTGTACACCATTTTAACATTTCTTCTGTGTATAACTTCTTCACGTTGTCCTGGTAGTACAACGGATATGGCACTGGTCTGCGGTGCCTGAGGATCTGTGTTCGATTCCTGGTAAGTCCTGGTTGTAATTGTTGATATTTATTGAAAGTGATTTAAGAAGACAGCCTATGTAGGCAAGAAACTGCTCATTTTATTCATTTTTTCTAATTTTAGAGTGCATGTATTTTTCAAAAATGAAACTTTTGTATACGGAGCTTCGATAAGCATCGAATGTACTCAAAAATTAGTAAATTTTACTAATTTTTGTGTTTATATTTTTAACAGTAATTAAATTATAAAATTAATTAAATATGATGTCTTGATTTGTGCATAAATAATACAAAAATAATACATAAATAGTTCAACAAGTTAAGTATTTGCAACATTTAAAGACTAAAGTAAAGGAATCCCAACTCACAATATCTATATCTTAAAAAGACCTATACAAATATAAAATATCTTACATTTATGATATATAACCGCGTTGTTCCCTCAGGAAATCATTTAAGAAGAATGCAAGTACGGTCAAAGGCTTTTCGGAAGGTATGAAGATTCAATTTTTACAACTCTACTTGGAGGCAGCCCAAATTGAAAAAGTTCAACGACCATACGTACTCACATTGTCATCAACCGCTACAAGAAACATTATTTTAGAAAGTGTGAAAGTAAAATGAGATGTAAAAAGTTAATTTTTTTTGGAAAGAAGCATAATTTTAAATTTTAGTGGGTTTGTTAAAAAAATCTTAATTTTTCTGTTTTTGTCCTTTCATCATTCTAGAGACCATTTTTTTTATAAATGTAATCATTTTACTGATACATTATTTCAATTTAGATATTTTTAATATTTTCATTGGAAAAAAGCCCATTCAATAAATTGTACACTGCTAATAATAGGTATTCAAAAATAAGTTAAATGTACTCATTTTCTAATACATTCGATGCTTATCATGGTTCCGAATACATCAGTACTTAAAAATGAGTACAATGGACAAAAATGAATAAAAAGAGCATATGCTAGCCTATATAGGCAGCCTTCATAACTTATTTTCAATAAATATCGATAACACTTAGAACAAAGACTTACCGGAAAACGAACCCAGATTTGCAGGCACCGCTGTCCAGAGTTTTTTTTCCGTTAAGCTACCAGGGCGACGTGAGGAAGTTATAAACAGAAGTAATGTTAAAAATGTGTACCAAAAGAATGGGAAGTAAGATAATTGAATTGTAATAACTCACTTTCCATTTAAGTAATTGACATCAAATAATGCCAATAACTATATTCTGAACAAATATTTTAGGTTTGTCAGGTCGCATTGTTAAGATAGAATATGACAACAGAAGCTGAAATAGCAATATTAAATCACATTGCTCATTTTTGAGAAAGTGCGATTACTTGAATTTGAGTATGTTATCGCTCAGTTACGATACAATTGTATATAAATAAAAAAGAGTATGTTTATGTACTTATTTTTAAGCACCTTTTTTTACAGTGTAAGATTTTTATGTTACTTTTTTAAACAAACATAAGTCATAATTGTTTTTTTTTTTTAAAACATTACATTTAAAGAATTAACTTATCTTGGAAAGATATGTTTTTAAAAAAATATTCTTGGACTTTGTACACATGCTTTCATTAAATGACTGATAGTCTTCAAATATCGCATCATTTCGTGTATTTAAGAAATATCGTTTTATATTTCGAGAATCACGTATTTGTTTTCCCTCAATGCAACATTAGTTGCATTTCCTTCTAGATTTAAAATCTAGAATTTAAAGAAAAATATTTTTAATCACCACACCAAGTCGGGTATGGTGTCCATTACAAACCGTTCCAAATCTAAATAATTTCAGACGATTTTCATTCTAACGCAAATATCGCATCAATTCGTGTATTTAAGAAATATCGTTTTATATTTCGAGAATCACGTATTAGTTTTCCCTCAATGCAACATTGGCTGCATTACCTTCTAGATTTAATCTCCACACCAAGTCGGGTATGGTGTCCATTACAAACCGTTCCAAATCTAAATAATTTCAGACGATTTTCATTCTAACGCAAATATCGCATCAATTCGTGTATTTAAGAAATATCGTTTTATATTTCGAGAATCACGTATTAGTTTTCCCTCAATGCAACATTGGTTGCATTACCTTCTAGATTTAATCTCCACACCAAGTCGGGTATGGTGTCCATTACAAACCGTTCCAAATCTAAATGATTTCAGACGATTTTCATTCTAACGCAAATATCGCATCAATTCGTGTATTTAAGAAATATCGTTTTATATTTCGAGAATCACGTATTAGTTTTCCCTCAATGCAACATTGGCTGCATTTCCTTCTAGATTTAATCTCCACACCAAGTCGGGTATGGTGTCCATTACAAACCGTTCCAAATCTAAATGATTTCAGACGATTTTCATTCTAACGCAAATATCGCATCAATTCGTGTATTTAAGAAATATCGTTTTATATTTCGAGAATCACGTATTAGTTTTCCCTCAATGCAACATTGGCTGCATTTCCTTCTAGATTTAATCTCCACACCAAGTCGGGTATGGTGTCCATTACAAACCGTTCCAAATCTAAATGATTTCAGACGATTTTCATTCTAACGCAAATATCGCATCAATTCGTGTATTTAAGAAATATCGTTTTATATTTCGAGAATCACGTATTAGTTTTCCCTCAATGCAACATTGGCTGCATTACCTTCTAGATTTAATCTCCACACCAAGTCGGGTATGGTGTCCATTACAAACCGTTCCAAATCTAAATAATTTCAGACGATTTTCATTCTAACGCAAATATCGCATCAATTCGTGTATTTAAGAAATATCGTTTTATATTTCGAGAATCACGTATTAGTTTTCCCTCAATGCAACATTGGCTGCATTACCTTCTAGATTTAATCTCCACACCAAGTCGGGTATGGTGTCCATTACAAACCGTTCCAAATCTAAATGATTTCAGACGATTTTCATTCTAACGCAAATATCGCATCAATTCGTGTATTTAAGAAATATCGTTTTATATTTCGAGAATCACGTATTAGTTTTCCCTCAATGCAACATTGGCTGCATTTCCTTCTAGATTTAATCTCCACACCAAGTCGGGTATGGTGTCCATTACAAACCGTTCCAAATCTAAATGATTTCAGACGATTTTCATTCTAACGCAAATATCGCATCAATTCGTGTATTTAAGAAATATCGTTTTATATTTCGAGAATCACGTATTAGTTTTCCCTCAATGCAACATTGGCTGCATTTCCTTCTAGATTTAATCTCCACACCAAGTCGGGTATGGTGTCCATTACAAACCGTTCCAAATCTAAATGATTTCAGACGATTTTCATTCTAACGCAAATATCGCATCAATTCGTGTATTTAAGAAATATCGTTTTATATTTCGAGAATCACGTATTAGTTTTCCCTCAATGCAACATTGGCTGCATTTCCTTCTAGATTTAATCTCCACACCAAGTCGGGTATGGTGTCCATTACAAACCGTTCCAAATCTAAATGATTTCAGACGATTTTCATTCTAACGCAAATATAGCATCAATTCGTGTATTTAAGAAATATCGTTTTATATTTCGAGAATCACGTATTAGTTTTCCCTCAATGCAACATTGGCTGCATTTCCTTCTAGATTTAATCTCCACACCAAGTCGGGTATGGTGTCCATTACAAACCGTTCCAAATCTAAATGATTTCAGACGATTTTCATTCTAACGCAAATATCGCATCAATTCGTGTATTTAAGAAATATCGTTTTATATTTCGAGAATCACGTATTAGTTTTCCCTCAATGCAACATTGGCTGCATTTCCTTCTAGATTTAATCTCCACACCAAGTCGGGTATGGTGTCCATTACAAACCGTTCCAAATCTAAATGATTTCAGACGATTTTCATTCTAACGCAAATATCGCATCAATTCGTGTATTTAAGAAATATCGTTTTATATTTCGAGAATCACGTATTAGTTTTCCCTCAATGCAACATTGGCTGCATTTCCTTCTAGATTTAATCTCCACACCAAGTCGGGTATGGTGTCCATTACAAACCGTTCCAAATCTAAATGATTTCAGACGATTTTCATTCTAACGCAAATATCGCATCAATTCGTGTATTTAAGAAATATCGTTTTATATTTCGAGAATCACGTATTAGTTTTCCCTCAATGCAACATTGGCTGCATTTCCTTCTAGATTTAATCTCCACACCAAGTCGGGTATGGTGTCCATTACAAACCGTTCCAAATCTAAATGATTTCAGACGATTTTCAATTCTAACCCAATTTTGTTCCAAACTGTAATAAATCATTCATCTTAATCAATACGAACATGTCACAGTTCGATCCCTTAATTGCCTGCATACGTATCTGAAACGGGATCTCGAGTTCAAACGCTAATGGAAAATAATTTCATATATTTAATTACTCTTGGCATCAGGGTCTTCATCTCCTCCATTCTTCCGCCGAATGTCAAAATTAGAATTCTAATTTTCTTAAAAGGTCTCCGTTGCTTTTCCCAATGTCTTCTCTTAAGTAGTCGGAAAGGAAGAAGGGTTTTAAAAGGGTCGTCTTTCAAACTCAAATGTAGTTGCTTTTATTTTATTGTGTGTTTGATGGCATTTTTAGAAGATGGACGTGAGCGGTTTGCATGTTAAATGAAGAATCTTGTTTTGACGGGAAGTTAAAAGTTTCGCATTGCACTATAGTGAATTTAAATGCGAGTGTAAATCATGTTACTGTTATTTATTTGTATTAATGGACACTATACACGACCTAGTGTCGAGATTAAATATTATAAATACGCAAAATCGGTATAAGTAGCCGAAGAACACAACTAGTGTTTAACTAATCAGCAGACGAAGTATTTTGTAACCGACTGAACCAAAACTCAAAAATAAAACCGCTTGAAATTTTAATTTAAAACCGCCAAGTCGAGAGGTTATAGATTCGACTGTTATGTATTTTTTTGTGAACAAAATCGTCAACTCTAAAATTTAAAATTGTAATAAAATTTACGCTACAAAATATTTTCAATAACTTTAAGTTAAATTATATTATAAATATTTCCTTTTTTACATATGTTCAACTGTAAATTATTTTTATGTAGGTATATTTTTAATAACACCTTAAAATGCAAAAGATATATAACATTTATTAATTTGGACAATTTAATTATTGCTGGCATTGCACACGGAACTAGAATATAACTATAAGCACCAGAGCGAGCACTCCCATTGAGTGACAATGTACTTTACTGTGCCGCGCGGATGAATACAATTCGGAAGAAAGGTTTAGAAAACATTTTTCCTTGGTTATGCGGGAGTCTCACGTGACGTCACAGAAGTCTTTAAAACTGTTTTTTTTCAGTGCGTTTTGTCTTTATTTTCTTGTAAGTGAGAAAGTAAGTATGTACAAACATTACATGTGTAACATTTAATGTATTTTGAAAGCCAGAAATGCGTTTTTAAATCTATGCAAACCTGTGCGAAAGGATTATTTTTTCTACCATCGCTTAAAAAGGAGTAATGTGATCGACCACTCTTACTACTCGCTCCAGTTTTTGTAGATGTATTATTCTAGCTCAGTGATGTGAACAAACTGGAATTTACTTCGAGCATGGATCCTTCATAGTAGAGAAAACATAATGTTATAATATCGCTAACATCAAAGTGAGGCCAACACGTATGGCCTCAGACACGTGGTTAATTACGTTATTCCAATCATAAATTTTCACTGTTACACATTTCCTAACTCATCAGCCAATCGCAAGTGTTTTTTAATTCATAATTTTGAAAAGAAGTCACGTGTCTGAGACCATTCGGTTTGAGATGTTGGTTTCACGTTTATGAAGTCATATTCGCTCTACTACAATCTATTCATGCTCGAAAGGAATTTATTGGTGATTTTATTTGTCATTTGATAACGTCAAATACATAGAGTCCCACTATAAAATTTAAATTGGAATAACATTTACACTACAAAATATTTTACGATAACTTAAATTTAAATTATATTTATGAATATTTCTTCTTTTTTAAATATGTTTACCTGTAATTTATTTTCATGGTAGGTATTTATAGTAACACATTAATGACAAATATTTATAACTTTTATTAATTTAGTGAATTTAATTATTGCCGTCATTGCTGAAAAATTTGAAAACCTAATCTCAGAATAGTGCAACTCAGCCGCTCAGAAGTTTAAAAAAATATTTTTGAAGTACAAATAACTATGGTAAATATTCTAATCGTATTGCATGTATATAAATATATATTTGATGTAGTTATAGTATTAAACGCGAAGTTAAAAATATTACCAAATATAAATTTCTAAACCTATTTTTAAACCTTAGCTATATTAATTTTAGGCACTACTTATTGGTCAAATAATTTTTATTTGACGTTATATTAAGTTTTATTTCCTAAACATTATAACGCAATTAATTCTACAAACTTTTTAAGACGTACAAAAATTAATTAAATCTTAAACATAAGCTATTAAATTTCTCGTTTTTAAGCATTTTACTACACTCTCCTTTTAGCATAACAGGAAATTCTTTATGAAATGGAAACAATAATTAAATCAAATGCATTTAATCTATTAATAAAATAAATTTAATTAAAAAACTTATATATAGAACATCGTAGGTTAAAAATGCGTGTCTTCAAGTTGCGTTAAAACTAAATTTCATTCATTATTTTTACGAGTACGCGTAACTTTCCCTATAAACTAAAAATAATATTTCAAGAAAATATACAATTTAAAATTAGTTATTTTTAGTGGCAGCGGATTTTTTTGGTAATCCTCAATATTAACTTGCACTGTTAATAGTACACATTTTGTAGCAGTATTTTATTTATACCTATATAATAAAAGAAAGGTTGCCATTTCCTTGTAATTAGCTAATTGTTAAAAGGGGCGATATTCTTTTACTTTATCATTAAAATAAGCTAACACCACATTTCATAAGGATTGTTTATCACTTTCTTGAAAAATCTTGATCTTTTTAACGACTTCCAGTTTGTCGCCAAAACGGCTTCACTGTCCAACTCCCATGTATATAAATTACGTTATTTGATCCTAGAGTCGAAAACATTCCAATTATACGGGCCTTGAAAAATAGGCTTTGATGCATTTTATAGCGGTTGAAAGCTCGTATAACAGACTCTTGTTCTTCATAATTTAGGACTTTGCCAGTGGAGTTCCGACAAGGGTCATATATAAAAGTGTCTTCTATATATAAAGTCGAAAGATAATTATAGGGTCATACATAAAAATCAAAAGTTCTTTTATCTGCAGTCAGGCTGAGATTGCCAATGGTAGTGAACGTCCGATGTAAGTAAAATTAAAGCCTAGTTTGAATAGAAATATTCAATTCACTTGAGTTAAATTTGGTTAATGTGTACTTGTGTAAATTAAGAACAATACAGCACCGTAACAACATGGACCGTAAAGAAAACATGACATTTTAAATCGCTTATAACTAATAATAATAATGGTTATCGTTGTTGATTTTATGGAGCTGGTATTGTTGTTGATACCACGAATGTGTGTGTTGGTCACAATTTAAAAATGGTGAAACCATTCGAGTTTAATTTTACACGCATCAAAGCCCGTGTACGTGTCGATGAACAACAGCTTACTTAATTTTTTTACTCAGGTAACCTTTTTTAAATTGGACAAACTTGTAAATCCAACATAAAAAATTTCATCAATAATCGATTGTTTCATATAGATCGATAGATAGATAAGTTTATTATGGTGGACCGTAGACCGTTTACTAAGGTTGACAACATAATTGAACAAAGGCCGATACGAAATTAGATAAACAACACAAATTTTAATATAATAACTTTTTTAAGATTAAAACACACTTTGAATAAAAAAATAAATAAAAAAATGAATTATCTTGGCAATTGGAATTAGGGTCTTAATTTGTGATTCCGTGCCAAGCTCACTGATCAAGTCCTCCCGGAATTTTAAATCAGAGATTGAGTAAATATAAAAACAACAATATTCTTTATTGTTCAATTTTAGGATAGTTACAATTTTACTGGATTCCATAGATGATAAGTATCTTCGTCTGAATGCATAGTAAACTGGACAGATTAAAAATATATGATCCCAGGTTTAATTTTCTATTTTGTACAAAATTTACAGAAATTATTAGGAAAAATTTCGAAAACAAGTCCTTTAAAAAGTATACGTGATTGATTACATCAAATTTGTATAATAAATCTTTTTATAGTGATAACTATGATTGAATTTAAGTAGTCTTCGATTAAATGTAAGTTTTTGATATATTTGTTCTGTGAGTGGTTGTTTATTTGGGCAAGATCATTTTGGGTGTATTGGTTACGGTACACCTGTACAGTCGTTGTAATGTAATGTTCATCGATTTTATAGTCTTAGGGGATTATTTCATATAGGTTAATACAAAATAAAAATGACTGTACACACAGCCAAAGTACAATGCAATCAATTTTTTAAACCTTCCCACATCTAATAGCTACAAAAACTATTTTTAATCTCGCCAAAGATATTTTGAAGTTCTTGACTCTAATCCCATTTTTAGAAATGACACCAAGTCATGGCAATAACCAAAAAAAACCTTCCATTTTCCTGTCAGGCGAGGTCCATGGAAGAAATCTATCTGAGAATAATAGTTAACAGGAAGAGAGAGAGAGAAAAAAATCAATCAGAGTTCGGAGAGAAATGATTGTGTTCTAGTAGCCAATCAACAGCAGCTGGAACTACGTTCCAAGAAAAAAAGGCTTAGCGATGTAATGGGGTAGAAAGTGGCGCGGACGTATCGACCTTGGAACCGATGGATGTAGAGTAATTTTTTTTTATTTTTCGGCCCGAGTTTGAAAGAATTTATTTAAGTCAAGAGATAAATAACGTTTTAGAACAAGAGATGTGTTTTGGTGCATGACCTAAATGGAATTTTGCATTGTGACATAAGTTTATCGAAAATAGTTTAGAAATAAAAAATGCTGTTTGTTCTATCGAACTTCTTCAATCGGAAATCGTTTGTGAAATATTTCCCTTTTAGAACATTAAACTTTGAAATTTTAAGGTTTTTAAGGGTTTTATTTCCATTTTAACTTCGTTTGTTTTCCTGCAAAACTACAAAATTTACTAAACTGAATTCGGTGCTTACATGTTATGATCTAAAATGTTAGTTTTTAAACCACTTTAAATCATTGTTCTGGATGTAGTACATTTTCTGGTTTTGACCTAAATCGTATCAGATATTTTTAAAACGTATAAATTATAAAAATTATTTGAAAAGTATAACATATAAAAATTATTTAAAAAGTATAAATTATAAAAATTATTTGAAAAATATAAATTATAAAAATTATTTGAAAAGTATAAATTATAAAAAATTATTTGTATCTTAATTCAATCAAGTATCTTAATTGCGCAGAATCTTTACACTTGTACGATTCATATCACATCTTACCCTTATTAAAATCTTATTACAAAGACACTCCATAATAAAACTAGAAATATGTCATTCCAAGACCATGATATGCCGAAATGCTCATACAGTGAGGACATGTTATATATTCCTGTTCGCAGTGACCACCCTTAGGGGTGTGCAACACGTGCCACCGAACATTTCTCCTCGCACTTTGGAAGAGCCTCGAGCTCAGTGAAATAACCGTATTTTAAAGAAAATGTCACTCCAATTTCTTAAGGCATTAATTTGAACATCTGTTTTAAAAATTAATAACCTTCCAAAAATTACTATTACAATTTCGGTTTCCATAATTATGTCATTCTTCTCTCCCATCATATGCTTTAGGAATGGACACGACTTTAATCGCCATTTGTTTGAAGCAAAAGTTCATGAAATGTTGTACAGAGATGTGGAAAGTATACTATTTCTCAAAATTGCGTATCTCTTCTTGCATTGGTAGTGGATTGGTTTTGTTTTGTTTTGTTAATTAACGTCGCACTAGAGCTGCACAGTGGGCTATTGGCGACGGTTCGGGGTCAATCTCGAAGGAAAGACCCGGGATCACATATACATTCACACACACATTCATACATGCACCTCGTTATTTTAGAACCATGGTCAGATGACGAGGAAACACCTGAACTGGCACCCAACGCCTTCAATAGACGTCGGGACTTGGAACCCCATCAGATGTATCGTGCACCAGTCCCGTATAGTTTGTCGGATATTCTGGACGACTTTCTAGTATTTTTGTAGCAAAGCTGTCAACCCTCCGATCGCAAGATCACTACTTTTTTACTTTTCTATGTCAAGTCCATTTCCCGGATTCGAACCTCCAATCCTCTGATTAGTAGCTGAACGCCTTACCAACTGAGCAACTGGGGCTCGCATTGTTAGTGGAGGTAATATATATAATATTTTTTTGTTCGGATTTAATATAAATTTGAAATTAACTAGGTAAAGTTAGAAAAAAATTTTAGGGGGGGGAGGGGGGCGGATGTGTCTTTCGAAACTTATATTTATTTCAACACTCCTAACTAAATCTCCCTCCCCCTGGTCAGTAAGGGCGGCCCTGCCTGTTCGATATTATATCCTGGGATATATTTACTCCCTGTTCCATTATTATTTTCAATCAGCAAAGCTCATGATACATCTGCTTTACTTGTTATATTCTTTGGTAAGAAGTCCTATATATTGTTTTCGAATTCTTTTTACTTCTGATCATTTTCATATAATTTAATTTAGTTGAATCACCCGGATATTTCTGATTAATTACATTAAATATAATAATTTAATTTATTATTTTAGTAAAATATTCAAAATATTTGAATTTAACTAACTTTTTTTTATTCCAATCGTACATCCCGAATAATGCCCGGATGAAAAAAAATATTAATTAAGTAATTATTAATATTTTACTAATGTTTCCTATTTTAGAAGATAATTATTTTTTTAACCGGACCTCCTGGGTTTTATAGACAAAATCACTCGTATACTTTTCTAGTTCAAAATAAGGTTTTTTTGCGCATCAGATTCCTCAAATACACAAATCCCAAAATTTTCAGTCCGATATTTCAAAGTTATGAAATCTACAGATTATATGCAGAATTAAACTACATTTTCAGTTGAAACAACTCTAAGTCAAGAATCTTCACATTTCTGCAATAAAATCTGTAGAAATTTGCAGATTACTTTAAAAGTCAAAATTCGCATTTCAACTTTGCAGATTTTTTGAAGATTTTTGCAGAAAATTTGCAGATTTTTAGTTTTAATTAGATTTTTTGTAGAAAATTTCTAGCTGGATAGTTCGGTGTCATGACGACTGCACACTATTGCCTTTGTTTATAAAAAGTAGGAAAAATACGTTAGAAACAGTCTAGTAAAAACTCACTCTGTATTCGTAATTATGGTGCAATAATATATAAAAATAAACTGCTTTATTGTAATATAAATGTGTTTTTTTTACGTTATACTACTATTTATGATTTGAGGACTTTAGTGCTAAACGTGCGCAAGTACAATGTAAAAAAAAGCAAAAATATATTAAAAGTCTACTCATTCAATAGCAAATTGTTTTAATAAAAAAGTTAAACAAAAGCAACAAAACATTGGTAAGTTTTTTTTTAAACTTTCGAAAACAGACCGATTTTTTTTCTGTATGCCATCCGAAAGTTTTAAATTCTACAAAACTAAACATTTTTAAAAATACACTTAGAAGAACAAGAAGAATGAGAAAAAATATATATAAAGAACACTAACAACGCAAGAAGAGACACGCAATTTTGAGAAATAGTTTTTGACACAAACAAACTGCATTGCTCTCAAAGCGCGTTGTCAACTGAAAGCTATAATTAGTTTCAACTTTTGTTTGCACTAGTAAACAATTGAAATGTATGGCTAACTGCCAGTTAAGAAATAACAATTTTGAACACAGAGTCGTTGTATTGGACTTTAGTTTCCTGCGTTCCTGTACCTTTATTTATTATTCATGAAAGTAAAATAAGGTACACCAATTATCGATTGGAATAATATTAGTTGTACTTTCTAATACGATGTTTAAAAATAAGGTTCGAATATTTCAACCTTAAAATAATAATAAAGACAATTTTATGTTCATTTGCCTAATAATTTGTTAATCTGTTTATGTGTTGCGACTCGTCACTGATCTCTAACTGTAATTTCTGGATTTGGCAAGACATTTAGTTGACTTGAAGTCAATGTAGAGGCAGCCATGCTGTGCCCCACTCTCCTCGTTACCGCAATATTTAGTATATTTTTCATGTTAAAATAAGCCGGCATTAATTGCTTTTGGCTGAGGTTTTCTATTTTCTTCTGAAATCCATTTTAAATGCAATCTGCTATTAAAATAGAAAGTCATTTTCAAGTCAAAGTCGAAGTAGTTAAAAAGCAAGAGTAAAAACTATTTGTTGGGAAATATAAAAATTAATTATATAAGAAGAAAATATAATATTTATATACATTTAATATTTCTACAATGCTATGAGATTAAAAAATAGCACTAAATCACTTTAAAAAAAATGTCAGGGAACAGTATGGTTGCTTCCACATTGGCTTCAACGCGCCCATAGAGAAAACAAGTTATGAGCCTTCCAGAAATTACAGTTAGAGTTCAGTTGAACCCGTGTGACCTGGTTGAAAGACCAGGGGGTTCTTAATAGGAAGGTTGGAAGTTCAGGTATTGTTCAGATATATGTATATAGTACAAAATCACGATGCAATATCCATGGTTCTTTCTCTCAGGATATATTGATTATAGTCGATAATAGCCCATTGTGCAGCTTTAGTTCGATGTTATTTCAACCAAACAAATTTAATTCAAAAAAGACAATAGCATTGCAAAACAACTTGTTGCCGGGAAAATTGTCAAATAAAAGTTTCACCGGACTGTAAAGGTAGTTTGAAGAGATTGGGTACAGCTTATTTGTTTTCGTCAAAATTTGACGAAGAAAAGTTCAAGATTACGAGGTCACGTTCACGGGTCTTTCCTTCGGGATAGATTTCGACCCATCGCCAAAAGTCGATTGTGTTTATATAGTTTGATGATAATGTTACCAATTAACCAACTAATTCTTCTTGGACAGCCGGTAGTACTTTTTAGCATATTCTAGTTACTCGTTTCGATTGAATTTTTTAGCAGTCGTTTCTTACTATTTGTTAACTTTTTAAATAAATTAAAAAATATAACAAACTCAGTGGTATGCATTTAACGAATATAATATTAAATAAAAATAAAAATCCATAGCTATAAAAAAAATGTGTTATTGTGAAGGATATTCTATGGTGTTGTTTATTTTAATGTAAATATTTTAAATGAATTCAAAATATGCCAATTTATGTATAAAAATTTAATTCAATGTCCTAAATGCTAAAATTAACGAATGGAAAATTTACAATACCTGTATGTGAAATTTCAAAACTGGATAATTTAAAAATCGTTTTGAAGTAACAAAAAGTTGTGTTCAGGTTGGGTTACAAAAATGACATGGAGAATCAAGGACAAATTCCGATTTATGAAATTATATATGTCGCATATTCAATCATAATATTAATTCACAAAACTTAAAAATTTCTAATCATATTAAAACATTAAACATAAAATGTACGATAAATTTAAAACGATATATTTCACTTTACATCTGTAAAAGAATAAATTCATAAAAAAAATTAATAAAAAGAGAGCGCACCCACCACAAAATAATACCAACAAACATCAATAACTGCACACTCCGCTAAACGCACCTATTCAACAAAAAATCGTCTCCTAAGACTTTTTACGTATCCCCCACCCAGAAAAAACATACTTTTTTCAGAAGACAACATCAAACATGCGCGATTACAAACCGAACTTCTCTTTAGAAATGCATAAATCCGACTTCACCAAGTAAGAGAGCAAAAAAATAAGCAATAATAAATGGCGAAGCAATGCAGAGAAAACCCAAACCAAGGGGAATGAAGAAGCGCCGAGGTAAGGCAGGAAAAGCAACGCGAAGTGTGCCGATCGATCAGCAGACGGGGAGAATAAATGAGCACCGGCCGTTAAGAAACGTTCCCGTTTGGAAGGGACGTTTGAAGCGGGATATATCCCGATTTATTGGCGGAATCCGCGCGGATGAGGCATGATAGCGAGGATCGGGTGTCAGGAATTTGAAGTGTTTGGAATTAGGGTTAGAGGAGTTTGGGTATTTATAGAAGCGAGATATTAAATTAGGTGTTTTTTGATTAAATGTTTTTTTTTTCTTTTTTAAGTTCGGGGGAATTTAAGTGATTGATGTTAATTATTGGATTTGAAGTGAGCGTGATTTATAAGAAATATCTTTAATTAGTTTTATTTTACTTTATTTTATTACTTATTAAAAATAATATTAAAATTAAAATTCAGGATTTTTAAAAATATTGGATTGTATACCGTAAAAACGGGTTAAGCTGTAAAAAATATTATTCAAAAATCAGTAAATTTTACTCGTTTATGAGTACATTTGATGTTTATCATTGCTCCGAATACATAAGTTTCAGTCTTGAAAAAGACATGTTCTCAAAAATGAGTAAAAAGAGCAGTTGCTTGCCTACATAGGCTGTCTCAATCTTCGAGCATGGATCCTTTGTAGTAGAAAAATCATAACGTCACTCTCGCTAGCATCAAAGTGAAGCCAACATGTATGACCTCAGACACGTGGTTAATTACGTCATTCCATTCATAAATTTTCACTGTTACACATTTCTCAATTCATCAGCCAATCGCAAGTATTTTTTAATTCATAATTATGAAGAGATGGCACGTGATATGGACCTTTCGTTCTGAGATGTGGGCTTCACGATTATGACGTCATATTCTCTCTACTACAGGCCATTAATGCTCGAAGGTCTCAATAAATCACTTCCAATAAAAATGTTTTATATATATATATATATATATATATATATATATATATATATATATATATATATATATATATATATATATATATATAAAATACGAAGTAGTGTTACCGGGTCTTTTCTTCGAGATAGACCCCAAACCGTCGTAACTCTAAAGCGACCTAAATTAACCAAACAAGCCGGCATTTTGGATATATATATTTTTAATGCTATGGTAGCTTTTTAAAGAAATAAGCTTAAATTTTACAAAATAATATCACACAATGCAAACATTTAATCGGACTAAGGAAATATGTGCTTTAACTGCTTCCAATTACTAAGCTAAAAGAACTGCAACGTAAAACGCGACTAAACAAATATCGATTCAAAATTCATTAAAACCTTACAACTAGCCGAAAGTGTGGAATATAATCAGAGCCAACAAACTTATTGATTCGAGCAAACAATTTCGATCTTCCTTTCGAAACTTCATAACAAAACCAATAAATGTTCGATACACGGTGCGTAGCACAATAAGTGATGGCCCCGGGACTTTGTGACGTCACCAAATCCATCCGACCCACCTCTTTTACTCTAACCGCCTTGACTAGCCTAACCTTTAGCCCTTTACCTAACCAGTACAATGGCCTGACTTGAATAAACGGTTACTATGCAAACCTTAAGCAATCAACTTCTGACATGCATGGTTTAGTCAGGTTTTCGTTTAGGACAAAGTAATACCCCGGAGACAAAGTTACCAGTATTTACGGTAGCAATTTAAATCGTATATTTTTTTGGTTCATTGAAGTTTAAAAATGAATTTTAATATACTTATTAATGTTAATTTAAATAAATTGCCGATGTTATCTATAGAATTTGAATTGGGTTTATTTTATAAAATATGTAAATGAATTTAAAAAAAAAATATTTTAATTAATTTGGACATTTATAAAAAAATAATAAAATTGAAATGTAGGATTTTTTTTAAAAAATTAGCAATTTAGATTGTGAATGGGGAAGTCATATAAACTTAGAAGTTTTTAAATGTATGTTAAATAAACGACATGTTTGACTTAAAATATACCGTTTTTTTTTTAATTCTAATAATTTTTTTGTTTATTTTCTAGAGAGTTTTTTAAAAAATATAAATTTACTACATTGTTAAAAATTTAGTACGACCTTGCAAAAAAATTTGGTACTCATTTAGCTACAACCATTATTTGGTGCTTATTTTCACCATGTTATGGTGCTACCGCGGATACCATTTACCAGCAAAACGTTGCACCAACACCAGGTATTTCCGCTACACCATTTTATGGTGAAACGTTGAACCAAAATTCGCGTTTTCACTACCCTATATTATGGTAAAACGACTGTATAATTTATTGGATGTTCTAGACAATTTTCTAGTATTTTTGTAGCGAAGTATAGAAAGTATAAATACATATCAAGCAATATAAATTATGAAAGTTATTTCCTAAAGTTATTTGCTGGCAACCCTCCGATCGCAAGATAACTACTTTTTTAAAAAAAAAATGTCAAGTCCACCGCACGGGATTGAACTAGCATTCCTCTGATTACCAGCTGAACGCCTTTATCTAATAGGAAACCGGGCCATAAATGAGAGAGGATTGAGGGGATTCCCCGGTTTTTAGATTCAGCGGAGGTTTTGGTTGCAGTTTAGGAGATTACGCCATTTTTTGGTAAAAACTGCACTATTCTTAATTAAGGATTTTTGGTTCAACATAGATTTCACCATAATATGGTGTAAGTTGCTGCAGAGCTCCAAATAGAGTGCAACTTTGAACTGAAGTTTTGAACAGTGTAGATTAAAGGCTGTGAATGAGATATTTCAGATTTTTTATGTAAATATCTTTATTAAAATATCTTTTATATATTTATGTTAACTAACTTTATTTGAAAAGAAAAACAGTGTTGTTAATTTTTTGCTTTTTATGACTCTAATTAATATTAAAAATGCGAGATTTGAAATAGGTTGTTTGCTTGTCTTGATGTTTTTTTTAGTTCATGTTAATTTTTATCAATTATCATGTGAAGTGATTAAATATTACTAATTGACATGAAAGAATTTATATTTTATTCAAAGAATCAGGACGCTAAATATGTAGTTTATTAGTTTTTAAAAGTTTTACTTTCAAGAGTTGTTTGTTTCGCTTATCTTATTATAATATATACATTTGATTAAATGAACTTGAAATATCCTTGACATTTCAAAGAAAATTACTTTATTCATAGTTTTTAAGTGCGTATATGAATATTTATATAAGCAAGAACCTAAATTGATAGTTCGCTATTTTGAATAAATTTAAATAAACGGAAATAATTTAAATATTAATTGCGATCATTGAATTAAATTTATGTTAAATATACCTAATTAGATAAAAAATCGTTTTTACTTTTTTTTATTAATTTCCATAGATATAGAAGCAAATTTATAAATTTAACTGAATATTCTTTTTAAAAAAATTTCAAAATGTTAATTATTTAAGTTATATATGGAAAATTATTAAATGTATTTGACATATATGACTAATTAAAATAAAAAGTATATGTGACATTTATAAAAGCGAAAACCCTATATATGATTCATAAGTTTTTTTAGACTTTGAGTTAAATTAAAAATTTAATTACATTTTGATTACTTTTATTATTTCTACATGTGTACACATTCCATGAGTTTGACTTTTTAACAAAAATGTCTGACTCAATGTGTGCATTTGTGAAAAACAATTTAAAAACCGAATTCAAATAATATACAAAAATTATTTACTTCATGAAACGTGTAGTTGGCGTAAAAATAAATGTAATCATTCTCATAGTCAACCGGCTGTCAGTGCAGAGTTTTACTTGTTTTAGGTGTTATACGGATATAAAATACACTTTTTGAAATTGGGGTACATATGTCATGTAAATATGTCATATATTTTATGTGCCTTAGTTTCGTAAAAAACTATACAAATTTAAAGTGGAGGACTGTGGCGCTGGAAACAACTTTCATTAAAATACACCTGTGTTTAGATTGAGAACAATCGAAAGTTATTTTTTACGTAATACCGAGGTCATTTTCATCAGGAATTGTTAAATCATTTAAGTTATTCATATAACTTTTTGTATTAAATTTAATAAAAGAAAGATAAATGTCGATTTTAGATTTTAGGATATATATTTCTATAATTTTTTTCTTCTATAAAGTATTATATTTATTTTGGTGTATAATGAAACATTTTATAAAATTTGTATTAATATTGGACTTTATAAATAATATGAAAAAATAATATAAATATTTCTTCTAAAACATAAGTTTTAAACTTTACGATTCACAAAACCATGATCTTAATTAAAAAATAATAAATGTTCGGATTTCGTATGATAATTTACCATTTTTTATAACTTTTTGAAATAGTTTAAAAACTGGATAAATATATTTTAATAATTTGAAATCCATATTAATTCCCTATTACATAAGAAATTGAAGTTTATTTTAAACTTAGAAAATTTAATATATTTTAGTAAATATTTAAAAACATTTTTTAATTAGTTCTTTTGCATTTATTTCAGCTTGTAGCTACTAAAATTAATATCTGTCAAATGTTTGTTGAATTATGTTTATTTCTTGTTTAGTAATTTGAAATTTTTGGATCGATTCCGGGTAAATCTTGGTTGTTGAAAGTGATTTATAAAGGCAGCTTATGTAGGCAAGCAACTGCTTTTTTATCCATTGTACTTATTTTGGATTACGTCTTTTTCAAAAATGAGACTTACGTATTCGGAGCTATAATAAGCATCGAATGCACTCAAAAATGAGTACATTTTATTTATTTCTGAATACATATTTTTAACAGTGTAGTTCCTACACAATTGTTTAAAAACTAATTACTTTAATAACTTCCACAAGCTTTTCATTAGCTTATAGTTTCATTATATGTTTAAACTATTAACTTTATGTAGTTGTTCAAAATAAAGGGTTTTTTACTCTTTTGTGAAATATATTTTACATACGAACTGTAAGTTTCGAATTGAAAATAGCAAAAGAAATATATCTATTTAATTTATATCCGGTTTGTCAAATATGTATCCAGTTTTTATAAATGACATCATTAAATAAAAAAAATAGTTTAAGTAGTTACTTTAACTAAAATATTATTTACGTCTTTGTTATTTGAATGTACCACATAGAGAAAGGTATTTAAAAATATCTAGTGTTTTATCATAAAACACGAATATCTCTAAATATATTCTTTTGGGAAAACATTTTATCTAATTTCATATTAATTTTACCAGAATTCTCCATGTACATTCAATTTGTTATGAATTCTTTTACCTTTACCGAAACGATCAAAATAGTGTTCGGTTTTTTACGCCAACTTTTGTTTGTTTTAGAAGAATGGGGTTGTTTTCGATTTTAGTATTGACCGATTTCCCTTTCTCAATCTGCGGGAAAATTGAGGACATGTTTTTAGGGTGAAACACGGAAGGGTACAAGACAACTCTTTCGTGTTCCTGTTTATTTATTTCTAGAAGTCCATTAAGCCACGAAAACACACAATAAAAACTCGACTTCGGTGATTTGTCCAAGCTTTGGTGTGAAAAGCTGAATTATCTCGATTAAACCGTACCTTTGTTTACGCTAAGTTTTATAAATATCAAAATCTCTTTTTTTTTCCGAACTTTATCCGTTGAGAAAACATTAGTTGGTGATAAGTATATTATCACTAACGATCAGAAAGGTTTTATCACCTTCAATTATGGTTAATAAAATTATAATATTACGTCATATTAAATTATAAGATTTTACTTTGGGATTCAATAAGTTTACATCTGTTTCTAACATTCTAATTTTTTTTTAATAATCATGTTCTTTCAAATTGATTTAAACTCACCTGCAGTTTAAATATCTGCATTTTGTTCCTTTGCACTCCAAGAACACTTTGCGATTTGTGTTCTTTCTATAGAACAGTTATTCCTCTTTATGTTCTCTTCCACAGATTTTTGTTATACTCAGAAAGAGAAAAAAAATCCTAATCTGTTTTGCAAGAGAACAAGTTGAAAAAAAGATTGATGTTCTAAACACAAGATCATGCTGTTCTCGTTTATTTTAAAGAACAGGGAACAAAATAACTGGTCGTTATGTTGGCGCCTGAGAGACGACATCGGAGTGCAAAAGGTTAAAGATATATACCTATTATCCATTTGAGGAATACATGAAAATAAAGAAGAGTATTGCAAGTTATAAAAAATTTAAAATATACTTTACACAACAAAATATTTTTTAAAAAATAATTCGGGTAAAAAAAAAACTACATATACTAATAAGTGTATTATATTTGTCTTTGAGTTTATGTAGGATTGAATATCCCTAATCGTGACATGCAATCGTAACACTAATCGTGACATGATGATATTATACTTATTTCTTATGTGGGCGATTGTAAAAACTACCAATCATCGATGTGAGAAATACACGTCAAAAACTGTGTTTTATTTAATGTAATTGTTTATTGTTTATCCCAGTATATAAAGTATTTCCTTAACTTTACTGCTCAAATTACTAACGTATTTAATTGTTTTACCAATCAAAAAATAATCGAACTAGTCACGTGACCTTCACATACTTGAATACTCAGTCACACCAAGTACACGACACATTCACTCAAGCAATATAACATCCACTACCCTTGAGCGATCCCTAGCGGTCATTCAAAACTTTGAATTGTCCAATGAAAACCGTTAGTGGTATCTTGTCTGTCTTACAAGTAGGTGAGATTAAGCTTCTGGGGAGCTGTGACAACTCCTGTCGCATTTCGTCGCTTAAGCTGTAATACCAGGTAAGATCAATGTTACAACATTGGACGATTCCTTGTTCAGATCTAATGAGGAGCATGTAACAAACATGACCCATGGATGATGGGAAAGGGAATAGAAGATTTTCGGCACGTGTTGTTTATGTATTCAGTTAGCGACACAAAAGGCAATTGCTTGTTGCCTGAAAAAGGGGTAGCCAAATCGCTACCCCATTCGCTCCAATTGTCGCTTTTCTTGACACTTAAAATAGGGAAGCAGTTGAACAGAAAAGTACAAAAGTTGCAATCCAGAAGATTGTTGCTTGAAGCAAGTTTTTTTCCATAAGCGTCCCAAAGGTAATGGACGTCAAGGGTAGGGTACTGGATGTTATGGTACTTAAGTGAGTGTGAAGTAGTGTGACTTTTATATATATATATATATATATATATATATAAAAGTCTTTTTTATATATATATATATATATATATATATATATATATATATATATATATATATATATATATATATATATATATATATATATATATATATATATATCCCCAGATTATAGAGCCTCAGTTGCTCAGTGAATAAGGCGTTCAGCTACTAATCAGAAGATTGGTGGTTCGAATCCGTGCAATGGACATGACAAGGCAAAGTAAAAAAGTAGGAATCTTGCGATCGGAGGGTTGCCAGCTTCGCTACGAAAACACTAGAAAGTCGTCCAGAACATCCAACAAATTATACTGGCGTGTATACGGGACTGGTGCACGATACATCTGATCAGGGTCCTATTGAGGTTGCGTCGGGTGCCAGCTCAGGTGTTGACCTCGTCATCTGACCATGGTTCAAAAATACGAGGCATCGTTCCCGGGTCTTTCCTTCGAGATAGGCCCCGAACCGTCGCCAATAGCCCACTGTGCAGCTCCAGTGCGACGTTAATTAAACAAACCAAACCCCAGATTATAATATTTTTATAATGTAAGGGAGACCCGAGCCCCAAATCTTAATTATTTTATTAATGAATTCAGCCTTTATACCTTTTTTTTGCATTATTAGAATATATTTTTCTGAACAATAATCAAAAACAAAAATAATATTTTTGTTTGCGTTTTAAAAGCTTAAATCTTTTTTTTTTTTAAACACTACTCCTTCACCTATTTTTAATGTTTTCTTGAAAAAAAATAAAATGATTAAATAACTGAACAAAAAAATTCATTCATCGAAAACTTATTTTAATTTCAAATCTTTAAAAAATATTAAAAAAAAATTATGTTTATTGATTCGTAAAAAAATAATTTATAACTTAATTTAAAAAATGTATTCTTCATAAATTTATATAACAAATATTAAAGCTTCAAAAACTACTAACAGTTCAGTTTTTTTAAATTAACTTTTTCAAAATCCTTAGCATTTGAAATGTGGCCAACATTCAAAAAATATTTTCAGTAAATAACGAATTATGTAAATATCTTATCTATGTTAATATCTTAAGTATGTATATAATCGTTTTTATGGGAAAAAAATTAGCAATTTTTTCTGAATTTGGGGCTTGGGAAATTAAAGATAATTTAATTTAAGGTGTACGATCGCTCTTGAACATTTTATTTTATTTATAAAACTTAAAAATCTAGTTTTCCATGTATGAAAACACCTTAAAAAACTGTGATGATTCCTTATGAAAAACTTGTATAAAGTCAAAGGCTAATTAGCATATTTTATCAAATATGATTACGCAAGTTGTAATTGTCCTAGAAGCACAATTTTTGTTGAAAATTACTCGCAGTATCTCTTTTAGTCTTTCGACCCTCCAAAACGTTTATAGAATTTAAATATTTTTTTAAAAATAATTTTTTACCTCGATTGTCCCTGAAAACCCCATTTTTTCACAAATTTTTCTACTTAAATATTTTATTAAAATTTATTTTAACGAATCATTATAATGTAGGGTCATAACATCTCACAACTAATATAAAGTTGAATGAAAAAATAATATTCTCAAAAAGTTTAAGCTAACTTGAGTTATCATGTTTGGAATGAAGGGACATATGGTGAAAATACAGTTCTTAAAAAAATTGAGTGTAAAGTTCACAAAAATATATTCCGATTACAAGCGGGGACCTAGAATAACTCTTTGTAAATAAAAAAGTTTCGGTTGGTAAGAAAGAATGGAATATTTATTCAATATTGGTATCATCGGAAAGATAATGAATTGGGGGGGGGGGGGGGGGGGATACCATAGAATACAAAAATGTGATATTTCTGGCCATTTTTTTTCTAGTGTGTATGTACACCTTAATCTCTTGAATCATGTTTATTTCAAACATTCCAGTCATCTTATCATACATTCACACAGAAATTTCCGACCTCAATCTTTTGTTTACGATATGCAAACTAAAAATCATCCCGAGATGATTTGCAGAAAAACCCATTCCCCGGCATCTATCACTCCGTCTCTGCAAAAATTCCTCGCAAACGATTTTCGTATGAGCTCCAGTTGTTATCGGCGATCCCTCATATCGCTGCCGCTACCCTCTCCCCCTTCGTGCGTTTTTATTATTGATTTTGTAATCCCGTTTCCAGGAAAGAAACATTTCTTGGAGCTGCGAATGACTGGGATTTCTTCCTGCGAATGACTGGGATTTCTTCCTGCGAATGGAAACATAAAAGTCCATTTCTCTTACGGATTGCGGAAAGTTAAATAAGTGAAGTAACGGATCTCGGTAATCTATGTTTAAACTACAGATGATGCTTGTAAATACCGGAGGAAATATTCTCCAATCCGTTCAGAGATGGAATGTGAAAAATTGAAGTTAATGCGAGAGTTATACTTCAGAATGGGTATTGTGTTAGTGTAAAACGTGATTTTACTATGGATTTTTCTGTGAAGGTATATATATATATATATATATATATATATATATATATATATATATATGGTGCGTTCCATAAGTAATGCGACCAAATTCATAAAAAAATCATTTATTGGACATATTCGTACAATTAATTAAAAATCTTCAAAATAGCTCCCTCCTGCGTCGATACATTTATGGAGGCGGTGTTTCCAGGCCTGGAAGGCCTTCTCCGGGAGGTCCTTTAGAGTCGATGTAACATGAGCCTGGATGTTTTCAATCGTGTCCCAATGTTTTCCTTTCAGGATTCCTTTTATGCGAGGAAACAAAAAAAGTATGGGGGAGTCAGGTCAGGACTGTAGGAAGGCTGGGGAACCAGTGGAGTATGGGTTCTGGCCAGGAAATTGTTGACAACGAAGGCGCTGTGGCTTGGCGCGTTCGTGATGAAGTTTCCATGCGTCCTTGATGTCACTTCGGCAGTGCGAGACCCTCCTTTTCAGCCTTTTGAGCACTTCGAAGTAAAAAGCTGCGTTTACAGTGGTCCCGGTAGGTACGAATTCGCGTTGGACAATGCCTTTGACATCAAAGAAGACAATGTGCATTGTTTTGATCCTGGACTTGATCATGCCTCCTTGAACTGCTTGTGCCATCTGTGAACTTGTGATTTGGACAAACTATCACTCCCAAAAGCATGCTGAATTAATAGAAACGTTTTGGTGGCGGACTTTCCAAGTTTAACGCAACATTTGATAGCGTAACATTGCTCCATCCATGTTCCATTAAGCTCAAAACGGGCTTTAGAGAACACATGCCCTGTCTTTCCGGAAGCTTGGAGCCGACTGAGAATGGGTGTGTTATGAAGCTAATAACTCCCTCCACCTAGCCTAGCAGATTAGAGGGCGCTGCAGTGGTCTCGTGAGAAAAAAATTGGTAGCATTATTTATGGAACGCATCATGTATATATATGTAAGATATTTTATGACTCTTCTCCCCACTTTAAAAGTATACCATTACTTTAATTAAAACTTTCTTTAACTTTTTATATCGCCGCCTTTTCCCAGTACCAAAGCATCCAACATATTTCATCTCGTAATGAAATATCCCACTCATAGATTTCGGATGAGTCAGCATTCCACATGTGACTGATTTCCCACCCGCGCAACTTCGAAAAATTTCAATCGAAACCTCAAAATGCGAAGTGAAACTTCGATGAACCAATCAGAGGTATCCAGAGTGCATTCTCTTTCTCAAAGGTATCCGTCTTGTATATAGGATTCACGATGTAACCTCGAAGCTGTGAGGTCGTGCTCTGAAGTCTGAGTAATAAAGGTTTTGAACCTAAATTTCGGCACTTATTTTTATACCTACATGATTGAACCTCACTCAAAATCATAACAACGACTGCCCCTTTATTAAGGCCTCATTAAGGGGACCTTGCAGTTTGCAACGAATAAAAATGTTTAATAAGATAAAACTCATCTTAAAGAGCATTGCGTTAAGAATAATAAAATACAAATGCAACGTTAAAATACGCAATAAAAATCCGTGAGTTCTAGACATGTTTCGGGAGATACATCTCCCTTCATCAGCAGAAATAAAAATACCTTTTTCATTTCTGCTGATGAAGGGAGATGTATCACCCGAAACATGTCTAGATTTTATGTATTTTTATTGCATATTTTAACGTTGCATTTGTATTTTAATAAAAATGTATAATATTGTATAAGTACAAAAAGCAGTGCAACTACAAAAGTATTAATTTAATTGGAATAAAATTTTGTATTCATGTGGAAAGAACAATATTTAACAAGATTCAATCACAATATTTCTTACATTTAGTATACTTTTCATGAAAAAAGTGATTTTATAACTGTAGGTACACTATGCAGAACACACTTTTCGAAAATATTTTTTAATATACAATCACCAACTTTTATTTTTATGTAGAATACATTGTAATTAAACTACTGAACCAAATTTTAATTTTGGATTTTTAATTTTTTTTTTTTTTAATTTAGGAAAAATTACAGTTTTTTTTTTTTTTAAATGGAGTATTTTTGTTTACTTTTCGACTAATATTTTCACACATATATTTTTTTTATTCCAGTAAAACAACTAAAATATAGGTTTAAAATATATATTTTACACTACAGTAATGGTACATAAAATTTGTAACTGCACAGTCACCTTAAATTCGAGTTTTTAGGATAATTTTCTAGTATTTTACAAGTCATAATGTTATCTTACTTTTTTTGTATTAATTTGTTTTTTAAATATGTTTTAAATATCTGTATTATGTTTCTTGTTTTGTGGACACGAATGCTCTTTACCTTTGTTTTATTATTTACTTCTAAGTATTTAGTTCGGCTTTTCATTGCATGTGAAACGTAAGTAACTGCATTCAATTTAACTACTACCTGTTACCCGTGGTTTCACACGCGTTACAAAACATTTTACCCCATTGATTCGATCCTTTCGTTTATTTCTTCTCTTTTAGTATCTCCAAGGCAAAATAACTGGTATATTGTTCAGACATCTCGGGGTACATCTCTGAATGTTAGCTTAATGTCGTTTAAAAGAATAATTTCATTAAAAAAACATATTTAAAAAACACAATGTCTAGCTTGAGCGATCTTTTGTAGCTTGATCGGTAGCACACAGGACTTCTGAGCATTAGTTTGTGTGTTAAGAATCCCAGGCCGGGCAACTCATTTTTTTTCCCGTGCATGTACCTTAACGAATCCCCCATCAACGCCGAGCCAAACAGATAAAAATTATATATATATATATATATATATATATATATATATATATATATATATATATATATATATATATATATATATATATATCATATGCACTATTAATTATCCAATAAATGAATGTATTATATAATACGTGCGTTACACCCAGATCCCTTGAATTCAAATCTAGCCATTATATTAAAATAAACTAGCAAGCAAATAGCAATAGATTGATTTACGTATTTCATTCAACGACCGAACTATTAATTGACAAATATTTCATCTGCTATTGTTTTTCCAGTGAATTTTTGTTACTACAGGTGAAAGTAATTAACATAAAGTACAATACCTTATTCTTTTTTCTTGGATGGTGAATAGTCATTATTATTTCGTTTTTTGTTCTTTTCGTAATGGATTTCGATTAGTCCGCGAAAATGTCTGACTCGTACGGCTGAAGCTTAATGACGGGACGGTTCTATTTCACTCGTTAAAAGGGCTTTTTTATTATTCGTTCTAATTTCAAAATGTTCGAAAGTCTACAAAAAATATCCTTTTTAGTGTTTTTCAAAACATATTTGGCATGTTCTCACTTAACTTCCATTTATTTCAAGTAAAAATTTAAAAATAATGTTTGCGACATCTGAAAACATTATTTTTACAGCTGTTTTTACATAACGTTAATTGTATATATGCTATAATTTTAAGTTGCGATATAAAAATATCAACGGACCCCTTGGTTATGTTACTTTATTCTTTTTCATTTTAAAGAACAGAGGAAAAATAACGAAGTGTTATTTGGGTGACTTAAAAAGGCGACTCTTGAGTACAAAGAGTTCATAAAATATGCCAATACCCTAGTGATAGCCTTAAATGGAATTAGTTAAATAGTGAGCTAACGAAGGAAATAAATAAAAAGAATTTATCTTTTATTTATTACAAAAAATATTATTTTAGTTTTTTCGCAAGTTCTCACTTAAATTCCATCCAAATAAAATACAAATTTAAAAATAATTTGCTTCAACATATAAAAAAAATATTATTTTTACAGCTAATTTTCAATAACGTTAATTGTATCTATGCTATAGTTTTAATTACGATGTTAAAAAAATATTAGAATGAACAACCCCAATTAACTTTCTTTTTTCGATGGTTGATAAATACTTACGAAATATCATTTTACACTCTCGAGGAACATGTTCGGTATTTTCGTTATTTTTATGGAACAGGTACAGCTCCTTCCTGTTCTTTTTAAACTGTGGTATATATATTCTTTAGCGTATTTTTCTTACGTTTAGTATGGATAATTATAAAATAAAAGTTATATATGAAGCCGAATATTAGTCTTAGTATGCCAAAACAGTTTAGTAGTTTTTATGATATTTAGCAAACGTTTTTTTAAAAAAGGCAAAACTGTGATTCTAAGGAATTTCTATCTGAAGAAAATGTTTGATCACCAACGCGTATTTGGTGCTTTTAGATGACAAAAGAATATCTATTAACCCATTTCACTCCGATGTCGCTTCTCAGGCGCCAACATAACGACTTGTTCTTTTGGTTCCCTGTTCTTTAAAATAAACGATAACGACGTGATCTTATGTTTAAAAAACTTCGATTTTTTTTTCAAATTGTTCTCTTGCAGATCCGAAACATATTACGATTTTCTCCCCTCTATGATCATAAAAAATTGTGTGTAAAAGAACAGAAAGAGGAATAACTGTTCCGTGGAAAGAACGCAATGTCAAAGATGTTCGCAATGGGAGTGCAATGGGTTAAAGTATGTGAGAGAATAAATTTTGAATTCCAGAATATGTTATTCTCTTTTATTTTGAAGAACAGAGTAAAATAATATGTCGTTATTTTATTAACTTAAAGGCGACAAAGAGTTATTACAATATATCAATATCCAAGTGATGTCATAGTTTTAAATAGATTTATTTAAAGAACAACCTTACGAAGTAAATTAAAAGAATTTATGTTGAAGAACATGCAGTTCTCGTTCCATTTAAATAACAGGGAACAAAATAACATATCGTTATTTTGATGACCGAGATTCGAAAATCTTGAATCCTGTCCAAAGGGATTTTATAAACTATTTTCTTAACAACAAGACTAATGGCGCTTGGCGCCACAACTCAAATAATTAAATTCAGGATTTTAACCCTTTGCACTCGTAAGGCGCCTCTCAGGCACCAACATAACGACCAGTTATTTTGTTTCCCTGTTCTTTAAAATAAACGAGAACAGCAGGATATTGTGTTTAGAACATCAATCTTTTTCGCAACTTGTTCTCTTGCAAATACAAAACAGATTAGGATTTTTTTCCCTTTATGATTATAAAAAAAAATATGTGGAAAAGAACGTAAAGAGGAATAGCTGTTCCATAGAAAGAACACAAATCGCAAAGTGTTCGCGGAGTCCAAAGTGTTAATATTGTTACAGCTATTTTAGAAGAAATAAAAAAAATCAAACACGTGCATGTTCCACTTGCATTTGCAACATTTTCATTTTTAAGTGAGTGCTCCAAATAACATAAAACGAAGATATCCACGTACTCTTTGCTTAACATAGGTCAGGAATATTCGATCAACTATTGGTTTCAGAAACCAATAACCAATGGGGTTAAAAAAAGAACTTCTGAAAGGCATACAAGTTTGACAGAAGAATCGTGCACGTACGTCACGAACAACGACTTTTTCGTGCTTTTCGGTTACTGACTGATTATTGAATTATCGATCTACTTTATTCCTTTGAAAAATCACTTTTGACTGTGACTTTGACTGGGGGATTGTGTTGGGAACAATCAGACAAATGTATTATTCGCTTGATTATTCTCAACTCAAATGAAAGCCTAATGGGAAAAAGATGGTTATTACAGTTTTCTGCTACCCTTTATGTAAATCCACGCTGCAAAAAAAAGTTTGATTATAAAAGTTATTACTAAAGAATATCACAACTTATCTTCGCAACCAAACAACTTAGAGCGTCATTTTTATATCATTGTAAAGATAGCACATTCTCAAATTTCCTTTGATTGGCAAGATATGCCGCTAGGGACTTTTTTAATTAAACTTTCGATTAGAAGTTTTTGCAGTCACTTTATATACCCGATACTCCGAGCTCCAGTGATTACTTTAGCCTGACTGGTAGAGTACCGGACTATCATGCAGAAGGTACTCGGTTCGATTCCGAGTGACACCCACAAAGTGCATAGTACTTTTGACATTGGTAACCTCCGAACTGCCGATCAACGCAACCTTCCAACAAACACTTGTGACGCAACGTACCAACAAACACTTATGACGTCACATAAAATCAACCACAGCAATTTCAACCACTGCTCACACTTCGAGCATGAATGGACTGTACTAGAGCGAATATGATGTCATCATCGTGAGGAAAACATTTCAGACCTGATGGCACCAGACACGTGACTTCCTTTCAAAATTTATGAATGAAAAAACGTTCGCGATTGATTTGTGATTTGGAAATAATAGTAAATATGTTACTTCATAAAGTACAGGATATTTTTATGAATGAACTAGAAAATATTTATGAAAGGATGACGTAATAAACCAAGTGGCTGAGGCCATACATGTTGGCCTCACTTTGATCTTAGCGAGATTATAACCTTACGATTTCTCTACTATGAAAGATTCATGCTCGAAGTTCACACGTGATAAAATTTCACGGGCAAGTGGAATTGTTTATTTTCTCGATGCTAAGAAAATGTCGTCCAGTAATTTTGATTTCTGTAACAGATTTATAGCTCACAATTATGTGATGTGTGTGATTCATAATTTTCCGAATTCTATCATTCGTTTAGACAATATGCGATGATAAAACACTGATCTATTATTCTGGTCAAATACACATACTATCCTACTGCTGAAAAAATTAATGTCTGTGAATATATATGTTACAATAACTACATTTTATATTCAATTTACTAATGTTCGTTGAACGTGAAAGATAAGTCACCGTTAACACTTAACTGTCGAAATATAGAATTTTTCAGTGTTGGGTTCCTTTCAAATTATTTTTCAAAAAGAATCTAACAATTTTCATATATTTACTATTTGAAAATACTTTTAAGTATTGTTGAGATTAATAAAAGTGAAATACGCTTAAAAATTGCCAATAATCAAAATAGATGTATTTTGTACTTATGTTACCTTTTACAAATTCATGTGACTGTTTTTTAGGGATAAGCAAAAATTCGAATTTGTAAGTTGGTTTTTACTGTAGGGGAGTTTAAATTTATATATACAACAAATTATTTATAAAAATCATATTTTTTTTTATATTTTAATAGATGAGATTAGTAGAATTTCCTCGAATTCTCTTACATAAAAAATTGTATTAAAATATAATTTATAAACTTTTAATTTTGTATATTGCTGGGAAAATCCACAATACTCTAACGGGTATATACGTTGAAATCCCTTATATGGTAAACATTATTTAAATAGTCCTATTCATGATAGTGGAACTATTATTAATGGTTGTCCTATTAATATGTGGTTTTATTAATGATTCTATTAATGTTGGTGCTTCTATTAATGATGGTGTTCCTAATTATGAAGGTGGTCCTATTAAAGAAGGTGGTATTTATTATGAAGGTGGTCCTATTAATGATGGTGGTCTAAATATATATTGGTGGTCCTTTTCATGACATATTAATTTCCAATTAATAGGCCATTCCTATTAATAACTAATTAATAGGTAATTTCTATTAATGAATAATTAATAGGCCATTCCTATTAATGACTAATTAATAGGCCATTCGTTTTAATGACTAATTAATTGGTCATTCCTATTCATGACTAATTAATAGGCCGTTTCTATTAATGACTAATTAATAGGTCATTTCTATTAATGGTCCTATTAATGATAGGGGTTATTATTATGGAGGTAGTCCTATTAATGGTGGTGGTCCTTATTATGAAGGTAGTCCTATTAATGATGGATGTAATAATTATGATGGTAGTCATATTAATGAGCATATAATAGGTTATTCCTATTCCCATTAATGGGTAATTTCTATTCCAATTAATGGGTCATTTCTATTAATGGTCTTTTTAATGACTATTAAATAATTTTTAAACCCTTTAAAGGATGCGAAAGTGTGTATTCTTAAAGGTATCGGCAAGTTTTCTTCGCAATGTACATAATATTAAATTTTATTAAAATATCTCTACTTTGAAACAAATTTTTTCAAATGTAAACAAATGGGAGAAATTTTGGATTTATTCTCTACTAAAATAAATAAAAAACATTATTTTGTCAAAAAAAAAAAGAACCTACTTGTAAATTTAAATATAAAGACTCCTATAGTGAAAACACAGTTTCGATATTTTGTTCATGCCTCGGATAGAAAGAATGTTAATCAAATCAATGCAGTAGAATCAGATAAACATGCCAGCTGAAAGTTGTGATCTAGATCGAGTGAAAATCAATCTTATGTGCGGATTTTGATAAAGAATAAAAAACACTTTGTGTTACAAAACAAATATTTATCATTCTAGATTTATAATAATAGTTTTAAAATGTTATAAATGAAATAATGGTGTTCTATTTATTCCATTTTTTGTTCTTTTCCGCAAACCCTTTAGTAGAATCTTTCCACAGAAAGTTAAATGGAATAGTTTTTTTTTATCCCAGTATCAAAACACTCGATCTTTCCGTTTCGTGCAGGTCAAGCTTTCAGCGCAGCTTAGCAATTACATTTTCTTGTTTACGCTTATTTTCCCATGCGTTTTACACGCGAGGATTTCTTTATCTGTGCAGAGAATGTAATATAAATTTCTTCGGGAAACGTTCTATCAATAAATTACGAGTCTCGTCGTGAATGCATTGGAGCAGAAATTCAGTTCAATGTTTGCGGAACTTTTTGACATAAAAGGCTATTTTTGTGTAATATTATTATGGATAAAATACTAAATAATCATACAAATAAATAAAACAGACTTACAGATTCGTTGAGAGACAGATGGTATAGCTCCGAACTCGGTTTGACTCCCAACATGTGTGTAGCGATCTGATAATTCGTACTTCGTCATTCAGATGGTGCACGTTAAATCTACAAAATAATTCGACTTACTTAAATTTGAATACTTCATCGCTCAGTTACGATGCAATTATACTAAAGAAAAACGAGTGCGTTCATGTACTCATTTTTAGGCATCTTTTGTTTTACGGTGTGATGATTATATATTGAATTTTCAAATCAGAGAACTTACATTTATTCTTAAAGTTAAAAATAGAAAAGGTTTTAAAGAAAAAAACTTGTTAAAAGACACAGACGAAAAAGAACCAACATACCTGTACTGTAGAAATGTAATTATTAATTTTAAAATTACTACTTTGAGCTAAGTTTCAACAACGTTTTCCCCTAAAAGCAAATTAGATTAGATTTTTGTTTAGTGAAGTAATTTAAAGTTTTAATTAATTTTTTTCTTTCTCATCGTGGCTTCGGTAACGAAATAATTAGGAAAGTAATAATGATAAAAGTCACTGACCTTACAGACAAACTGATTTTTTAGTCATAAAAATAAAAATGTGGATAATTGTATACCATAAAGCATAAGTGTTTACTAGGAAAGTATGGAAAATGTGTTTCAAGAAATATTAATTTATCTACTTAGCCGGTTTAATGTTTAAAATGTTTATCATATATTAAATTAAATAATGGTGATGATTTGTTTAAATTTTATTTGTTTATCTACGTAAGAAAGTTATATTTGTGTTTGGTTACGTCACTTTAAAAACTATTTAATCTCTTAAAAGATATAATATTATGGGTATGTATTTTAATTGCAATACAATGGTAATCTTCAAGAGTGTAGTTTTATAAAAAACAAAACAATTAAAATACACATGGGAGGATTGTGGGAAACAGGATCAACTTTATTTGGGCTTAGAACCTGTACACTGTTAAGAATTTCAGTTCAACGTTGCACCATATCTTGGCGCTCTTTAGTAACTTATAACAGATTATGGTGCAATCTACGTTGAACCAAAAATCCTTGAACGAGAATAGTGCAGCTTTCATCAAAAGATGGTGCAATATCCTAAACTGCAACCGAAACCTTCGCTGAATATACAAACCGGAGAATCCCCTTAATCCTCTTCCCACTGGGTAAAGGCGTTCAGCTTGTAATCATATGATTGCTAGTTCGAGCCCATGCGGTGGACTGGACAAAAAAAAGTAACAAAGTAGTGATCTTGCGTTCGGAGGGTTGTGCCAGCTTCACTACAAAAATACTAGAAAATCGCCCAGACAACAAAACAAATTATACCGGCGTTTCACCATAATATGGGGTAGCGAAAGCGCGAATTTTGTTTCAACGTTTTACCGTAAAATAGTGAAGCGAAAATATGAGCTTGGTGTAACGTTTCACCACTAAAGGGTATCCGTAGTAGCACCATAAAATGGTCAAACTAAGCATCAATGGTTGAAGCTAAGTGGGTAAAAAATGTTGGTGCAAGGTCGTACTTAATTTTTAACATTGTAGTTAGTCATCATTATTTATACTACAATTTATTCTTGAACATAAATAATACTAACTTCAAATAAATATTATACTTTAGTTAACGTTAGTAATAAAAATCATACATTATTGCGGTGCCTATAAAAAAATGGACTGTTATTATGATTATTATCTTTAGTAACTGACACGTCACAAGTAAAGTAATGAATTAGTTTATATTGTAGCTGATCCTCTAAACGGTTTGGACGTATGTCGTCATCTTTATTTTATCCAAAAATACACATAGTTTTTAAATTCTTCATAAAAATACTCTACATTGAAACATCTTTCAAATCTAAGAGCATTGGGGAATACTTTAAAAGCTACATCTATAAGAAGTATTTCAATCTAAAAACAAATATTAAATACATATATTTAAAATATAAAGTAAACTATATTGCAGTGAAAACAATTTTAAAATCTTGATACACTTTTCTTCTAGCTTATATTAGAAGATGGAAAAATTTACTTTTCAAAGTATGTGTTTTTACACTTCACAGTAACTCTGTCTCGTAAATAATATGTGTCGTCGGTTGATCGTAATTTGAAAGTTGTATTTTTTTAAATAGCAACAGAATTAATATACATTTTAAACTATATTAGAGGAAATGGCTTTTAAAACTATGTCCGTTCCCCCTCCCTCCTCCTCTCTTCCTCAATACTTCCATGTTACAAGAAATACAGCGACGAATTACTTTTCCTCAGATTGTTAAAGCATTTAGTCTTCTTTTCTTGCCCGAATTTTTATTTAGAACGACTATACACTATACAGACAAAATATTAGAGAAATCCTAACAAAATTCACACGCGCATCAGTTACGGAAGTTTGGCGTTAAATGAATATCTCAAAGCGTCATAATCCATTTAACATTACCCCGTCACATCCAAGTTCCCGTCACATACCTACTTAAGCACTACAACTTCCATGACATCTGGATCGACCCCTAGCGGTCAACAACAACTTCGAATACTTCGAAGAATAACATTAGGCGATCTTAAGAATGTGTAAGCTTTAATGTTCCCTTCCCCATGATTAAAATAGTTATATATAACGATAGCACAAATTAAAGATTATATATATTAATTCTTGAGCTATATTTATGGCAAATGCCACCTAATATGAGTTAAATAGTAAACATATGTGATATTTCTGGTATGAATAAATTTTCAAATAATATTAAGGCGATAAATTTGTTTTCTTTAATTATAATAATTAAACCTAAAATTTATGTTTAATTATTATGTTATTTATAAGTTGTGAAACATAAAAATTTTTTTGGAGTATAATTATTCTGAATGGAAATTAAAATGAAATTTTGAATAACGTCATGTCACTGCACTACAATGTAAATAAATACTTATCCGGAATATAAATATTATTAATATATAACAGTGCAGTATAAACGTGCTAAAATGCATCGCAATTTTGCAATGAAAAGAGCTAATGAAAATAAATAAAATTTTAAAAATTAAAATATTTTTTCACTATTTAAAAAATATAAACATCTAACAATGTAACTAGAAAGAAAGTCTTATATAAATTACTTAACACTACAAAAAAAGAGTAATTCAAAACTATGTTAAAGAAATGTTGACATAAAATATCTTATGTATATAACAACAAAATGTAAAATTAAAATTATATTCTTACACCGAAGACCATTTTTAACATTTGATAGAATGAAAATTCAAAAACTAATTATAAAACGATAGGTTTTTAAACAGGATAAATAAAACTGAAATTCTCCCCTGTTGCAATACAAAAAATTATAAAATAAACATATTTCAGCCGGGTGTTTTGTCATGAAATTATTTTTTAAAAGAACGCCGTGAATGAAAATAGTTTAAAAAAGTATTTATAAATATGTGTCGTTTTTAGTTTATATTAACTTATTACATTAAGTATTGAATAATGGTTGATTTTAATTTAATAACTGAATAAAAATGTCATACTTGTATATGACAAAAAGTATATTTTTAAAGAGATTAACATCCTTTTTAATGAAATGCAAACTAAAATATATATTTAGCATGATTGACTAAGAAATTTTATTTAGATAATATTGAGAAATTTTGAAAGTATTATCACCATTTCTGTATGCTAGTAAAATATAGCCATTGTAAAAAAAATTAGGAACTGTATATTTCAAGTTTCATTCCTCAATTAAATCAGTCAATCAAAATCTAAGAAATGATAAAAAAAAACACTAAATAATAATTTTACTGTTTGAAAGTAAAATAATTTAAGAATATTTTATACATTCTAAAACCAAAAACATTTTTAGAAACATGTTTTCAGCAAATTAGTAATGTATCAATTGAATCAGAAAATAGGTTTAACGAACTATTTTCTGTTCAAATAAGGTAAACAAATAAACGCAAAAATGTCAATATATATATAAAAAAAATATTTGCAAAATACTTTAAGTTTAAATATAAAACTTAATAAAAGCTATAATTAAACATATTCGTTAGTATTTCATATTTCATGTTTATATATTCACTACTTGAAACTAATTAAAAGTATTCATAATATTATTAAAATACAAATGCAACGTTAAAATACGCAGTAAAAGTCCGTAATAATCCGGACATGGTTCGGAAGATACATCACCCTTCATCAGCGGAAAATGCAAAGTCTGTGTGTAATGAACTATAAATAAAACCCAAGCAATCTAAAATGTTGCCAAAGACCAAAAAACTAAAAAATATTACAAACGGTTGGAGTTAACTATTGTGTGCCAACAAGCGGGAAACATTGGGACCGCAAACGTTTCATTGACAACCGAATCAATATTGCTAAAAATATGAAACGCCTCCAGGAAGTCAAGTTCAACTGGAGATTTAGGTTTGCAAATTAAATGTGAGTTAGAAAAATTAAATATATGACCATGTTCCCAAGAGTGCTTGGCAATGGAGGACTTCTTTATTTCTTGTTTAACAGTATGTGCTTGGTGTTCCTTGATACGAAATGTTAATGCTCTCTTTGTTTGACCAATATATGACATGCCACATTGACATAAAATACTGTATATGCCCCAGTTATTAAGATTTTTATTTATAGTTCATTACACACAGACTTTGCATTTTCCGCTGATGAAGGGTGATGTATCTCCCGAAACATGTCCGGATTATTACGGACTTTTATTGCGTATTTTAATGTTGCATTTGTATTTTAATATTCTTAACGCAATGTTCTATAAGACGAGTTTTTATCTTATTCATAATATTATATTGTATATATAATTAAGTATACTATACTCGCGGACAACCTTAGTTGAATCTGAAGCGGAAGCTACGATATGTATAAAATATTCAATTGCTTTAGGCTCAACTTAGGTTGTCCCCGAGTATAGTAGGATATACATTTTTCAAGTTTATTCGTTTGTTTTATATAAAAAAAATCCAAGTATTTAGGAAAATATATTTTGTTTATTGTTAGGCATATCATACGAATTTATCTTTAATGATTTTCTTTGTTGTTTTCAGGTACGGGGATATGGTACCAGATACCCCAACGGGTAAAATTGTTGGCGGAGTTTGCTCTTTGAGCGGTGTACTGGTGATTGCCTTACCAGTACCTGTTATTGTTTCCAATTTTTCACGAATTTACCACCAGAGCCAAAGAGCTGACAAGAGAAAAGCACAAAAGGTAAGTATTTCCCTTCGTTACAATATCTTTCTCTAATTATGACGAGTTATGTTGTCTATGTCCTACTAACTCTCAAGGTGTTTTCGCTATTGTAAAGTAGTTTTCACCCTTTCAAAGTTTAAAATACCAATTCTATAACTGTTTTATTTAAATATTTTTTTGTTAAATCTTAATAAATGTCAAGGAGATACGCTGTGTAAGTTGTATCTCAAACCATCCCATTTGACAAATATTTTTAAAAAGAATAATTTAGTTAATTTTAAAGCTAGGTTAACCTTGTCTATCGAGACAGCTGAGTTTTCACAAACCAATTCAACCTTTTTTGAGTTCCTCACAAACCAATTCACGCTTTCTACGTTATGTTACATTCGTATAATAACGTTTTCGAGCGTGAGATGAGCGTGATGTAGAGTGATTTTAAAGAAGCTACACGACAAAAGCTAATGGCTATGCTGAAAAAGCGGATATCCGAAGACGTAAATATACGGCCTTCATCGTCAGATCATCATTGGGATATTTCTGTAACAAACCAGGCAACCGTGATAGCCCACTGATCTCTAGCTGTAACTTCTCGATAGAGCAAGATATTTTGTTGACTTGAAGCCGATGTAGAGGCAGTCATGATGTGTCCCACTTTCTTTGCTACCGCAATATTTCGTATATTTTTCAGGTTAAAATAAGCCGACGTGTATTGCTTTTGGCTGAGTTTTTTTCTATTTTCTTTTTAAACCCATTTTAAATGCAATCTGCTGATAAAATAGAAAGTCATTTGCAAGTCCAAGTCGAAATAGATGAAGAGCAAGAGCAAAAACTATTTGTTTGGCAATATAAAAACTAATTCTATAAGAAGAAAAGTAATATTTATATACATTTAGTATTTCTACAAAGCTATGGTAATAAAAAACACCACTAAATCACTTAAAAAAAATATTGGGGCACAGCATGACTGTTTTCAATTGCCTTCAACGCGCCCATAGATGAAACAAGGTTAGAACCTTCCAGCAGTTACATTTAGAGTTTAGTATGATAGCCTGGTGCGCACGGCACCGCACTGGAAATTTGATACAAATTCATTACTGTGAAGCCCAACCAAAGATTCAACGTTTTGAAGAGACTGATTAACATAAAATATGTCAAATGTAATCACGTTGTTCGTGATGTAGAAGTTTAGAGAGAGTCCGTGTTATTTGGAGGAGGTCCAAATTTTGTTTTAATGTTTCCGGGTTTATCTTTTGTGAGGAATATCTATACGTCTCTAATATAGTAATTTGAAGCTGTTGTGAGATGTTAATTCAACCTACCATATCCGAGTTATATTATTGTAAACATTGCTTTAGTACAGTAGACTCGCGATAACTCGAATTTTTCGATATCTCGAAAAAAATCAATTTCCCTGCACCTTCATTACTCATTTAATGTAATTTTATCTCTTTAATTCGAAGTTTTTCGTCGTTATTTTCAATAACTCGAAGTTTCCTCGCAACTCAAAATTTTGTTTTCCTCTTAAAATTACGGATTTTGAAGAACCTTTAGCACATATGTAATTGACACGTTCTTTTTATCAGTTCTCTTTCTTGTTGTGCGTTACTGAAAGGGGATACACAACAATGGATTCCTACCTGTGCCTCACCCTTTTGTTTGAATGTCGCCAGACTAGATTCCTGAGCTGTATCCCCTCCTCTTTAACACAGTCAGTCCAACAAAGAATATTAATGATTTATCGTCCCTCAAGCCAGCTGACGTTTTCGGTAAATTTCTTTCTTGCAACATTATACCGACCGTCCAGAAAGCAAATAACTAAAAATATAAAGACGACACTCGAACTCGACCCTTTCTCACTTTTATTTAGGCTTTCGTGTGGTGTTGATTTGTCGCTGTGAATAATGGCGACAAAACGAAAATGCAATGCACTCTCTATATAGCAGCATTTGATGAGAGATCGCTCTCAGAAGAAGAATGATAATGAAGAATGCGAACCTCTTCCAATGATAACTTTGTAAGAGGCTCTATCTTCCATAAAATCTATGTGTGTACTCATTGAATCGAGGCCGGAAATGAAAACATCAGAGATATTTCAAGCAATCGTAAATTTGGAAAATATAATTGATTCCGAAAAACTAGAAATACCCACCAAACTATTTTGGATAGAAATTTAAAATGAAATAGTGTAAGTATACTTGTATTTATTTTTACCAAAACAGCTTTTTTATAGGATTTTCGATAACTCGAATTTTCGATATCTCGAATTTTTATACACTTCCCTTCGAGTTCGAGATAACGAGAGTTGTCTGTATTTCAATGTATTGGTTATTCTATCATATTTTATAAAGGACAGCAAAGACAAAAAAAAATATGTTATTCGGTTTAACGTTACATATCGTTGGCTTAGTTGTAAAGCCACTTATATTTAAACCAAAGATTTACCATTCGTAGTTGGCGACGAAAATAAATGTTAAAACAACCTCGGTAAAAGTTTTTTCTTCTTTAGAATCCAGCACCAAGGTCACCCACATTTCGAAGTTTATCGCTTTTATTCCGTAAATCTCTGGTTTTGCGTAGTTGTACTTCTAAGACAACGAGAGGCATCCGTGGCCGAGCGGTTAAGGCGTTCAGCTACTAATCCGAGGATTGGTGGTTCGAACCCGTGCGATGGACTTGACTAAGAAAAGTAAAAAAGTAGTGATCTTGTGATGGGAAGGTTGCCAGCTTCACTACAAAATACTAGAAAAGTCGTCCAGAACATCCGCAAAAAATAACGGCGTGTATACGGGACGGGTGCACGATAAATCTGATTGGGGTCCAAAGTCCCGACGTCTATTGAAGGCGTTGGGTGCCAGTTCAGGTGTTTCCTCGTCATCTGACCATGGTTCTAAAATAACGAGGTGCATGTGTGTGTGAATGTGTATGTGTTCCCGGGTCTTTCTTTCGAGATAGACCCCGAACCGTCGCCAATAGCCCACTGTGCAGCTCTAGTGTGATGTTAATTAACCAAAAATCAAAAAATCTAAGACGACGATATTTAAAAATGAAAAATGTGCAAAATATTTGTTATAAAAACATCCAAAAATATAAAGAAAATTAAACACTCAATTTCTAGAAAATTGAAATGTTTTAATTTTAGCGTATCCTTAAGGTCCGTGGATTTTAAAAAGTGCTGTTCTAGTCATTTTATATAGATTTAAAGTTACATGGCAGTGATTCCCGATTTTTTTTCTTTAGTGTATATCCCTAACCGTCCCCAGTAGCCTTTTTTATTAGGAATATAGACAAAATTGACCCTTAAAATATTTTAAAAGATAACACCACAACCAGAAGTTTAATTACTTTTAGTATTTTACTTGTGACATTAACACTCATATAAATAGTTTTTCTGTGTGACATTAACACTCATATAAATAGTTTTTCTTTGTGACATTAACACTCATATAAATATTTTTTCTTTGTGACTTTGCGAGGCCTCCGTGGCGAAGCGGTTAAAGGCGTCAGCTGGGAATACGAAGGTTCCCGGTTCGATGCCAGACAATGGACTTGACAAAGTAAAAAGTAGTGATCTGAGGGTTACCATTTTCGCTACAAAATACTAGAAAAGTCGTCCAGAACATCCGAAAAAATTAACGGCGTGTATACGGGACTGGTGCACGATACATCTGATAGGGGTCCAAAGTCCCGACGTCTATTGAGGGCGTTGGGTGCCAGTTCAGGTGTTTCCTCGTCATCTGACCATGTCCTCAAAAATACGAGGCATCGTTCCCGGGTCTTTCCTTCGAGATAGATCCCGAACCGTCGCCAATAGCCCACTGTGCATCTCTAGTGCGACGTTAATTAATAAAACCAAACCAAATCCCTGACCCTGCGGTCCATCTTTAGGTAACCAGTAGTACAGAAACTAGAAGATCTAGCAAGACTATAGTTATTTGAAAGCTTTAGGATAGTTAAAGAAAGTTTCTACAAAAGATGTTCACTGCAAATACCCTAAAACCATCTTTAATATTAAATAAAAAATAACAGAATTTATGGGAAACTGATATAAATGGAAATAAAGTCATAAAATAAAATAAAAAACAATTTTCCAAGTGAAGAAGCAATTTCTACGCGATACATTAACGACTAAATTTACCGTTGCGTCTAATGTTAAACCGAGCTAGAAAATACCCGGGGTACATTATTATCTCGAAAAAGGGGATGGGGGGAGGGGTTCAATTCAGTCTTGTGATACATTCCAAGGGCAGACAACAAGTAGGGCAAAGAGATAAATTGCAGGGTAGGATAATGGCGTCGCTGGGAGGATAAAACAACAAATAAAAATGGCCGAAAGTGCGTAGCAAGAAAATAAAAGCTTGATTCGGAGGCTAATGAAAATGATATCAAAACCCTTTTGTTTGAAAGGAGTGTCTGGAGTGGACGTGACTAATGTTTGGACAAACGTACAATGTTCCAAATGACGGTAATTTATGAGAATTGTTAATGTGGAGTTGGATTTCTTTCTGGATCTGTGATTTGGTAAAATATTGTGCGAGACTTTGCAAGTGTGTATGTGCATAAGAAAAGTCTTCCGAATTAAGATTGTTGCGTAATAAATCTTGCTTTGTTCTAAATTGATAGCGTGAAGTTAATTAATTTATGTTGCAGATAAATTCAATTGTAAGATATGATATAAATTGTGAGCGAATAGGTTAGATCATATACATATTTTAGTGGCTTGACAACCAAGTGAAGTTCAAAAACTGAGTTTCGAGATAAGAGCGTTGAACACTGCAGAGCTCCAGCCAGATGAGCCCTTCAAGCATGGATACCTCATAGTAGAGAAATCATAAGGTTATAATCTCGCTAACATGAAAGTGAAGCCAACTTGAATGGCCTCAGACACATGGCTTATTACGTCGTCCATTTATAATTTTTTTTCTAGTTCATTCGTAAAAATTTCCTGTACATCATGAAGTAACACATTTACTATTATTTCCAAATCACAAGTCAATCACGAACGTTTTTTCATTCGTAAATTTTGAAAGTAAGTCACGTGTCTGGTGGCATCAGGTCTGAGATATTTGCATCACGATGATGCCATCATATTCGCTCTACTACAGTCCACTCATTCTCGAAGGATGATCCCGAGAGGCACAATGCAAGGCAAATCGGTTTAAAAGAAAAATAAGGACTAAAATAAAGTATTTAAATAAAACATAGTCTTTTTAGGTGCCGTCAATTATTACGCTACGCGTCCACTTTTTTTTTATTTAACCCAGCTAATGATCTCCTGCATGAAACCTTCAATTTAAAAATTTTAATGAAGGTTTTATGTTGACTTTTTTTGCTGGGAAGCACGTGACTGTTAACGAATTCTCCCACTTTGAACGAAAGTCATTTACTTAGATGCCTTTTTGGCCCTTTTCTGGGTTATCAGCTCATGTTTGTTTCTAATACTTGTACTGACAGAAATCAAACTAGTCTTTTATAAAATTATATAAAATCTATATAGAAAATATCCTATATAAAATTTCGGACATGTCCGAGCAGTGGAAGTTAGTGTTTTGCGTGCCACAGTCTCACTCACACAGCCAATTTTTAATTTTATTATTATAGATAAAAATCAACAAAATATCCTTCAATTCGTTAAACTGTTACTTATATATTATTTATTTATAAAATCCAAGTTTCATTAACGGCTATCTCATTTTCGAATATGTAGAATTATGTCTATTTATATACTGAAATCGATGTTCACATTTTCTAACACTCATTTGTCACAACGTTAGAAACATCACTTTAGAACTTTTTCTTTTAACAGTTATTTAGGAAAACGTGTAAGATTTTTTTTTATAACGCACTAGAAAGACATACTTTCAGATTTATGTCTAATTGACCCTTTGCGTGTAGGTCGTTAAACATGTTCGGACCAAGCATTTACCCATTTTCTCATAAAAAAAAATTACCTACCGTGTTTGTCATAGATTAATTTGTTGAAAACAGGCTCTAATGATACTTTAGGGAAATGATTGTATTTGCGTTGACGGAAAAGTTAAAAGATACATTGTGGCTAGCGTGAAAATTTGAAAACTGCTCAGAATCAAAATGGATTTAAGTATACTGAAATTTTATGATGAAGTTAAGTGTTGCATAAAAATTGTTGTTTTCCATTAAATACTTTTAAAAGTATGCTTATTTTTATGAAGTATTATTTAGTATACAGTCTGGCTTCGATTTTTTTTTTATATATTTTTTAGCACATTTATTTTGTTGGGTAACAACTGTAGAAAATAATGTTTTAATTTATGATTAAGGAGAAAATGGTGTCGTCTATTGTAAACGAATGTGCGTTCTTTGGTTATGCGACACAATCGACAATACTGGCCATCGATACTGGTTTTAGGGAATCAACAAACAAGCTTCAGTGAATTGACCAATCAGTTTCTCCGAATCATGTAGGCAAATTGACGTCGCAGAGGACAATTTGTCAAGGCCAAATTTTAAATTTATTCAAATTTAACTTGAACCACATTTGATGAAAGTCATTTCTGCGTGACCTGCAAACATCAGTGACGGTTTTTTGTACAACTAAGTATCCATTAACTTATGAGTGAATTAAAAAAATCCCATAACATTTTTTTAAAAATCCCATAAATTTTTTTAAAAAATCTCATAAATTTTTTTAAAAAATTCTAAAAACAATTTTTATTTGATATATTTTTAAGCAGATTGTTTTATTTTGTTAGGTGACAACTGTATAAAATAATGTTTTAAATTCTGATTAAGGAGAAAATGGCGTCGTCTAGTGTAAACGAATGGGCGTTCTTTGGTTATGTGAAACAATCGGCACCTCAATTAGCGGACATACAACCAAATCTGTTATCCCAACAGGTGGCATAACTATGGTGAGGTAAAATTTAGTGTCCCAGATATAAAAGCAGATATATGCTTTTGAAATAAATTATTTAAGAATCGGCATTAAAATTTTGTATACTATTTGCATTAGGTTTTTATATAAATAGTTATTTATAATAACACAAACATTTTCCTTAAAACTCAATTTTTTTCATTAGTAATTTTTCTAAAAAACTACTACTCATAGAGCTAATTCACACACTAACACATGCCAAATTATAATATACACATATTTTATAATATGTTTTAAAAACTATATAGGTTTCCATTAATAATTCAAAAAGCCTAGTGTTTCGAAAAACTTAATATCAAGGAGAATCAAACACTGAGGAAAACGATTTAAAGTTTTCGTTCCTTAAAAAACATACCTGTTATCCAGCATAAATTCTCATATAACTCATCAAAAAAACATAGAAACAGTTATAAAATTTTGCCAACGTATTTACTAATTTTTAGCAAATAAAAAAAATTCTTGAATTTTACAATTTTTTAGGTATTATGTCCTCTTGATAAAACCCAGTAATTAATGTTTTTCTACACCTTTTTTTATATTTATGTAACAAATATTTACCCAATTATTGTACACTCTATTATGTCAAGAGTGAGAGGGCAAAGGATTAAATTAGGCAACAAATTCTATGATTTTTTTTTTAATCCCTAGTTGCTAACATAGTGAGATATCACTGTATTAATAATTTTTAACTTAATTAAATATTTTCCTCCAAACGTTTGAGTGTGAAAAATCGAATAAACTGTATCCAACATGATCTAAAAGTAACAGAAAATATAATTATTCTATAATTAAAAAAAAGTAAAGCCAATAGCATGATGCGGTTTGCACATATTTTATGCACAGAAGCACATGGGATTTCTTTAATAACAACAAACATTGTAGTTACGTTTTCCACAGATAGGTCACACTTTTAATTTTGTTTATCTCTCTACACCAATGAGCTGATATAATATAAAGACTGGAGTGGTGACTCCCATTGGGCTGCAATGTACTTTACCGTTTCGCGCGGATGAATACTGTTCGGAAGAGAAGGTAGAGAAAACGTTCTTACTTTGCTTTTGCATTGGAAGTCGTGTTGCGTCGGTCTTGAATATTTGATTAATTAATTAATTTTTTGGTATTCTTTTCTTGTCAGTAAGAAAAGTAAGTATGGAAAAACTTTAATGTGTAGCCCTTTTGAAAGCCAGAAATGCGTTTTTAAGTCTTTGCAAGCCTTATGCAAAAGGACTCGTTTTTCTATACTCGCTCAAAATGGTGTAATTTTTTTCTACCTTCGCTCAAAAAGGTGTGATCTCACAGGCTTTGCCCTTGCTTCAGTGTCTGTATTATTTTATCTTAGTGCTCTACACCTGTGATTTCGAATAATTAATTTAAATTATGAAACAAATACCCTCCCGGATATTTTATACTGGATGACAAATATGTTTTTCAAGGAACGATGCACTTACAAGTAAATTTTAGGTCTTAAAGATAATGTGATTCACCTTAGTAAAAAGTTAAAGTTTGGTAATAAGGTTCTTTAAATGCTGGTAGTATAGCGACAGGAAGAAGATCGGTGACAAGTACAACGCCACGTATCGGTAACAAATGTAACTATTTTAGCACTAATTATTTTTTGTTATACAAAACAAATTCTCATGATTTTCTTTACACTTCTTTGAAAACCGCATCGTGCTACTGTTTATAATTTTAATATTATTAGTATTTTTTTGTCATTTTTGTATCACCCTGTACATATATGGTATTATTATATACGAGGTGTGGCTAGAAAAAAACCGAACTAGCACAGGTGAAACAATAAAACGAATGCAATAAGGCTGAAAGTCGCCTGGCCTGTCACGTGACTCTTGCTCCGCCTACTGCTCGAGTTTTATCTGCCTCCTGCACTCAGTCTGCCCGTGGCGTCTGTTCTAAGTAGTTGACGTTTTGTCTGTGCGTCGGAAAAATGTTGAGTGTACAGAAAGAACAGCGTGTTAACATCAAATTTCTTTTCAAACTTGGAAAATCTGCAAGTGAAACGTTTGTAATGTTGCAACAAGTGTACGGCGATGATTGTTTATCGCGAACACAAGTGTTTGAGTGGTTTAAACGATTTAAAGATGGCCGCGAAGACACAAGTGATGACGCTCGCACTGGCAGACCATTGTCAGCAAAAACTGATGCAAACATTGAAAAAATCGGTAAACTTGTTCGAGAAGATCGCCGTTTAACAATCAGAGCAATGTCTGAGTTGACAGGAATTGACAAGGAAAGTGTTAGGCAGATTCTTCATGAAAGTTTCAACATGCACAAAGCGTTGCGTTGTTAGTGAAGACGTTTTTAGCCAATCACAACATTCCCATCTTAGACCATCCACCCTACTCACCTGATTTGGCCCCCTGTGATTTTTTTCTTTTCCCTAAAGTCAAGTCAGCTTTGAAAGGAACTAGATTTGAGAGTGTTGAAGCAGTAAAAGAAAAAGCGACGGAAGTAATGTATGGACTTACCGAAAATGATCTGCAGCATTGCTATGAACAGTGGAAAATTCGTATGGAGCGGTGTGTAGACCGAGGAGGAGAGTACATTGAAGGAGATAACATCAAATTGTAAATAATGGAAAATAAAATTTTTTTATAGCATCAGTTCGGTTTTTTTCTAGCCGCACCTCGTATATTTAAAATTTGTGTTTAAGTCATTTTATATAGAAGTACGCAAATTTCCTTGTTCATCATTCAGAGATTCTAACTTATAAATTATTGACAAAATGTATTAATGTAAAGGTCTACTAAATATATTTACAAAGAACAGTAGTTAATTTCAAAGTAACGTAAATCCCTATAAAACACTTATTCTAATCAACACAAGATCATAAGCCAACTTAACAAAGCTTAACTTAAGTTTATATAAAGTATCACAATTTATAGTATTGGACGTTTGTTTTGCAGAGGAGCATTAGCTATGGCTTCTGACGTAGAGTAAAGTAATTAAAGTCAATTTCAATGACAAAAGGAGGACGATACAATTGAACTTTTTAAAAGCTGCCAGCTTCTCGAATAAGCGTATCGTTACGAAAAAATAATTAACTAAATGAATTTACTTTGCTGACGTTGAGTATTTCTAAGCGTGGTGAATTTCTAAATGCTCGGGAGGAAGACGTATTGACTTGTAATTGGCAATTACTGTTGATTGTCACTGGCAATTTCCTCAATAAAATTAATTGTAGGAATTTTGAGAGTAATTTACAACTATTTTTAAGCTTCTTGAAAGCTTTATAATTACCGCATATTAATTTAGTGCACAATTAATTGATTTTAATGCACAACACAATCGAAATAAAATTTAATTTTTAAGGTAAAAGTATACCCGGGGTATTGCTTCTTATTAAATATAAATATTGTATTGTGTTTAAATTTATAAGGGAATCCGTGCGCATTTAAAAAACTCTCTATTTGGATTTTGGTTTTGGTTGCATATTTTTTTGAGAAATGTAGGATCGTTTAAGTTCCATTTTCTCTACAATAATTTAAATGGTTTTATTTTAGAGTTTTAAAACCTATTTTTATGTAAAGGTTTCACTTTTCACATAAAAATAGTCATGTGCAAAATATTACGACAAGAAAAAAAAATCCGTTATGAAAAAAAAAAACTCATCGTAAATGAGAGATGACGTTCTGAAATGCAAGTAACCGTATTTTCTCAAAAAGCAGCAGTGTTATTAAATATCGCTGATATCAGCTTCTGTTCAAAGGATCTTAATGCAATTTGACAAACTTAAAACAGAAATTAAGAAAAAAAAATCCTTTTTATTTGAAGTCGATTGGTTAATAGAAACTGAGTTATTAAAACTTAATTATATTAACATTCTTGCCTATACCTATATAGTTACCTTCCATACCTATATAGTAACATTTCTTCTGATTATAAGTCTTGGAAGTGGAATGGATAAAACCCTGAACTGAAGGGATGGGGATCTGGGTTCGATTCCCGATAAGACTTGTTTGTAACCGTGCATTTATGTAATATTTATGTATGCCTATAGATTGAAATTGATTTATGTTGTATTATATATCAATGAGACAAGTTCGCAAAATGAGGTAAAGCAGCCTATATAGGCAAACATTTGCTCATTTTTCAGTACATGTATATTTTAAAATCGAAACTTATGTATTCGGTTTATGCTTATGTATGCTAATTTATCTCCTTTCCCCCCATGTCAAAGATTGCCACACTTCCCCATACTCCTCCTCTACCCCTCTGTTACGTTCTCCTACCTTTAATATGAATCTAGAGCATAATAAATTATATATACACTGTTAAAAATTATTACGACCTTGCACCAAAATTTGGTACACATTTAGCCGAAACCAACATTTGGTGCTAGGTTTCACCATGTTACGGTGCTACCACGGATACCATTTAGTGGTGAAACGTTGCACCAAAACAAATAACGTTGCATAAAACTCAAAATCCAGTTTTCCAAGTAATAGTACTTTTGTAGCAAAGCCGGCAACCCTGTAAAAACTTTTTTATTTTCAATCTAGATTCCAGCATAATATGGTGCCATTTGCTGCAGACCTCTGTTTTGCACCAATATATGATACATCGTTGAACTAAAATGTTTAACAATGCATTTATAAGTATCGAATGAACTCAAACATAAGTGCATTTTACTTATTTTCGAGTACCTATTTTTAACACTGTGTATATTTCTTTTGATTATGGTTGTATGCCTAATCCGTTACCTTCTTTTTTGACAGAAAGCCCGAATGGCTCGTATAAGAATCGCAAAGGCCACTACGGGAGCCGCCTTCGTTAGTAAAAAGAAAGCCGTCGAGGCAAGGATAGCCGCCAGAGAGAGTGGGCAAGAAGTGGAGGACTTCCCAGATGACATCTTCGAACTGCAACATCATCATCTGCTGAGGTGCCTCGAAAAAACCACGGTGGGTCCACTTTTTAAACAACCTCCACGGATTATTGGGCACAAGGTGGTCTGGTCAGAAAAGCACCGAACTCATAATCGGAGGGTTAAGAGTTTGATTTTCGTCGTCCTGCAAATATCTTCCATGTAGAAAGAACTTGCACACGTTAAAATGTTGCCATCCAAATGAATTCCGGTTGGAGTTGGCATCAAGGGCGGATCCAGAGATTATTGTTAGGGGGGGGGGGGGGGGGTAATGCACTATATTGTTATCATGAACACCAACTTTGACGCTCTACCTTTTCATTTTCAAACTGTATTGGGAAGTTTTACAGAGCGTTAAGTAATGCATATATATTACGATTCGCAAAAAAAAATTCTTAGTTTGAAATTTTTCCTTGCCTAAGGTGACTTTTGAAAATATAATCTTAGATGTTAGGGGGGGGGTAATTTCCCCTTTACCCCCCACCTGGATCCGCGCTTGGTTGGCATGGAAGTTTGGAGACTGGAGTGTCACATCATGTTGACCCCATTATCTGACCATGTTTGATCCTCGTCGTTCTCCAAATATCTTCCACGTAGAAATAGTTGGTGCATGTTAAAACTGTTTTCGTCCAAATGTCCTCAGGTTGGAATTGGAGTGGAAGCTCGAGGAATGGAGTACCACATCATGTTGACCCTATCACCTGACCATGGTTCAAATAATTAGAGACAGTGTCCTCCGGTATTTCCTTGTAGATTGATTCCAAACTGTTCATAGTACGCCGTTATATTACTCTACTGTTGCGAATTTATTTGAACTAACCTCAGATTATTATTATTATTACACAGATCTTTTAAACAAAGTGGACCAGGTGCGACCAGTTATCCGAAAGCTTTCGTGCGTGTAAAATGAAGTCAGCCATTAGAAAACCCAAATATATTATATTTAGTACAATGACGCGCTGCCAGTTTTCCAAAATATTATAAATAATAAATATATTCATTTGGCTCAAAAAAAGTTTTAAACGAAAATTTTGTTAACGGTATTAAAATTGTTTTTAATGGTTGCAAATGGTGACTTTCAAATTCAATAAACACTATGGGGTTTACGCCAGTTCCAGTTTATGCATAGGTCTGCATTTGACTTTTAGTTACCAAAGACAAGTTTTCCGCACTATTACATATCGATTTGAGAACTTTTAATTTTTTCGGCCCACCCTAACCACTATAGATTGAGGGATGGAAGTCCTTATTATTAATATTTACTCTATGCAATAATACAGGTGTTGACCAATTCTTGGGCGATGGTCAAAGTGTTGCTGCTTCACATTTATCTGTATTGGCATAACACAATATTATTTATAGTGAACTACTTTGCTTATATTTAAAACAACTAGCTTAGCTTTAATAGCAAGAAATAGAGTAGTTACAGCATTGAAATAATAATGGTTTACTAAGTGTAGTTAACCCAATTTAACAATTAAAAAATTGCAACAGCCCTGTATACATAAAAAATTTTAATAATTTTTTTTAATGAGTTCATTTACTTTTTGCATAATTTTACCACTCCTAAGGCCTAAGACTTCTTTTGAGGTTAATGGTGGTCTATTTGGTTGTTGAATATTTTTAAAGTATGTTTCCAGGTCATTTTTCGTGAATGCCAAGGATAGTGAAGAATAATATATATATATATATATATATATATATATATATATATATATATATATATATATATATATATATACAAGATATATATATATATATATATGAAATATTAAGATTGATTTAATAAAAAGAGGGCCAAAGGTTGTATTTATATTCTTTATTAATGATCACACCAGGAGCCCGTGAAGCACACGTCCTTGCGGTTTGAGAGTCGAAGCCAGAAGAGAGCGAGATTTCCCCAAATAGGGAGAACCTCAGCTAACATAGGGAAAAGTATAATGTGTAGGGATTTGTCAAGGCGGAGCACACACATGAAGTTTTAGGAGGGGTGCCAAAAGGGAATTCAAAGCGCGGGTGATAGGGAACTTTGGTCGTGGGAACGGTTGAAAAAAGCACATAGAGAATGCATATTGTTAGCAATGTCAGCAATAATTAAAAGGACTGTTAAAGACGGGGGCAGTATACAAATTAAATGAAGGAAGTTAAAAGGGGTGGTTTTGTAAAAGGAGGTGGAAAGTTAAAGGGGGTTGAAATTATCTTTCATCTCCCTCCCGCAAAATCATACACATCGGCCAGCGATGAGCACAAATGCGAGTAAAAGATAAAAGTAAGAGAAGAAGGTAATGTCAGCCAAATGGTTGATCAGACCATCCGAGCAACATGAAGAGCTTGTAAGTGATTGGAGAAAAGAAATATTATTGACAGAGGTACAATTAAAATTTTGAAATACTGCTGTATGTGCTCTCCCTAACACATGCTCTACAAATAGTTATGAAACTAATTAAATTACAATACTAAAATAAGTATACCATTATAAAAATCAATATTGTACATAGTGAAAATTAAACACAAAAATATGTTGTAAACAATGAAATATAAAACTGTTCGGTTCATATAAAGACATAAGACGGTCAAAAAATATATGTAACTACTACAACTCTTTAGTGCAACGCTAAACAATTTTGTAAATGGGAGTCTAAAGAGACTCGAGTGACGCAAGTCACTGGTGAAAAAAATGACTGGTTACAGCCTGACTAAGGTGGGATGGCAGGTATTGACAAACATAATCCTTGAAATGTAATTCAGCTATACTTCATGAACCTACGGTTAGTATTTCTGAAAACAAAATCAACTAATTTTAATACATTTGATATCAAAATAGCATTTTCTTAGAAGACGAAGTCAAACCTCCATGTGATTGAACCAAAAATGGTTGGAGCATGCTCGAGTGATTTGTTGACATGGGAGGATCCTCGATTTGATTGATGTAAAAATGGTAAAATGGTCGACCATGGTGGAATGTTGCACAAAGAAAATAGTCACAAATACTAAAATTGAATTGGTGGTAGTTAAATTTTGATCAAGCTGGTTTGTTCTTTGAAAATATACAATTATACTCTTTCAACAAACAAGTAATCATGGTCAGGTTGGACAATCTGCAGATTACGATTTCTCAGAGGTCGATGGCACATGAACTCATTCATCTCAATTATACAATGTAATATCCTCTTAGTTTGATTATATTACTATGTTGACATAATTTGATTGGGTTTTAGAAAAACAAAATATTTGACTAAGGAACAGTGATGAACCAGTAAGGTTGTTTGACAAACAATATGAAATAATTAATATAAGTAATTAAATTATGAAGTATTTAAAATGCACTTTTTGATTATAAACAAGAAACAATACAATTATCAAAGTATAAAATGAAAATGTACAATTGACATATAGGTATATTGGGGTGAATAAAAGAACAAAGTGAAGCTGTTGAAATTGAAGGAAACTATGTGATTGATTGAAATAAATTTCCTTTGATTGAAGAAAAGGTGTGTGGTTAAACATGTGTGATGTCGAATTCACCTGCAACTTGCTCATAGTAAAGTGTGTGTCCAAATAAATTTGTGGGAAACTTATCTAGAGTTTACATGTTGTTAAGCCAGAAGAACATATAATAATAAATTGGAAAAAGTTATTAACAGACTCAGAGAGGGTTAAATGTGTTCCAAGAAATCAGTGAAAAACCTTTCGTTAAAATTTTGGTTGCAACAATGTAAAATAAAAACCTTAATGTAATAGCAATATCACCATTATAATTATCTTTACCATTAAAATAATCTACTCAAATTTCATCCTTCAAAAGCAAATACACCTATATTTTCCAAAACAAACAGGGTACGCAATTCAAATGAAGATCTACAGGGTTTCACGTAATAGAGCCAATGAAGGGTTCAGAGCACTCTATCCATTCTGGTCGTATAACATGACATTTTTCAAAAAGGACGAATTCCAGTATATTATATTCTAAGTACCATTAATTTAGAAAAACTTCTCTCGAACATGAATTATAAAATTTGTACATCCTAGTTCACAAAATATCAATTTTAAGTTAACACAATTATTTACAAAGATTCCTAAAATTTAACAAAAAAATTATTATGCTAAATCAAACTATTCCATTAAAAATTTGTTAAAATTAAAATAATTATCTTCTCCAAATCAGATACCACTACTGATTATCTTTGACAATATTGAGTTTAATGATATATCAAAATCTGTAATAAAATTAATACTAAAATCAAAATTTATTATGCACTAAACAATAATTAATTTAATAATTATTATAATTGAAGTTAATCTCATTTCACTACTAAATTGTGATGAAAAGCACTGTAATAGAAAACCAAACTATCTCAATAGAAAACCAAACTATCTCATAAAAAATGTAAACAAAACTAAATTTCAGAATTTTAAAATTAAAATATTATAACACTTTTCATTTATGAAAATTAAAATAATTAAATCATATTGACAATTAACACTTTTCAAAGTAGAACTTTCTTTTTCACAGTATAACTATTGAGGCGACGCTGAAAACAAAATAATCATAGTTAAACGTTTCTTGCAATTATTCAACTTGATATGTGAAACTTCTTTTTGATTTCGGTAAATATTTTGGGAATATCATGATTTAAATGAATGTAAAACGTTTATTTTGTTGGCACTGAACACATGGCAGAATATCGACTTTCATTCATCACACTGCCGATCATAAATTCGAAAAGCGGAAATGAAAAAAAAAAAAAACCACGAAGAACAGCACAAAACGCGAGCACAAAGTTCACCAAAATAGAACATTTGTTGATTCGGGCACACGTCCTTGAATTTTGATTTCGGAGTAGAAAGGAGTTTGGTTTCGATTTTCATAATGTATCTTCTATTGTGCAAAAAAGGTAAGATGGTGGTCTATCGTGAAGGGTGTGAACTTTCGGTTTCTGTTGACTGTAACGGTTTTCCCGGAGCGTTGCTGGGCGGTTGGACACATCGGAGGTGGGTATGCGCGCTCGACATCAGTATTTCTTCAAATGGGCAAAGTAGAAGCAATTTTTTGGTAGCTGTGGCATGGTGTACTTCGGGGCGGTTGGCGTCACGGTGAAAGGTAAAGTCCACGGACGGGAGCGTCGGAGGTGGGCGTGATGGTCTCGGCTTCCTTGGAAAAGCGCTGCAACTGGAAAGCGTCGGCGCATTTCTCCGGACCTGGTTGTTGGCTGGGGTGGGATCCAAATGGGCGGCTTATTGCTGAAGTAAATTCCATTTGGATGGACTCTGGATCGGAAGGGTTCGGCTGGTGGGTGGATGGTTGGCTGGTCTCCTTGTGATCTCAATTAAATTTTTTAACTTTAATTATTGTTAGGGGAATTCCGACATAGGCATATCGCTGTCGACTTTTGAAATATTAAGATTGATTTAATAAAAAGAGGGCCAAAGGTTGTATTTATATTCTTTATTAATGATCACACCAGGAGCCCGTGAAGCACACGTCCTTGCGGTTTGAGAGTCGAAGCCAGAAGAGAGCGAGATTTCCCCAAATAGGGAGAACCTCAGCTAACATAGGGAAAAGTATAATGTGTAGGGATTTGTCAAGGCGGAGCACACACATGAAGTTTTAGGAGGGGTGCCAAAAGGGAATTCAAAGCGCGGGTGATAGGGAACTTTGGTCGTGGGAACGGTTGAAAAAAGCACATAGAGAATGCATATTGTTAGCAATGTCAGCAATAATTAAAAGGACTGTTAAAGACGGGGGCAGTATACAAATTAAATGAAGGAAGTTAAAAGGGGTGGTTTTGTAAAAGGAGGTGGAAAGTTAAAGGGGGTTGAAATTATCTTTCATCTATATATATACAAGATATATATATATACAAGATATATATATATATATATATATACAAGATATATATATATATATATATATATACAAGATATATATATATATATATATATACAAGATATATATATATATATATATATATATATACAAGATATATATATATATATATATATATACAAGATATATATATATATATATATATATATATATATATATATATATATATATATATATCTTGTATATATATCTTGTATATATATATATATATATATATATATATATATATCTTGTATATATATCTTGTATATATATATATATATATATATATATATATATATACAAGATATATATACAAGATATATCTTGTATATATATCTTGTATATATATATATATATATATATATATATATATATATATATATATATATATATATATATATATATATATATATATCTTGTATATATATATATCTTGTATATATATCTTGTATATATATATATATATATATATATATATCTTGTATATATATATATATATATATGTATATATATATATATATATATATATATATATATATATATATATATATATATATATATATATATATATATATATCTTGTATATATATATATCTTGTATATATATCTTGTATATATATATATATATATATATATATATCTTGTATATATATATATATATATGTATATATATATATATATATATATATATATATATATATATATATATATATATATATATATATATATATATATATATATATATATATATATATATATATATATATATCTTGTATATATATCTTGTATATATATATATCTATATATATATATCTTGATATATATATATATATATATATCAAGGTGTGCTCGTTCTCACGCTGTCTGACGGAAGGCGGGGTAAGCACATTTTTGACGTCATACTGACGCCTACCTCGCGCTTTCTGTAGGCGTGTCTAATATATATATATATATATATATATATATATAAGGTGTGCTCGTTCTCACGCTGTCTGACGGAAGGCGGGGTAAGCACATTTTTGACGTCATACTGACGCCTACCTCGCGCTTTCTGTAGGCGTGTCTAATGCTCTCGTTTGTGAAATGCTGCCATCTATTCGTTTTTTTGTGAACTATTAAAAAGTGATATTCACTAATTTTATTTAGAATTCGTTAAATTTTAAGAGTTTAAATTATATTTTAAGGATTGTATTTAGTATGTAAAAATTGCCAAAGAGTTGCTTAATAAATTAAGCGTATTAAAATAATATTAGCTGCCACGAGGGCATGTCCATAAATTTTGAAAGAGTAAAATGGAAGTCGGAACCATCATGTCAATGCATTTGTATTGGACATATTAAATGAGTTACAATTTCAATCAAGTCAAATACGGGGACATAACAAAACAAGGATGGATTAGTAGTAAAACTACCTGAACACAATTATTTACACGTATTTACAATATTTACATTATTTTGCTAATTAAAAATTAAATCACCAGTTGTTACCCAACCGGGGATCGAACCTAAGTAGCAATGCTTGAAACACACAGCCAATGAGAATGATCAAAAACCCATAGTAAGGCGGAGCTAAAATGACGTCATAAATGTGCTTTCCTTGCCCACTTTCAAAAAGCGAAAAACGAGCGCACCTTCTATATATAGTCTTCACTATCCTTGCGTGAATGCTATGTTTTCAGGAAGAAGAAAAAAAGTAGAGTGAAAGGTTGATCTATTCTTCTGGAAACTGGGGTCGGTAAGCAGCAAAACAATTCCATGGGAAAATTAGTGATAACCCGTTCTAATTATTCATATGTTTTTCCAGGATCGTGAGTTCGTGGAACATGAAGTGCCATTCAACGGTCAACCCAACCGACCTGCCTCTACACCTCCCCTCTCCCCTCTGCCCTCATTCTCGTCTGCAGAAAACATCATTCTGCAGAGCTGCTGTGGGAGACGATGCAGCAAAAAGTCCTACCAGGTAAGCATTTCAACGACATACTAAGTAACCTTTACTTTACAGAGAACGAAAAAATATATTTAAAGGAAGGAATCATGCTTTTGAAAAACTCAAAACCTATTTTTTTATTATTGCAGTTAATAAACTAGGAAATTTGATGAATATTTCTAGGGCTTCTCACATTAAATTTTAAATTATTATTTTTAGACATTTACAAATAAATTCAAAGGGGGTGGAGTATCGTAGGGAGTTAAACTTGGTACCTTATATTTAAAACATATCAGTATACTACATTTGAAATTTTGTATCTAGAACGAGTAGAAATGGGTTCTGAAATTTGAGCTAATATTCATATTGTGCTTAGAAATATAAACTTTATACTTTAAACAAGTATCCGCCATGTGCTTAGAAATGTAAAATTCAAACTTTAAATTTTAAACCATTTGTTGTAATACTTTGAAATAAATTCTTAAATTTGAGCTTAATTTTCTCCGGGTACGTAAACGGCGTTGTAAACTTTGAAAAACAAACTGTATTTGTTGCACACATGTTTAATAATATAAAGATGAAGAAATATATATTTTTCGTTTTTCCCCTGATTAAAAAAAAAGTTGTGGTCTCCTTTGATCAGTGAGTGTCAACACAAAAAGGTTTTTATGGAAAAAAAAGCTGTTTTAATTTGTAAAATGACAAAATTCTAAAAAATATAATAAATTACAAAGTTCCTTAAAAATTTTAATTTGTGACTCGATTTTAAAAATTTATTAAAACTTAGAAGAATATTCTTACCTGCATAAAAGCAATCATAAAATATTCAGAACAAGCAGAAATAAGTAATATAAGACGATAACCACAAAAAAATTCATCTATATTCTTTTTAAGAAATAACAATATATTATAAAAGGAATTGTGTATATATACCCTCCAATAAAAAACAAATTTACTCGTATAATAAAAACCCTTGACATTTTGTAACGTTAAAAACAGAAACAATTCATTTCTAATTAATTACTAGTCCAAGTATCGTAAATGCCTATTAAAAATGAATAAAAATGAAGATTTGGAATATATCCAGCAATTTATTTAAATTGATTAGGATTATCATATACAAAACGATCACTAAACATGTTAATTTAAAATGACTTACGAGTTAAAAAATAATGACTTTTTCCAAACAGAAGAGTAAAAATAAGCTCAGCAATTTCTAAAATATATTGAACATTTTTTCTAGTGAGATATATTGTCTGTATTAACATAGTTCAACTATCGCAAATGCCATATAAAAATGGGAGAGATGAAGATTTGGATTATATTCTGCGATAATTCATTTTAGAATGACCAGGACTATCATGGAAGAACTCAATAAACATGTTAATTTGTAATGAGTTACGAGTTCAAAAATTATGAGTTTTGATGTTAAAAACGAAGAGTTAATACTCAGCAATTTCAACAAAATATTGAGATTCTTTCATGGAAATATGTCAATGTCCCTGTTGATGTAGTTCAACGGTCGTAAATGTCTAATACAAATGGGATAAAAATGAAGATTTGGATTATTTCTAAAAAAAATTTCAAAATGACTGAATAACCATGGAAGAACTCACTAAATGTGTGTATTCATAATGAGTTATGAGTTAAAAAATTATGAGTTTTGTTGTTCAAAACGAAGAATTAAATTATGATCAGCAGTCTCTACAAAATATTGAGACTCTTTCATGGAAATATGTCAATGTCTCTATTGATGAAGTTGAACTGTCGAAAATGTCTTTTACAAATGGGATAAAATTGAAGATTTGGATTATTTCTAGTCATTCCTTCAGAATGACTAGAATAATCATAGAAGAACTCTTCTCTAAATATGTGTATTCATAATGAATTACGAGTTCAAAAATTATGAGTTTTGTTTTTCAAAATGAAGAGTTAAATTATGATCAGCAGTTTTTTCAAAATATTGAGACGCTTTCTAAAAAATGTTGATTCGCAATTAAATCGCTAATTTAAATATCAAGTTCCTAAATAAAAATATGACCACTATCTATAACAAATATTTGAAATTGTGTAAAATGATATATTTAAATAAATAAATGTTAGAGTTAAAAAATGATCATTGTACATGATATAGCATCTTGATAGTACCTAAAGTGTCAAAATTCTTTTCCATATTTGTGAGTAATAACTTAGAATCAAAGTAGTTTGGAACAAATATAGTTAATACTATAAAAAAGCTTTCAAATAAGAATAAAAACATCTATTATTAATAATTATATTTTTAAAGAACTAAAACTAACTGAATGCTCACTAGTTATAAATAAAAGTTTTAATAAATCAATAAGTCACAAAATAAAATAAATGTGTATTTTTCGTTTTAGCTGCCATTACATTTTACAGTTGAATTATGATTCTAATTTTGAACTTTGTCCTTTTGAATGAAGCTTCTTTTTTTACCAAAAGAAGCATTTCAATTCAAAGCGATAAATTTATTTTGGCAATAAATAATTCAATTACGTGCTTTAAAATCCCATGCATAAATCATGTATTTTGTTTGCTAATAAAAGAGAACAAGATATTATTTTTAAATAACTTTAAATAAGTGACATTATTTATAAACGAATCCAGTTTCATAGTTTTATATTTTCATTTAACTAATGTTTTGTAAGCAATGTCGGTCATTTGTTATGACTCGATGAAAAGTGAAAAAAAAAAATTCAAAGAAGTAATTATACAAATTCCTTAATAAGAAATGAAATAATAATTTATAATTCGAAATTAATTATGATATTTTAAATAGGGAAATTCAGTTTTTTAAATAATTTGTCATAATTCTTACCGATAGCAGAAACAAATCGTTATTATCGTAACTGACAGATTTAAAAGTTTTACAAAAATAATTTACTTAAATAACTTGCATTATTTCATTACTAAAATTATTCAAAAAAGACAACAATACTAGTATAAATACTTCAATTACTTTAAGTAGTATGGGTACTTGTCATATATGTGAATTTCTCCTGTTTTATAGTTTTTACCATTAATAGTTTTAACTAATTTATTGTCTTGATTAGGATTTATGAACTATTAATGGTCGATTTCGAAAGCTTTATATCACATTCTTAACTTTAAGTGAATCACACGCTTGTCTTCTAAAGGGTGTATATTAGCTGTGCAGCGTTTTATGGGGAAACTTAAGTCTCTTTGTGTTAGTTAGTTAATTTTAGTAATAGATTTGATGAGTCAATTCAAGTGAAGTGAATTCATTTAGAAAAATAATGAATATCATTTTAACTGAAAATTACTGATTTTCTCAACTGCACACTACACCGCTTTTTAAAATTTAAGAGTTCTGAGTTTACAAATGGAATTTTACAAAGAATGCTTCGAATTTATGAGCTGAAAGGTATAAATGGAGAATATGCAAATTCAAATGACGTGTCAAATCACAATTTACTCTCAAGAAATATGCAAATTAAGCATAGTTTAAAAACGACGCCTTTCAGAAATCTTTCATTCGATAATTTGAAATGTTGATTAAAAAAACTGGCAGACGGTTGTTATTTATGGATAGAGACAGTGCATTATGGCTCAAAAAAGGGAACTGGAATATTTTAACCGCTGCCTTGCGGTCGAGGGTGGTGACGGGGGGGGGGTCTTAAAACGAGGCCGCTATTTAACACTAAACCTACCGACATTTCATGTATACCTAATCCTACCATGAGCGGTCAAAAGGCCGCTTCAAAAAAATAATTGTATCTTAATATAAAAAAAAGATTTTAGCCAATTGGATAGTAAAAAAAAATTCTATTTTGAAAAGTTGTATTTACGTTACGCATTTTCAGCACATTTTTTTTACAAATTACAGTATTTTGTATTGCACATTTTCCGTTGCCGTCAGCGCCGCCTGCCGGAGTCGGTCTACAACCGTGCCGCCTGGTTGGACCGAACGGTCTGTACAGTTTTGCCTGGTTGGCCCGCAGGACACTTGGTGCCCAGGTGGCTGGATTACTACAACACGGTAGATCCACAATTACATTGTGGACTCGTAAAACAATTTCAGGAGTGTGCTTTCCGAAGAATATAGTCGTAAATAACATGAATTGTTCAAATGGTCAAATGGCAGCTCGTGGTAGACTAGACGTGCAATGAATTTTTTTCGGAAAGTAAAGAATAAAGAAAGTTGTGAATATTGAAAAATGGGTTGTATGTATATTATAGGAAAAGTCAATAAGTTACATGGCGATACAGTAACGTTGTATACAAGAAATTCTAAACGAAATTTCAAAAACGATCATTTGACCACGCGTGGTAGGTTTAGTGTTAAAGGCACTGCTATTTTCTTTGGTGTGAACTATTCTGTGATTTATCATCTATAGAAACAATTTCAAACAAGTAACAGTGTTGCCCAGACATTCTGTCCTTGGTTGCCAAATGGTTACCTCTCCTCTGACGATTCATACACGTCTTTGTTAACTAAACTGTATCGACGATCAACCGTGCCAACCGTAAGAGGAATGTTTACAGAAGCAATTGTAAGGTCAATATCTGCCACTATTATGCAACGAAGGATACATATGAAAGGACTACATTCCTGAGTACAATTAGTTGTTGTCCTTTTACACGTCAAAGCCAGGGAGGAACTATTGAAGTGATATCCGTAATCATTCGAAACGGTGGGTAATAGAATAGTTCATTGTACTGTTCGCGGATAAGTCAAAGATTTTTCTCTTATTAAGGTATGTTTTGTAAATCGTTTGAATACGATAATAGGTATGTAAGGATATGAAGAGAGCATGGAACACGGTGAAATGCCATTTAAATCGTTGAACGCCACGTTTTTAGTGCTGACAAGATAATAGTGTTGTCTACAATTTTTTTTTGATATCACACCGACCAGCACCTTTTCATAGGAAGTACTGTAACGTTTGTAAGGTATCCGAACGAAATATTTTACCTTTTTGTGAGACAATAGGCTGCATAAGTTGTTCCAGCATGTCTTCTATTGGACTATAATACTTTCCCAAAAAGGGAAAACACCAAAAAGGGAAAAAAGGGAAAAGGACGAGTTTATTACGAAAGAAAACATTGCTCGTATTGAGTGGCCACAATTACCGATTTTTTCCTAATTCAACACATTGGATTATAGAGAATTATGTGAAAATCTATATTTAAATTTTTATATGTGTTTAATTATCGTTTATTTTTATAAATTAAATTAATATTTATCAACGTATAAAGAAATTAAGCATGTGAATACCTAAAGTTGAACCAATATGATTACCATAACTATTCATGACAGTAACATAATGAGATATCATTGAAACTCGTGAAATTTTAAATATTATAATAATGAGCAATCAAAAAATTCGAACTCAATGTGATTCAATTTAAATTGTATTTCACAGTGCCAACAAAACACTAGTTGAATTAGGGTAGCATCAACCATAAAGCAAAATACTTCTTAAAAGGAAAATGGCGACGCAACTAGATTATCGAATTAGACTTTTACTCCATAATTAAATTTCCCACTGTGTTTGGTCCGAATTCGATTCACATCGCTGACAAAACTTTCAGAGCTAATTATGAGTTAGGGAAATAGAATTTTCCAGCGCTGGTAATTATGCGAATTTGAATGCCGGCCGTTTCTACACTTTGGCTGTAACACAATTACGAAAAATTAGCCTTTTTTACAAGGAACAACCCTTTTTTAGCGAATTGTACAATGTAGGAGAAAGACAAATGCACTAAATGTACTGGAAATCTCAATTAGGCTTGACATTTAAATTTGCGTTTACATTTCTGGTAATACCCTGGGAATGTTTTCTTTAAAACATACCTTTTTTTTAAATCAACTATAATGCGTAGGCCGTCAATCTTTTTTTTTTTATTGTTTAAAAGAAGATATTTGTAATATCGATCTATAAAATATATCCCACATTGAACTGGAGTCGGCATCTTTCCAAACCATTCGCATTCTTCCAATTAAAAGAGTATCATAAACGTCTTCACTTTTTTTTAAATATTATGAATATTTTATGAAAAAGAATTTTTGATTTCTGATATTTTCTTGAGATTTAAAAAAGCTTTTCAACAAAATAATCACTTCTTCCTAGAGCTGTGAGTTTATATTCCTAATGTTTTTTGCATAGGCTGATAGATATTTTCTTGGTATTTAAATATTACAAAATAAAAGCTAGATTTTGAGCACTTTTTTTAGTTTAAATAACTCCAAGAACTAACGTTAAGTTTAATGTTAACTAACGTTAAGTTAAGTCATTAACGTTTTTTTATAAATATTATGAATATTTTACGAAACAGAACATTTTATTTCTGATATTTTCTTGAGATTTTAAAAAAGCTTTTCAACGAAATAATCACTTCTTCCTAGAGCTGTGAGTTTATATTCCTAATGTTTTTTTGCATAGGCTGATAGATATTTTCTTGGTATTTAAATATTACAAAATAAAATCTAGATTTTGAGCACTTTTTTTAGTTTAAATAACTCCAAGAACTAACGTTAAGTTTAATGTTAACTAACGTTAAGTTAAGTCATTAACGTTTTTTTATAAATATTATGAATATTTTACGAAACAGAACATTTTATTTCTGATATTTTCTTGAGATTTTAAAAAAGTTTTCAACAAAATAATCACTTATTCGTAAAGCTGTGAGTTTATATTCTTAAGGATTTTTTGCATAGGCTGATAGATATTTTCTTGGTACTTAATTATTACAAAATAAAATCTAGATTTTGAGCACTTTTTTTAGCTTAAATAACTCCAAGAACTAACGTTAAGTTTTTTAAAAACATCAGTACTCTTTTTACGTGAATATAGACCAAGATAAATACATAGTTTCGAATAGTGAATATACGTATATTCTTTTCTTAATGAAAGTCGTGAAAGCATAGTCGAAACCTGACAGTAGAAAAGTTCACGAAAAGGACTGTACACAAACTGTTTACATCAAAAGTCAGTGCTCTAATCTTTGGATGTCCACGTTAACTATTTCACAAAATAAAATAAATAATTCGTTAGAAAAAAAGAATAATACTCATCCATAAAAAATATGAATATTAAACTTTTATACCCGATTGCCTCTTTCGATTCCTCGGCTCAATTGCCTATTTACAAAAAAACGACTTGTTCTTTAACGTTAAGTTTTTGAAAAACACAAATACTCTTTTTGCGTGAATGTTTTTAAAAAATGAACATGTTACTAACATGTTCTAAACTATTAAAAAACGCTTTTTTTTATTAGAGAATGTTCTCACTAAACTTATTTTTGTTATATAACAGAACCGGGAACTAAAGGGAATAACTAAAATGAAAGAATAACTGTTACCAAAATAAAACTGTAAATGTGAAAAATAAGTATGTATGCAAATGGTTTAAAACATCCAAAAATATTAAATCAAAACAACCCCATGGGAATCTTAGATCGGAATAAAAACATTCTAAGTTTTAAGTTGGCTTCTAAGGTACATTACCTATCAGAGAATAACCTATCAAATCCGTTCTCAATGATTTCTATGTGATGACAAATAATAGGAAAGTTTGAAAGGCAGAAAAAAATATTGTAGCTGTCAGAGCTACCGATTTCTTTCAGAAAGAAATATCAAATTAGTTTCTAGTGTAAGTCTTCCATCCCAATGGTATTTGTTTTCATCCCCATAGGAGTATTCAAACGAGATAAAAAAATTAAACTTTTTTTTTGTAAGTTAGTCATTAAACTACCTATCAATGAAGAAAGTTTTATAAAAATATATCTTACATCAACAAACAGACACACGATTAATCAAAGATGAATACTAAGTCCTTGTTATAAAATTTCAATTAAAAATATATTCTATTTAGTGAAACGTCTTCTGAATTTCTGGAATTCTTCGATTTCTTTATAAGAGGTATGATTTATTTTTAATAAATATTTGGTTTGACAAAAAATGAAGGTAAATGCAATCAAATAATGTTTTTAAAACAAATAGAATAATACTTTTAAAATAATTAGAATAATATTCTTAAAATATTCTTATAATTGTTAGAATATTTTTCTTGATTATAATTCTTGTTTTTTGATACATTTCAATTTGAATAATTCAAGTAATCTTGAATATACATTGAGTTAATGAGTAGTTATTTGAAAATCCTTCAATATAGATAATATCAGTAACCTTGAGTATAATTTGAGTTAAGATGTACTGACATGAGACATTTTAATTTGAATATTTTGAGTGACATTTAGTAGTTTTTTGAAAAAATTCAAATTGTGTAATCTGAGCGACATGGAATAATAATTTGAGGCAATTTTGAATAACCTATTTAACAGAGATAAAAATATGAAAATAACACAGTTAAAAATTGTTACTCAAATTAGACAAAAGTCTCGCTAAATATGTTCCGATAAAATTTTCGTCAAAAATGACAAAAGAATATTATTATTTTTTTAACAAAATCTACGAAATGACGAAATATTTCGGAATTTTTGAAAATGTATTTGATATGGATAATATCGGTATATAACAGTAGAAAATAATATAGATAATATCAGTAACCTTGAGTATAATTTGACTTAAGATGTACTGACATGAGGCATTTTAATTTGAATATTTTGAGTGACAGTAATTTGAAAATTGTGTAATCTGAGCGACATGGATGGAGTAACAATTTGAGGCAATTTTGAATAACCTATTTAACAGAGATAAAAATATGAAAATATACGTTTAAAAATGGTTACTCAAATTCGACGAAAGTGTCGCTAAATATGTTCCGATAAAATTATCGTCAAAAATGACAAAAGAATATTTTTTTTACAGAATTTACGAAATGACGAAATATTTCGGAATTTTTGAAAATGTATTTGATATGGATAATATCGGTAGATAACAGTAGAAAATAATATAGATAATATCAGTAACCTTGAGTATAATTTGACTTAAGATGTACTGACATGAGGCATTTTAATTTGAATATTTTGAGTGACAGTAATTTGAAAATTGTGTAATCTGAGGGACATGGAGTAACAATTTGAGGCAATTTTGAATAACCTATTTAACAGAGATAAAAATATGAAAATACACGTTTAAAAATGGTTACTCAAATTCGACGAAAGTGTCGCTAAATATGTTCCGATAAAATTATCGTCAAAAATGACAAAAGAATATTTTTTTTACAAAATTTACGAAATGACGAAATATTTCGGAATTTTTGAAAATTTATTTGATATAGATAATATCAGTAGATAATAATATAGATAATATCAGTAACGTTGAGTATAATTTGATTTAAGACGTACTGACATGAGACATTTTAATTTGAATATTTTGAGTGACAGTAATTTGAAAATTTTCAAATTGTGTAATCTGAGCGACATGGAGTAACAATTTGAGGCAATTTTGAATAACCTATCTAACCATTATAACAGAGATAAAAATATGAAAATACACAGCTAAAAATGGTTACTCAAATTCCACGAAAGTCTTGCTAAATATGTTCTGATAAGATTTTCGTCAAAAATGACAAAAGAATATTGTTTTTGTTTTTTTTACAAAATTTACGAAATAACGAAATATTTCGGAATATTTGCAAATTTATTTGATATAGATAATATTAGTAGATAACAGTAGATAATATCAGTAACATTGCGTATAATTTTACTTAAGATGTACAGAAATGTCATTTTAATTTGAATATTTTGAGTGAAAGTAATTTGAAAATTATGTAATCTGAGCAACATGGAGTAATAATTTGAGGCAGTTTTGAATAACCTATTTAACAGAGATAAATATGAAAATACACAGCTAAAAATGGTTACTCAAATTCGACGAAAGTCTCGCTAAATATGTCCCGATAAAATTTGTACTGACATGAGACATTTTAATTTTAATATTTTGAATGAAAGTAATTTGAACATTTTCAAATTCCTTTCAAAAATCGCTAAATATGTTCCGATAAATATTTCGTCAAAAATGACAAAAAAATAAAAAAAATTACAAAATTTACGAAATAGCAAAAAAAAAATCGGAATTTTTGCATATTTATTTTATTGTTTTTGACGAAATTTTTTATTTAAGCATATTTATCGAAACTTCTTTCGAACATGAGTAACTTGCTTCACAGTGTAAATATTGATGCTAAAGTAAAAGTTTTTTTTTCGGAGTTTGTGAGTAAGAAGAGTAAGTAAGAGTGCAAAGTGATTGTTAAGAACGTTCTAATTGTGAGTGCCGTTTCTCGCCAGGGTTGTTGTCGTCGAGAAGAATAGACGCCCTCAGTAGTTCGAGGGAGCGACCCGAATGGGGTAAGTAAGAGAACCCGTTCCATAAGCACTTCGCTCACTCCATTGCATCCCTGCATTCTCCTTCTGTGTCAAAACCCGTTTTTTGCATCTTGTTTCTTTTGCTTTTGTAACGGAAGCATCATCATCAGCTTTGCACTCTTCTTGCTCTTTGTATAACATGCATTGTCTAAAAAGGGTTACCGAAGAAATGTTGGTTCAAATATGCTCTGATTAAAGTATGCGTCAAAAACGAGAAACAAATTCTTTTGGGAGTAGTAAATAATGCATAAATTGGATCAAGAAGTGAAATTTTTTTTTTAAATTTTGTTTTATGTTATAATTTTGCAGTTTTTAACGAATGCTTTTAAATATGAACATAGACTAAATTAATTTTTAATTTTAAAAATGCAGTTTTTGACAAAAAATACTTTATGGTACTCAATAAAGATATTTAATATTTTTGAACTAAAATATTTTATAAATTTCAACGAATTTATTTTATGATTTTTAACGAAAATATGTTATAATTTTTGACGTTATTTTCAATTTTTCTAAGAAAATGTTTTATAATTTTCCTAAAAAATAAAATATTTGTGGGCTATTAAATTTTATATGGATTTATTTTGTCAAGAAATAAAAATATCTTCATATTTTACCTCATGTTTTGTATTCTTGCAATATTTGAGGAATTATATGTGCTGTGTAATACTGATTTAAAAAAAAAATTGCTGAATTTTTTTAAGTTTTCCTCAAAAATAATTTATAGTTTTTAACAAAATAAAATTTAATAAAGAATTTTCGGAAATTTGTTTCTACATATTAACGATAAATTTAATGAGAGCATTTTTTTTAACTAATAGTAACCTTTTTTAACAATATGGTTATCCTTGTGTAAGGATTTCACTAAAACAGGGTAAGGCGCAAAATAGCTTTGCATCATTCTAAGAAATATGCACTGTGATCACTTGAATTTATAAAATAAATATAATTACGCAAATAGATAAAATAGTGTAATGCTGATTAGGAGCACCAAAAGGACAAGTACCGTTGAACAAATGAGGTAGCTTCAACTTTAAAATTTACACAAGTAAATATGCAGATCCATTAAAATAAACTTCAATTGTATGAACAAATATAACAATTTTAGTTTTATACAGGTATCAAGCACTATAAACAAAAATATCCTTAATCGTTCATATGAATCATATTATTTTTATTATGTTTAATTTTCTAAATAACCATGGCAAGCATGTGTTGAAATATTTGCGTTTGGTCAGTTTTATTATACTTTGTATACATAAAATCTCACTCTGTTTATTTCTAAAGCTATAACTGATCTCTCAGATTGATTTTTTAAAAAATATTTCTGCTTCAGAAACCACGTTAGAAAACTACCGATTTAGTCCAAAAAAATACATTCTTCATTTAAGTAGGTTTTAGAAAAATGTATATACCATTTTCGTAAAAATTAAAATTTAATTTTATCTTTCACTAAATGCACCTAATACCTAAATTAATTTGTAGTTACATTACCTCAGAACATTCCACACATTTCATCATTTTCCCTCTTGTTTTGTCTATGTGTATATAAGTATATTATATTTTGAAAAAGTTTTATTGTGCCCCAATTTTATCCCAAAAACATAAAGGCAATGTTTTGATTATTATTTACAACAAGATTGAAATCAAAAATATGTAATGTGATAATTACTTAAAATATATATAGTATTATATCAATATGATTAGTCTTTAATTGCTTTGTGATTTAATAAATGGAATATTCTCGCTATAAATCATTGTAAAAAAGACACTCAAATACTATCATTTATTTAAATTTTATAAATAAATTACGAAAGAATTGATTTCTAACTAAAATCAATTAACTAATGTCGTTTATAAATCTCGCCATATTATCATAAACTATTTTTTTAGTTACAATTAAATTTTGATAACATTATATAATTATAAATTAATTTGATTGTTTATAACATTATATTTTTGTCTGACGTAATACAGTTTGTATGCCAATTGAATATCGCTGGAAATATCGCGTAAACAGTACAAGTTAATACAACACTTTACAAGTTTAAATTTATTAAATTACCTTAAATACCCTTATAAATACAATAAAATACAAATGGACAACTTTCACTTACAATTTTTTTCTCAGTTGCTCAAGTCCAGGAATATATTTTTTAATCGATTTCAGTATAATTTCTAACTCTTGAAAATGATTAGCATTCAAACCCCAGAAAATATATGTGAATGTATTGGAAATAAATTTTAAGTCTTACTAAAATTTTTGATCAATTTTTTAAAAAAAGTGTTGCATAAATTTAATATTATTCATATCAATATGAAAACACTGTCTTTCAATTTCTTATAAAAGCATTCCTAAATATCTTTAAAGCAATTTTAGCACTCTTCAGCACTTTAGGCCAGTTATCACGCCCAAAAAAATGACACAATTTCATTATGTAATAAATATGTATTCAATGTTAATTTCCATGAATTAACCTTAATTTTGCAGCATGATTTTTAAATGTTTTAAACTGTTCATGATTGTTTCCCTCGGCTTTTCAATTTTATTTCTGTGTTTATAATAAATGTTTTCTTCAAAATGCTGTTTTATAAACTTATAATTATTATAAACAGTTAATTTTGTATCGGTTTTGTAGTAATGAAAAAATATTAACCTCTCAAATATTGTAATAAAAAATTGCTTTAATTCGGCAACTATTCCTCAAAAAGTCTTAAACTTCTAAAAATTTATGAAACTAAAAAATGTTTTATAATTTAAAATACTTATTTACATATATTAGTATTTTTTCATATATTTTTTTTAATTGTATTTTCGAATGTTGGTGTGTTTGTGCATGACCTGAATATCCATTCATTCTTAATGTCAATTTATTTGAATTATTTCCTTTCGTCGTTGTCTTAATTTTGCTTCCTAATATTTTTTAAGTGCAAATGTAAAGCAGTTTAGTAAAATACTGGCTTCTTATAAGAAAAAAAAATTCATTTAATTACAATAAAATAGCATAAATAACACTGGATTTTTCCAGATAAATTTGAAATAACTTTTGTTTAGCTATCAAATAATGGAGAAAAAAATTATATTAAATAGTAAATTTATTAGTTAATAAGTGTACTTATATGTTTTTAATGAAAAATATTGTTTTTAAAAATTATGCATGAGTTCTAGATAGAAATTAATTGTTTTGATATTCGTTCATTAAATCTAAGACAGACTTTGAAATGTGAATTTAAAAATAAGACTTTAAAATATTTTAACCTATTTAAAAAATATTTAAACTTATATGAATAATAATTAAATCAAAGGTAAAAACTGTAGTGAATTAATTACAAAATATTAAAAATTATCACTAAAGTAGAGTTTAGATAATTACTATATTTAACGTAAATATTTTCTTTCTAAAGTAAGAATTTTTTAATAATATCAGCAGAATTATTCAAACTGGGAAACAATTTTACAAATAACGTAGATTAATAATTAATCTACTATGAATATATCTAATTAAACCAACCTAGTAGTATTTTATAAAATATTAAAATATTATTTTATAGAAATCAAAATACTTATGTAACCGATTTCATGCATAATGTTTTCGAATCACTCCGTTTACGAATAATACAATATCCCGTTTTATATTATAAATGAATCCAACAATTGTTGTCAAATACGGTTATAAATATTAGACATAGTTAAATTAGATAAATACTAAGGTTATTTTTAAAACATCTATCAATTTAAATGACGATAAATTCTGAAATGTTAATGCATTTTAATAAAGTATAATTAGTTAGAGCATTCGAATTTATGTCCAATAAAAATGTTAATAGCGGTCGCACATTAGTATTCTAATCATATAAGTATTCAAATTACATTTAAACCAGTGTTGAATTTCGAATAACTTTCATTTACAACTTGTTTTTTACAACACGCGTTTCGATGTGTCATATGCTCCAGTACTTATTCTCAAAAGTAATTCAACTTTGATGTATTTTGAAATATATATAATTACGATGTTGAGACTATATATATACACGATATAAAATAAATATAAATCAGAGAATGCAATTTATAAAACTTCTTAAATATGACAAGTAACTTGACTTGCATTATATAATCCCCTTATATTAGTTTATTTTTACTAATTTTTCTCTTAAATTTAGGTTTATTTTATTGGAATTTACTGTATATTTTACATAAATAACTTTTTAAAAAATGCTATAACTACGCAAAGTTTGTTTATCTAGGAAATCTTTAATTTAAAAAACTCAATATTTATTCTGAGACATTTTTTTAGCAGAACAGCAACAGAAAAAAACGAATGTTTTCAAAACTTATTTCATATATTTGAATATTAATGTTATGACAATTATATTTTGAACTTATAATTTAACTTATACTTAAACTTATAATTCCAAAGTATACCTCACACTGCAATGAAAGTAAATTACATTTTAAGAAAAAAAAATTTAAAAAATCAACAATTAAAGAATTCAAAGTGGTGTTATAATAAGCTCAAAATTAATTCTGATTTTTAAAAAGATTTATAATATTTTATTTTATTACAGGTTTAAATATAAGTAGTAAATAATTACAATGACAATTTTAAAAAACATTGTCTTTATTTGTAAAAATTAAAAATATATATCAGAAAATACAAAAAAATAATTAAACTGCGACATTAAAAAACGATTTTTTTTTGCATCTTTATAGTAACATTACATGACCAAATATACTTTATTTTTATTGATGTTTCCTCTAAGTATGCTCAGCTATGTACAAGCGATAACATACTACAAATACGCAAGTTATATTTACATAAAAATTTTAAGACAACAAATAACCAAATATCTTTGAGAAAGGTCTTCATATATTTTGTTATTACAACTCAATCAGTCTTTAAGGTTCTTTCAGATATTTCACACAGTTTCAATAACTTGTTCTCAAAATGTTAGAAAATTCAGAGTAATCATGGATAATAAGCCTTTGCAAGGGAAGTTATGGGCTGTTACAAAGGGACGATTGAGCAACCCTTCTCGCATTTAATAGATCATATAAGCTCAAAATCTTTCATATGTGTTGACAATTAATTGGCTATTTAATTTGTAACAGCGACAAACACAAATTTTTATGTATCCCATTTTTGCCTCACTTAAGTTCAGACAATTCAGCATATACAATACACCACATGTGGACATTCCACGGAAATGCTTGTTTGGACTTTAAAGCGAATCAGAATATGCCACACACATGAGATTCTTGCAACGAGCTATCAAAATCATTACAAGATTCAAAGAAAAACATTCCTGGGCCTTGTTTTGAATTAAAAAAAGCAAGAATTTAACTTGCGCTTTGTAATATGTTATATTTATGTGTTTATCTTTAAATCTGCATAAATGTAACAGTCATTTGTATTTAAACTAATATTTTAAATAATTAATAATATTTAAGTTAAACTCTATATGCTACCACACCCCCATAATATAAATACCATTCAAGCCATAATTACACCATGCAAGTTCTCTGTAGCTGACTCAATATCAAAATTTTACTTGAATCTATTATAAGAAATCGTTCAAGTTTTGTGGAGCATTTTAAAAGGTTCTGACACTTAATTGGCGATCAAAGAGTTATTAAGAATATGCCAAACATATTTAATAAGCATTCTTAGAGATGATTGTCGGTACTCGGCATACTAAAAACTCGACAACTTTTTTAAGTGAAAATTTTTTAGCGAGGCTAGTGAATATGAATGACACGTAGAAACGGAAATCAAACATAAGACAGAAATCAAACATTACAAGGAAATTAAACATAAGACGCAAATCAAACATGACAAGGAAATAAAACATAAGACCCAAATCAAACATGACAAGGAAATAAAACATAAGACCCAAATCAAACATGACAAGGAAATAAAACATGACAAGGAAATCAAACATGACAAGGAAATCAAACATGACAAGGAAATCAAACATAAGACCCAAATCAAACATGACAAGGAAATCAAACATGACAAGGAAATCAAACATGACAAGGAAATCAAACATTACAAGGAAATTAAACATAAGACGCAAATCAAACATGACAAGGAAATAAAACATAAGACCCAAATCAAACATGACAAGGAAATAAAACATAAGACCCAAATCAAACATGACAAGGAAATAAAACATGACAAGGAAATCAAACATGACAAGGAAATCAAACATGACAAGGAAATTAAACATAAGACCCAAATCAAACATGACAAGGAAATCAAACATAAGACGCAAATCAAACATGACAAGGAAATCAAACATGACAAGGAAATCAAACATAAGACGCAAATCAAACATGACAAGGAAATAAACAAAAGACGCAAATCAAACATGACAAGGAAATCAAACATAAGACGCAAATCAAACATGACAAGGAAATCAAACATGACAAGGAAATAAAACATAAGACCCAAATCAAACATGACAAGGAAATAAAACATGACAAGGAAATCAAACATGACAAGGAAATCAAATATAAGACGCAAATCAAACATGACAAGGAAATCAAATATAAGACGCAAATCAATCATGACAAGGAAATAAACAAAAGACGCAAATCAAACATGACAAGGAAATCAAACATAAGACGCAAATCAAACATGACAAGGAAATCAAACATGACAAGGAAATCAAACATAAGACGCAAATCAAACATGACAAGGAAATAAACAAAAGACGCAAATCAAACATGACAAGGAAATCAAACATAAGACGCAAATCAAACATGACAAGGAAATCAAACATGACAAGGAAATCAAACATAAGACCCAAATCAAACATGACAAGGAAATAAAACATAAGACCCAAATCAAACATGACAAGGAAATAAAACATGACAAGGAAATCAAACATGACAAGGAAATCAAACATGACAAGGAAATCAAATATAAGACGCAAATCAAACATGACAAGGAAATAAACAAAAGACGCAAATCAAACATGACAAGGAAATCAAACATAAGACGCAAATCAAACATGACAAGGAAATCAAACATGACAAGGAAATCAAACATAAGACGCAAATCAAACATGACAAGGAAATCAAACATGACATGGAAATTAAACATAAAACGTTAGTATGCTCGTTAAATTTGCATCAATATGCAGTAAAATCAACATCATCCTAAACCCAAGAGAATACCTTTAATATCATGGAAGTTTTATTTGATTTCAGTAAGTAGATAGTTAATTAAAATACAAATACAACGTTAAAATACGCAATAAAAATCTATCAGATCTGGACATGTTTCGGAAAATACATCTCCCGTTATCACCAGTATTTTAACGTTGTATTTGTATTTTAATATTCTTAACGCAATGTTCTAGAGTTTTTATCTTAGTTATTTAATTATTGATCTGTAAGGTATTTAATAGCGTACCTTCTCTACCTAAAAAAAAATAAACAGGGTGAAAACCTTTAATTGGAGGTCAAAGATCACGTGATCTGGTTGGCTTGGACTTATAACAATTTGTTCCTATTGAGAAGTGTAATTTTAATCGATTTAAGTAATAATAAAAACAATTAATCATTTCTCCTCCCCCCCCCCCCCCCTTTCAGCACCACCGCGGCACCACCGTCTCTGACCACGAAGAGGAGCTGAGCGATGTCCAAGTGCGGCTCCAGAACCGCACCTCCCCCGACGGCGGACACTTCCACCGCCCCTCCTTGGGCAACGCCACCGTCGCCACCACCGTCTCCAGCTCCGGCACCGCCACCGTCGTCACCCTGCCACACCACCACAACCCGGACTCGGACCGGAACCCCGCCGGCAGCCCGCCGGGCACCACCTCCTCCTCCACCAGCGCCGGGGGCACGGTCAGAATCAGCACCTTATAAGAGAGGGAAGACCGCCCCCCTTTCCTAAAGACATACGACTACACCACCAACAATAGGGAAAAACCGAAACTGAAATGCAAAACGACGTTCTACAATCTTCTCTAACTTAAAAATCTCAACCTCTTTGTCATTCTTCAGCGTGGCCTTCGAAGATAGACTTGGTTTTCGGGTCTGTCACCAACCCCATCCATGGTGCCGAAACCTGGTTTCTCGGATCCCCTGGATCCTTTTTTTTTTCATCTTCCACGCGGCCTTCCATCGGATCTGGGTTCCGGATCCGCGAGTTCAACGGATCTTTTCTCTCATCGTCCCACGTGCGGCACTTCCGATTCCGGGATTTGTTCAACCAACCTCCCCCTTCGCCCACGTGGTTTCGATGACTCCGGTTCTGGATCCAGTCCCGGACCCTGGACGTTGGTCTGATGTCGAGTTGAGAAGTATATGAATCCCTTTGGCCTTATACTATTTACCACATTCCAGCGTCAAATAACAAACCTGGTTGGTGTAACCTTTTGTGCATGTCGAACAAAACAGTCGCCGCTGGGAGCGCTGTGTACCAAAGTGGTACGTCGGCGTCCAGAGCACTGCCTCGAGAGAGAGACCACCGACCCCCCTCCCCCCTCCCCCCAGAACAGGACGCTGTTCACACGTGTGTTGTATTTTCAGAGGTGTTGTCTTTTTGAGCGTTAGGTAACTAAAATCCTCTTTGGATAGAAGTAGTATCTTGATTTTCGAATTTCAAAAGAGAACCAGATAGTTCAAATATAAATTATAATAATTAAAAAAATATCTGTCAAAAAACTATGAGGAATATTCCATCTGAATTTTATAAGGTATTAATGTTTGTTGAAACTTTGAGCATATTAAGAGACAAAAAACACATCGTTTATTTAAAGAATTACGAGTTTATATTTTTTTTCCCTTCTAAATTAATCAATCACACTTTCTTTTTGAAATTTAATCATTGAAATGCTGTAAAATGTTTTAATGTTATCCAACTCCCAGTGATTATTCTACTTTCTACAAATTGAAAACTTTAGATTCTTACACGAAACCATTTTAAAAGTTGAAACTTTTATTTACAACAATGGAAATGGCAATGAAAGCCAAGCAGCCTAAAGAAATACAGCATTTATATCTAAATTCCGCGTTAAAACTAAAATATTAAGAAACTATGTTTTTTACTAAAAAATAAAAAACAATTTCACAACTTAGTTTAAAGGTACAATATATTTTAAAATTAGTGTGTAAACAGTATAAATTTCTCAATTGCACAATATCATAATAATGCATTAAAATTTGAGCCTATATAGTTTCTTCAGCAAACATTAAAACATAGAAGACTCAGATTAGAAAGTGATAAATAATAAGAAACTTAAAAATAAGTAAAAGCAAATATAATTATAGAAAAAGAGAAATGACGAAGATATCTCTGTCATTGCAATTAAAAATTAATTAATGATGTCTAGTAGTCGCGTCGCTACTACTATTCTAGACAGCATCTCTGACAATGTATTTCCAAAAGGCGCCACCTCAAAGGAACGGTATCCCTAACGAATCGATGAATCCAATTGCTGCCCGGACTCTTCAAACCGTTCGATATCACCTTGCGGTATTGCGCGCTTAGCGGGTGACACAGCACAGAATCGATACCAACAAATACCCAAAACGATGATCAATATTCAACGAAATCAAAGTTGATTTGACTGGGATTCTTGTCACGCAGCGAGATGATCACTCTTCCCGATAAAATCCGAAGATTTAAATTGGGGGAGAAGCAGTCGCTTAACTGTGACCTTAATCACTTATCTATTTGCGCTACTGGATCTATGGGCGCTACCGGATCAGGGGAAGTAAACCAAAAAGTATTCCACTTAAATCATCTTTCGCGTCATAAAATGAAATGAAATGAAGCGTGTTCGTTACTCGAGTTAAAATGATCAGGATGAAGGATTTTGTGCGATCGATATTTAAAAGCAGCGCACACAAAAGTACAGGCTGTCCGCTTCCCCTCGCCAATGAGTTAGAATATCGACAATCATATATCTTCCGATTGTTCAAACGATTAATTACCTCTCCTATTTATAATTCAACGGAACCGGATCGGAAAATGATACTCTAACCCATTTGGGCGGACATTGCCCAGGTAAATTGTAAATAGCATCGAAAACGGTTTTGGGTATTTATTAGAAGTTCAAACCGGAGCGCGTCTTACGAGTTGACGTCTAAGCGGTAACTAATAGGAGACGAGTTTACAACATCAGTCCGTTGAAACGACCCCTCCTATTCGTTGCGCTTCATCGCATAGCGCACTAGTGAGAATACAGCGGCAATGCAAGTGAGACTGTAGAGTAGTTGTACAATAATATATTACCGAGGTGGCATTCTAAAAACCGTTGCACCTTGTTTGGGGCCTTAGTATGTGTTTCCTGTGATGGCATTATATCCCAGGTACCTCTCTCGGGGCGGTCGATTGTCCCTATGCAAAAAACACACAAAAAATATGAATTGTTGAGTGATATTTATTTGAACGTTTAAGTGTTTATCTGTCTTTTTCCATGTTGTTTGTCACTGACATGTCCACGAACAGAATATGGGTTGATATTTGTTACTAGTCAAATGCGATGTCACTGACTCAGGAGCTCAATGAAAAATGTTTCAATTTTTGCCACCGCACACGAAACTAACTACACTGTCAGGTTTACCTTTAGAGCAAAACAAAAGGTTCAAATTGTATTTCTCTGCTGCCATTTAGTTTGTAGAGTGCTTAAATTATCGTTTTTTTTCCGTGTCTGTTGTTTGTGAAGTTTAAACCAACATCATTTACGCTTTCTCTGCTTTTGTATATGGTTTCCATTCGCAATTGTTATTTTTAATGGTAAGTTATTGTCATTTACTTGTACTTGAATTTATATTCGATGGTTATCTGTACTTAAAAATGAAAAGCACTAATATATTTATTTAAAATTAACTGTTCATAAAATTATTACAAAAGCCTTAAGTCGATATTATATTTTCTTTTTATGTTTTCAAATAATTTAAAATGAAAAAAAACTTTCGAGCACTAAACGCATTACTAACCAATTTCATTAACAAATGTTGATCGCCTTCCAATTGGTATAATTTAAGTATTTACAAATAATATATTCCTTTTATGAAGTTTTATTATTGAAAAAATTATTAATTTAAAAAGCATTATGGTTTCTATCAAGATTTAATAATTTAATTTTTACAATAAAAATATTATTTATTTTCTTTCGAATATATTTATACGTGAATAATTATATCTTTAAATAAAATTTGTTTCTCAAATCAGAAATAAGCTGTATTTTTTTTAATTCCTAAATGTTGTTAATATAATATAAAATATATGTTTAACGTTTTATAAATATAATTTGTATTAAATATTATTATTTTTATTTTATTTATTTTTAAATTTCTACATTTTAATTTCAAATCTTAAAATGTATAATTTTTATTATTTTATTAAAAAATAATTAATATATTAGAGTGGACTTGCAAAGATAATATTTTATTTTATACTTAGGTTAAATGTATGATAACATTATACTTACATTAAAAAAATTGAGTTTAACTGACTAATAAAACAAACCTATTTTTTTTTGTTTTATGTAACAAATATCTTTTATTATATTTTATAGTTTACAATTTAATTGAATACTTTTTATTTTTTAAGTAATTCAATAACATGAAACCCCATTATTTAAAGTGTGATTATTTTATTTGAATCAATGTGTTCCATAAAATTACACATTTCTTTTTCTCTAAATTCGCATCCTTGTTTGTGTTATTGTTTAAAATCACAAATTTGCAATCAATAGCATCTAAATGCATAAATTTTAATTAATGCATTTCAATTGTGAATTCATCCATACAAATTATCTTCAAAAGCCATTTTAGTAAATTAATTATAACTAATTCTTATTTTTTACATTATAATACATAAAAATTACTCTTAAAATGTTTTGGAATATATATTTTAATAGTATTTTTAACAATTAAATTTATTAAGTAAATGAAAACTATATATTTTTATCAAAATAAATTAATAAACGTTTATCATTATCATAAACTATAAAAATCCAGCTAGGTATAAAATTACATCCAGAATATTTAAAAATGAAAAATAAAGTTCCCGTTTAAATTGTGTATCAAAATTGTGTATCACGTTTTAGCCATTCAGCTTATGACCCTATTATGCTATCCCATGTACTCAAAACTCGTCAAAATTCTGCTCCCAACTTTTTATAAAGTTAAGAATAGAACATATTTACCTTTATTTAAAAAAAAATACTTAGAATACCTGCTCAATAGTAATTCCACATTAGTTAAAAAAAATCTTAACCACTTTGATTGGAAAATATCAAGAGTTAAAAATTGATATTTCAATAGCTTATAAGACCCGTTTTATTTGCTTGGGCTGTATAGTCCTGTGAGCTTTTACTATATAGTCCAGCGACCTTGTACTATATAGTCCTGTGATTTTTTTTTAATTTTTAAAAACTTGAATGCAAGGTTAAAATTTTGTTTATAATGTATTTAAAAATAATTTCAATGTTATGCAGTAATTAAAGATTATGAATAGGATATATTGATTTATCTTTAACTTTTAGTTCGAGAAAAAAATATTTTTCAATATTATGGTTTTATTTTTAATATTAAAATGAAATACTAAAACCCTTTTAAAATATTATACGAAATTCATTATAAAAAATTATTTATTTTTTATAAAATATGAATATAAAAGTTAATATATTAGTAAAACTTGAAAAATTATAAAAATTCCTAATCACTAATTTTCAAAATTACGCATTTTTCTGTATTTATGCTTATTACGTCTTCTAATAAAAAATATTCAGATATAAAAATAAATTGACAGGTATTTTTAAAAAAATATATGGAAAACTTACAATTTAATATACTTATTTTTGAAAAACATTATTTCCATTTGTTAAACAAATCCCCCTAAAAACAAACAAAAAACTTTAAATTTATTTTTTTCAACTTCCTAAATTCAAAAATGTTTTATTTAAACAATCTTTGTGTAATATGAAACCTATATTATGTGTGTATTTGCTACATAAATTTTCATAAAAACAGGTTAAAGAGAACTTTCATTTTCATAAATATTTATATTATATGAATTTTCTAGTATTATTATATTTATTTGTTGCTGTTCCCCGTGTTAATTTGCAATCAATCCATATATATACTCAATGTCGTGTTAAAACGAACGAGTGCATTAGAACCAGAATTATTGTCCTATTACCATTTTAGCGTGTAAAGACAATCAAGTAACGTAGTATGATTTTTCACAGAAATTTAAAGTCCTCTGTTTTGTGAAGCCTGTTTATGGTTGTTTTTAAAAAAATGCTTTATGAAATTTAATGCGTTTTTGCAAAATTAATTTTAACGCTCGCATTTATTATCCTATCCTGTCCTGGTGTTTCTTATTTTAAATTATTTGCGCACGGTAAACCCAATTAAGAAATTATACTTAAAATTACACAGCGGGCATGTTTTAATTTCATTGGAAATCAACACTTTGTGTGAAAGTGTTATGAGTACAAGTTATTGTATTATCAGAATTAGTGGTGGCACACAGTTTTAGTCTTTAGGTTCGAATCCGCAATTCCGGGGTATTAAACAACTTAAATATACTAAATTACGTGAACTAATGTATAATTCTAAAAATAATTTTTAATTATAAAATTAGTTATCTAATAACAAAAAACTATATAAAATGGAACAGAAATTTAATAAAAGAACTGTATATTTATAAGAAATTTAACTATCAAGGTAGAGGTGCATTGTCAAATATCGGGTATACAACTTAACTATTTCGTTTACTGCCCCCCCCCCCCCCTAACAAATTAAACAATTAATCGATAATTTGACGATATTGTGACGGTAATACGAATTACAACTGGATGCAATTAAATAAAGTCGCTCGCGGTTAGCGATTTATTTTTTATTTTCTCAATTGATTTAAAATTGCAATGTAATTTGTCGGCAGTGCGCGGCTAAGCTAAATACAATTTATATTTAAATTAATGTGATTAAATTCAATCAACTTATATGAATATCCTTGATCATTATCAATAATCAATAGTTTTTGTGTTTTGAAAAACGATCGCTCAGCTATTGCTTCAGTTAAAAAAAAAACTAATCATTTGATCTGTAATCGGATATTGTAACCCCATTTTTCAATTGTGTTTATGTGCATATATATATATATATATATATATATATATATATATATATATATATATATATATATATATATATATATATATATATATATATATATATATATATATATATATATATATATATATATATATATATATATATATAATTGCTGGATGGAAGACTATATAACTGCCTAAAGATCAGATAGGGTGCCACTACTAATATATATTGAAAAGAAGCTAATACGCTGCTACTTTAATAAGCTTTAAAATCAAATATGCTATTAAAAAAGTAACTCGATTGTTAAAAATGTATATAATTTATTAAATACTATATAATTATTTAATTTTTAACTTGGTATCAATGTATTGTGTTGGATAATAGTTATTTAGTTCATAATATTGAGTTGAATACAAAAAAAATAAATTCTTATATGATATCAAGAATATGAACTTGAAATTTTTAAAAATTATTGCAAAGAGAAAAAAAAATATTATCAGATGTTAAATTGTTCGTATAAAAATGACGGTTTTTATCAAAAATAATAAAAAAAATATTAAAAGATATCGAAAATAGATAATTTTATTTAGATAAATTTTTAATAAAGAATATAAACTTAAAATTAATCAAAGAATAAATATAAATTTAACAATTTTTTATTATATGCTTTTTTAGAAATTTATTGAAATTTAATGTAAATTGAATGACAAGATTTCTGTTTGTTTGATTCTACTTTTGGATTTTTGTTTATTTAAAGTATTGAGGGTAATATGGTATAACCTATATAAATTACAAACCCTATTTTAAAATATATCTTTTCAATTTTGCAGTGTTTTTGTATATTTTAAATGTACTTGCTTTTAAAATTGTGAAAGATGTTTCTTCATAATTTCAACTGTTATGACTATTATGACGATTTAATCATATTCAATAATTAATATGTATAACTTTTAATCTTTGTGTTATATGTATATTTCAACATTATTTAAAAATATTGACAATTATTACAAAACAGATTTATAATATTGTATTCCACTGTTTCAATGAACTTAATTTAGAAAATATTACATGTTATACAAAGTATTATCATGAAAACACTTTTTTAAAAATTCTTAATTGTATAAAACTATAATCAACTTAAAAATAAATTAATAATTCCTTAAGGATTAATATTAAAATTACTTAAACATATTTTAATACAATTTTAAGAATTTAATATTGAATTATAGAATAAACAAATGTCAAATTATAATTTAATCTATACTTTTAATAATATTCATTATCAATTTTAATCATTTATATAGCTTTCATTTAAATTCAGTTGGTTAACACTTACTACATAAATATAAAGGTTTTGTTTTTAGATATGGCTATCTATATGATGATCAACAATTCTTTGTAATTTTATGTCATTAGTTTTATTTTCCTTTGAAAGATATAATTTCAAATATATGTTCCAAATATTGCAATATGTTGTTTATTCTGTACAATATTGCAAACTATTATTTATTCTGAATCATATTGCAAAATATTTTGATTGTGTATCATATACATGATATTATTACATATTTATATCACAGTATATTATTTCTCTCAGTATATTAATCTATTGAAAATACAGCTTCACTTCGAATTAAAATTACATTTATCAGTATTGTTAGATTTACACTATATCGAATAATTTAAAAATGTTTTTTTTATTCCATTTTGAAAGCAATTAAGAATTATGAGTTGTGTGACTTGATTCTGCCAAGAATTCAATATTAAATATTTCATTATATATCGTCCGATCTTAGATTTGGCATTAAGCCTTAGCAGATGAGGCATTTTTTACTTGTACATATACTAATATCAATAACTAGCCATTTTTCGGTAGTTTTTTAGAAATTTATCATTAGAGTAAGAAGGCTGCAATTAGAAAATAGCACTTTTCATTCTAGCTTACCACTTTTCCAAAGAAATTTGGGTGTTTTCGATCTTTCAATTATGTTCGACTTATTTATCTTTTGTTTTAGATTATTCTGTAAAATAAGAATAAAATATAGCTCCAAATTCTATCGATGTGGTAAATAATACCTAGATTTAAAAAAGCCGTTTATAATAATTAGACATTTTATCTTTAATAATAGTTATTAAAAGTATTTCAGAAACTTGTTTCGAAAACAACAAAACATGGTATAAAAAAAATCCTCCATCTACGGTATAGACAGGAATGGATAGAGAAGCATAGGTAACTACGAGTTTTAAAAAAATATTTTCAGCCTACACTGTTAAAAATCCTTCCGTTAAAAAAAACGGAAATTTACCGGGAATGATGGTGACAGTATATTTTGCAGACTTTTAAGAAAATTCCGTTTTCATAGTTTCCTGTTTAGAGAAATGAATAGTTTTTTTTTTATTATTTAAAAAAAATAATATTGAAGCGATGCGAAGGGAACCGAACTCATAACTTTCAGAAAAAGGTGACGGAGGTGGTCGGTGCCCTACCACATTTTGATGGAAATAAAAAGCTTTATTGTTTATAATTAATTAACCCAGTGGCGGTTCGTTAAATGTGACTTTGGCAGTGCTGATGTACGAAAATTAAAAAACAAATTATTAAAATTATCATTTTTTTTAACAAAATACAAAGATAATCCTGAGCATTTTAAAAACATCCTATTTGCCACTATTTGAAGAAGAAAAAAGAATAATACTCAAAATAGCATATTAAAGAACATTTGTTTTAAAGAGAAATGGGAATAACAGTTACCTAAAAAGAACGTAAATATCCTTAAAAAAAGTATTGATACTATTTGATCTCGATCTTCACGCTTTTGCAGATCAAAACGGGGAATATATATCCTCCCAAAATGACTGAAATTCTATCTCTACGTCATTTTAGGGTTGTAAAAATTACATTGATCGATGTTTTTTTCTCGCACATTTTAAATAGCAAAAAACATAAATCAACATTTCAACTTGCGTAACTAACGCAATAATAACTAATTTGTGATCTCTCTGTACGGTTTTTTGTAGTTACTTACACTAAAACGTTTACTTAAAAAACAAATTAGAGGCAGTGCTTTAGCACTTATAAACGCGCCGCCACTGATAAAAACTTTTTTTTAAAGAAGCAAACAATGTTTATTTCCGAAAGCTAATTCGTTAGGCTTAAGATGCCGCCATTTTACCCAGAACCAAAGAACAATTATGTTTTTCACGAAACTTTCCGTTCATGCAGCGGAAATGCATTGTAATAAGACGGATATTTTTAACAGTGTATAAAGATTGATTACTATTTTGGCAAAAATGATCTTACAAAGCATCTTTTCTAAGAAAAGGAGTTTTCGCAAAAGGTGATTTTTCTACTGATAAAAACAATTATGTGGAACACTTTGAATAACCGTAATGGAACTCTCTCGTTTTGCTTTATTTCTCTCCTAAATTATATTCAAAATGTTTTATACGCATAGGAAGGATTCACATGCATGTTCAAATATACTTTCGCAACACTGGTGCTATTATTATGATTTTTACTCTTATTTACATATCACAATTACTACTTTCTCAAAATTCTGCTTTTTAAAATGCAACTGTTTATGAACTCGTAATAAATTTCAAAATACACATTCTCCCCCACTTCAATTTCGAATTAATTTTTCAAACGGAAGAAGAAAAAAGTTGAATTCCTACAAAACAAGCTTAAGCGTTGTAAAAATCATACGTACCTTAAAGACAACGTTTATTAAAACTTAACTTTACATGAACCAAAGTAAAATTTTAAAAAAGTATAGCTAATTTGATCATATCTTAAAAATAGTTTTTGGTTAAAGAGTTAGGGAACCTACACTTAAAAAAAGTTCTTAATTATATCAACGCCATTTATTTTGTCTGTGTACTAAAAAAATGTCCAAAAGATATTTTTTTTAAAAAAGAAAACCATTTGTAATACATATATGTTTCAATTAGTTCGATATACGATTCCGACTTCCCAACTTTCTCAGTTACGTATTTTTTCCTTATTTCTTTGGCTCTTGATTAGTTATGTACAATACATTTATTTACTCAGGTGATGAATAATCTCAAAAAACATTCTGTAAATATTTCAGTAACAAAAATATCTGCATTCAATCTAGATTAATTAGTCTTGATTTTTCTTATTCAATTAAACGCTGTTGTTGTTTTTTAAATCTAAAGGAATGGTTCATTCTTTTGAGAAACTAGAACATCATTGATACAATATTTATGCACCAAAATCATTCAATTGCATTTCATCTTTAACTCTAACTTTAGAAGATTAGAATATTAGATCTTAACAAATCTTAAAAATCTTCAATTCATTTAAATTACCATAGTATGCCAATAGTATTAGACAACACTAAAAGGACTAGACATTTCAAAACGGATAGCTAACTTGATACTAAGCACTAATGAAAATAATACAATATCAAGCACCAAAGAAAATTCCAGACTTCCCTTTCATAAAAGTGAAAGTAAATCACTTACGAATACTCAAACTAAAACGAAAAAATTAAATATACGGTGTTGGTTGGAATGAATGATTTTGATTGCCAATGGTAGCCATATAAAAAGGAAAGGTTGCAACAATTTACTATCACTATCCATGCAATATGAAGAAATAAAATGTTGTTAAGTAAAAATTTAATCGCTCTTGGCTAGCCCGTTTGGATGCCAATTTAAGATGGCACCTCTTATTTAATTTTAATCTAAACTTTGGTTTAATAATAATTCTTTAAACGAAACGTCACAACAGAGAAACAAGATAAGCTTATGTCAAAATAAACTATACGGAGTGCTACATAAATTTAAATATTTATATTACCACAAGATAAAAAAAATTAAGTACATTTCACAGGATTTATTTAATATTCCATTTTCAATAATGTTCTTAAAAAGTATTTTACTCTCATCTTGAAGTTACATCAATGTTTTGAACTTCAGCCTTCAAATTTTTAAAACAAATTAATTGCATGTATAACAACAAATAAATAAGGTTGAGAAAATGGTTATGAAAGCTGAAAAGAGAAATTCGATAATCGTAAAACTAATAGAACGTAGTTACAGTCTTACTAATAAAAAACGCTTTCTTTAAACGACTAGTAAAACAATCACACTAGTAATTTAAAGTTTCTACTCTTGTTATTGTCTATGCCATTTTTCTTTTCTTCCTTAGTATATTCTATATTTCAATTTATTTAGAACTATAACAAAGGGAAATATAACAAAACATTTTTTAAATGAAATTGTGCAAATTGTAAGAAATGTGCATGTAAAAAACCGCATTAATCGTCGTCCTGTGAGTTGATATTATGTATTAACTAATCATAGGAAACGATAAGGACCAACTGTTTCTGACATGTTGATGTGAAAAATTATTTAAACGTTTTGTGTAACCGTTAATAATGCCCACTAGCAACTGTAATGGTCTATAATTAGTACACATGTCAAAATTTGACACTTTGAACTTTATCATCATTGGCTATAAAATTCTCTATACCTTATTTTAAACCGCTACTAAAAAAAATATTAAAAACGTTACTATTTTTTTCTACTAGAACACCTAAAAAATCAAAATTGAAATAATATTCTATGATCCTACTTTTCTTAAGACCCAAAATAACATCAAAATAAGAAATATTGCCAAATAAAAAATTAATGCTTTTATAGTAAATAAAATTCATAAAATTGTTAGTCAGATTTCACACTCAAAGCTTTCACATGTAACTTTCACACGTGGCTTTCACACGTGGCTTTCACACGCAAGCCAAGTACAGCGAGCCGAAACGCTATTTTTTTCTTCTATTTTATCCAATCAGCGCGTTCACATTGAAGATTATGAATCGCTATCTACGATACAATGGGAATTGGTTGTTCACTCATCTCATCGTAGCGTCCCACAATCATTCTTTTGAAGGCTGGTTATTAATTTTTTTTTAGGAATTCTGTCTCGAAATTTTATCTAAATTAGTTACTTATTGCATCTAAATTTATGTTACTGTTGCTAGTGAGCATTTCCATTCCTAACAACTGAAACTTACTTTTGATAAATTGAATAAAGAAGATCAAATAATACATACAAAGAATATCAAAAGAATACGATAAATGAATAACTCGAACATTCGAAGCCTTGGACAGTATTCTATTAATACCTGACAATACAGACGCAATTTCCGAAAGTGGGTTTCAGGTTGTTTTAAGTGTTATATATATATTTTTGTTTTATGTGTGCAGAAATATGTATGAAAAAAAAATATTTTAATACTACTATACTCAATTGTTCTATTTGTATTTGTTGTGAAAACAATGTTTACATTCCTGGAAAATGCTATGCATTGTATTAATGTCACTTTTGGATTTATTGTTAAAATAATGGGGGGAAAAGTAACGATCCACGGAAATGACAAACGAAATTCACATTTCCGTGAAAGCAGTGGTGGAGGGAAAGTTGCAGAATTCTTAAAAACGTCGACAAATGGCGGTGCTGGATGTGGGCCACAAACATTAACCATTACTATTAGCATTTAAAGAAACATTTTTTATATTACAAAGCTTTGACTTATATATGCACGCATAACATTTAAATAAATAACAACTAAACTTTCGAACTCTGTCCTACAGTTATTCATATGGTAAATAAGTATTGACATATAAAATGCAGTATAAATTATAAAACGTTGAGATAAACATTCTATAGATATTGCAGTGGTAACGCATGACAACATAATTAAACGTCAATTGATATTGTTCGGATATCGAACTGAATGCTCATGTCATCAGAGATAAAATTTTAAATTAATGTGTAATTTTTTTTAGTAATAAAAGAAAAACAAAAGTGCGCAATAGGAACATAAAAACTATTATTTAGAATTATCGCGTAAGGAAATAAGGATTAAAAATTGCGACAACCAAACGACGGCGAAAAATTATCCAATGAGAAAATTGGAACTTTTTATTACGGAAAACAATTATCCAATGAGAAAGCGTGAACTTTTGAATTTCGGCTGACAATTATCCAATGAGAAAAAAAAAAAAACATCTATTTGTTACCATTATCATAACACACTAAAAATGCAGAAAGTGGTAAAAGTTGGGACCCCAATAAAAAAAATGTTTAGCTACATGATTTTTTTATATATAATTACGAAAATAGTATAAAAACGATACCGAACACAAACAATTATCGTTCACTCAAACTAATAAAAAATTACTAACTGTAAGTAAACGAGACACAAAATGTATTGCCATACTGCGAGGCATTTAACTTTAGAAGCATAATCAATTTTATTGGTTTATTATAGAACATTTTCTTAATAAAAAATAACTGTTCGGCCGCGAAGAGAATACCTGCAAATAAAATTTCGGCGGCTGCCATATAAAAGGCAATTATTGGTGTGGAATGTAGACCATCAGAGGATGGGTACCAGTCAAATTGGCTGATTGTAGAAAATTTAACCGAAACTCCCTACTCTATTTAAAACATGCGTTCCGCGATGGCAACCCCAGCCGTGGTCAAGCGCGGATCCAGGTGGGGGGTAAAGGGGAAATTACCCCCCCCCCCCCCTAACAACATCTAAGATTATATTTTCAAAAGTCACCTTAGGCGATGAAAAATTTCAAACTAAGGGGGTCAAATTTGGTGTTCATGATAATAATATACTGTATTACCCCCCCTAACAATAATCTCTAGATCCGCCCTTGGCCGTGGTCTTTCTCGTCACGGTCGGACAATAACTTCTTTAACAAAAACACGTTCTTATTCTAGATATCTTAATTTCATTGTTATTTATATAGAGAAGCAAATGAATATCTCCACCACTGTAAATATTTTAGCTTTTTTTATAGAAGCTAAAATTTTTAACGACCACGCGTTCGTTGGCAAACTAAATAACAATCAAGCACACGCCTCTTCCCATGTCTCACTACACGCTTATCACTTTTCTTCGATATACAAGAGGGTAAACAGTTGCACAAGTCTGTTGCTATATACTTATTCAAAGATCAAACATATCCAGCACATAAGTGCTACAATATATTCCAAAGCAATACAACATTGTTCTGAAATAAATATTAGTTCATTTTCCTTGATCTCATTTTCCTTTTATGAACCTGAAGAAACATTCCAAACCACATTAATTAAGTGAAGATCTATCTCTATGACATAATAATAAAAATGTAAGTTCGTAAATAGCCTTATGTTGTAGAATATAAACGTCTTTACTGTTCCATCGAAATTTTCTTAATAATAATAATTGGAAAACTTTAGCTGAGTAAGAATTATTCCAATTGATTAAGATAACAATGTTAAATTTGATTTGATTTTAATATTTGAGCATTTCACTTAAAATTGGTAGTTAAACTCCATTAAAAATTAAAAGTTAATAGTTATTTAAATATATTTTTCCCACAAAAATCCAATGCTGCTTAAATTACGATTAAAATATTTTTAAATTGATAAAATTATATTTAAAAAAAATCTGAATCGATACATCCTATTAACATTTTTCAAGTAGAAAAGTATAATAAAATAAATATAACAGCATATGGATTGCAGCATTGTCAAAAAAAGAAGTTAAAGTTATTTCAATTTTTGATTAAAAAAATATTTTTAATTATTTTATACATACCTACCAAACTTCTATTTGCAACGAATTTTAAACTTAACTTCTAATAACGTGTAAATAAAATAAATTTTTAGTTTATATTTAAAAATTAAATGTATTTTTATTTTTATTTCAATTACAAACAGTATTACAATATGTTTTTAAACTTTCTTTCAAAAAATAAATAAAAGGAATGCTCAATCTATAATAGTAATTAAGTATAAACAGACCATAGAGGTTCTATTTCGAACACGAAATATTAAAAAAGTTTACGTTGCGCATTATGTTTATAATCCAGTTCAAATATACTTTTATAATTAAATAAACAAAATTATCATAATCATATTTAAAAGCTGCATCAATTATTATTTTCAAATTTATTGAACTACGCAGTACTGCAAACTTTGTGTTCTGTGAACACATTGCAATACCTAAATATTTGCAGTGTACAAAATTTATTAACCTACGAAAATATTTTACTTTCATCAATAACTATATCTAAAATATTTCACTTACTTCATTTCTGTACCAACATGAGCTACAAAATATTAAAAAAAAATTATTGTTAAATGACGAAACTCATGTCAAATGGAAAATTTTTATTATAATAAAGTGAAAAAGAATGTTTCTTCAGAAAAAACTTAAATTAAAGACAATTCCTCAAATTTTACTTCTTATATATAACATACCCGTGTAAAATACTAAGACCCAATTTTTCTTATACTGTGTTTTCTCTCCAAAATGTGTATGTAAATTATAAATAATCAAAGTATAAATTTCAATACTTTGCTTCAAATAAAACTATGCAAAATAAATCCTTATTCAATTTTTAGAATGGTTTGAATTATTTCACTGATATACATTTACACTGTTAAAGATTTAGTTGCACCAAAATTTGGTACCCATTTAGCTGCAACCATTATTTGGTGCTTGGTTTCACCATTTTATGGTGCTATACAGATACCATTTAGTGGTGAAACGTTGCACAAAAACTCCTGTTTTCGCTTCACCATTTTATGGTGAAACGTTGAACCAAAATTCGTATTTTCGCTGGTGAAACGTCGGTAATTTGTTGGATGTTCTGGACGATTTTCTAGTATTTTTGTATCGAAGCAACCCTCCGATCGCAAGATCACTACTTATTTTTGTGAAGTCCGCCGCACGGTCTCGAACTAGCAATCCTCTGATTACCAGCTAAACTCCTTTGTCCACTAAACAACCGGGCCCCTAATGTACGATGATTGAAAGGATTCTGCGGTTTGTAGATTCTACAAAAGTTTCAGTTGCAGTTAAGGAGATTGCATCATTTTTTGGTAAAAAGCTGCGCTATTCTCAATCAAGGATTTTTGGTTCAACCTAAATTGCGCGATAATATGGTGTAAGATACCAAGATATCTGCACCAAGATATCTTGGTATCTTACACCAAGATACCACCAAGCACCAACCACTTGCACCAAGATATGGTGCAACGTTGAACTGAAATTTTTTCAGTGTACCGTTCAAGAAAATTTATCTAGTGTATGTAGGAAGTGTTATACAAAGTTATGTTTAAAAATTTATTAGATAGAAAAGTAACAAAATTCCATTCAGGTAACATAACTTTCAAGGTACATTAACTATTTTTACAATTTAAATGTTTTTTTTAATAAAATGGGCAGGATGTTTATAGTAAAATCAGCTGTATTTGTTTTTACAAGCTTTTAACTAACTTACTCTATCTAGTGTTGTTGCTGCCTCACAAATCTTGTAATTAAATTCTCCCACCAGATGTCATATCAACTTAAACGTCTGACTCAGATTATTTGGCGACTGGGTAACGCCCCTTTATGCTGTTTCCAACGAATCAACAAACAAGTTTGGTCTGGCTGAGCAATTGGCCTATCATGTAAACATGTGACAGCACAGCGGCTATTTAGTCTGAGGCAAATTATATAAATGGCAATACAATTATATTTAAACCAACAAAAAATATTAATTATTCATTCTAACTAATCGTGAATTTTCTTTGAAATTGAAAAAACCATCGCGGCAGCTTCGATTTCATGTCATAGCAAAAAGACGCTAATATTAGTAAAGTACAAGCGGAAGTTGAAAGCCCTTTTTTTACGTAAAACATGTTACAGTTGGATATTTTTTATGCCAACTTATTCAGAAAATTATATCCTTTTAGAAGGAAAGAAAAACCTATATACGATCGTAAATATGTCCTACGGCATTGCATAACGTCCTTCACGAAGGACGTTCTACAACACGTACGCAAAAAAAATAAGCGCAAATAGCCAGTTTTCTTTCACAAAATAACTGTAATGTCAAACCAATATAACAGGTTTGCTTTGCATTTCAGTTTAAGTACTAAGTGAAAAGAAGTTATTGATTCACTAAAAGAAATAATTTGCTACTTGCCAAAATGAAAATGTTCACTGATGTTATTAAAACACGACGCAACACATAAATAAACCGTTGCCCCTAATTCATAGAAAAAGAGGATTTGGTTTAGTTTGGTTTTGTTAATTAACGTCGCACTAGAGCTGCACAGTGGGCTATTGGCGACGGTTCGGGGTCAATCTCGAAGGAAAGACCCGGGAACATACATTCATACATGCACCTCGTTATTTTAGAACCATTGTCAGGTGACGAGGAAACACATGAACTGGCACCCAACGCCTTCAATAGACTTCGGGACTTTGGACCCCGATCAGATTTATCGTGCACCAGTCCCGTATACACGCCAGAATAATTTGTTGGATATTCTGGACGACTTTCTAGTATTTTAGTAGCGAAGCTGGCAACCCTCCGATCGCAAGGTCACTACTTTTTTACTTTTATATTTCAAATCCATTTCACGGATTCGAACCACCAATCCTCTGATTAGTAGCTGAACGCCTTACCAACTGAGCAACTGGGGCTCAGAAAAAGAGGAATAATATTAAAAAAATATTGTCAAATTTCCATTTTTCCTGGAAACTTTTTTTTTAGAAAAAATTAACAAGACCAAACTTCTATTGGAATCGCATTCAATCATTAAAAGGTTTCAAATATCTTCACCCAGAAAAAGTTGTGTATAAACAATCATAAAAAAAAGTCAATGTCGAATAGGAAGTTGTACTTACTCAATTCCTTCTTTACACAAAGTGAAGTGAAAAACCTTCTTCTGAACTCTTTTAAGGTTATGAAGTTTCATGAAGATTGATCAATTACATACTGAGATTACAGCTAACAAAATGCGACTTATATTGAATAAATATTTTATAGTTATAACTGATCTACTAACTAGAATGTGAAAAATCACCCTCCACATAAAACCTTGCAAGTAGAAACAGACTTTATCGAGTCGCATCAAAATCAGGTTATTAGTTTCCGAGTTGTAAGCAATCAAGAACAAACCACTTTTCCCGTAATTTTATCGCTATAGATATAATTGATGTTTTTGAAAAATGTCTGATATTTTTAACAAAATAACTGTAATGCCAAACAAATACAACAAGTTTGCTTTGCATTTCAGTTTAAGTACAAAGCGAAAAGAAGTTATTGATTCACTAAAATAAAGTTTGGTTGGTTTGGTTAATTCACCTCGCTCTAGAGCTGCACAGTGGGCTATTGGGGACGGTTCGGGATCCAGACCCGGGAACACATACACACACATTCATACCTGCACCTGGTTGTTTTAGAACCCTGGTCATGTGACGAGGAAACACCTGAACTGGCACGCAACGCCTTCAATAGACGTCGGGACTTTGGACCCCGATCAGATTTATCGTGCATCAGTCCCATACACACGCCGTTAATTTTTGCGGATGTTCTGGACGACTTTTCTAGTATTTTTGTAGCAAAGCTGGCAACCCTCCGATCGCCACTAAAAGAAAAAAATTGCTACTTTCTAAAAGAGGCCTCCGTGGCCCAGCGGTTAAGGGCATTCAGCCATTAATCCGAGGATTGGTGGTTCGAATCCGCGCGATTGACTTGACAAAGAAAAGTAAAAAAGTAGTGATCTTGTGATCGGAGAGTCGCCAGCTTCGCTACAAAAATACTAGAAAAGTCGTCCAGAACATCCGCAAAAATTAACGGCGTGTATACGGGACTGGTGCACGATAAATCTGATCGGGGTCAAAAGTCCCGACGTCTATTGAAGGCGTTGGGTAGCTCAGTCAGTAGATTTTTTATTTGGCTAATAAACGTCGCACTAGAGCTGCACAGTGGGCTATTGGCGGCGGTTCGGGGACTATCTCGAAAAAAGGAAAAACCCGGGAACACATACACATTCAGACACACATTCATACATGCAGCTCGTTATTTTAGAACCATGGTCAGATGAAGAGGAAACACATGAACTGACACCCAACGCCTTCAATAGACGTCGGAGCTTTGGACCCGATCAGATTTATCGTGCACCAGTCCCGTATACACGTCGTTAATTTTTGCGGATGTTCTGGACGACTTTTATAGTATTTTGTAGCGAAGCTGGCAACCCTCCAATTACAAGATCACGATTTTTTTTTATTTTCTTGGTCAAGTCCATCGCCTAGGATCGAACCAGGAATCTTCGGATTCCCAGCTGACGCCTTTAACCGCTCGGCCACGGGGGCCCCAGTTGCCCAGTGGATAAAGGCATTCAGCTAGTAATCAGAGGATTGCTAGTTCGAGCTCTTCCGGTGGACTTGACAAAGAAAAGTAAAAAGTAGTGACCTTGCGATCGGAGAGTTGCCGGTGTTACTATAAAATTTCTGGAAAGTCGTCCAGAACATTCAACAAATTTTACTGGCATGTATACGGGACTAGTGCACGGTAAAACTAATCGGGGTCCAATGTCCTGACGCCTATCGAGGTCGATCCTAGGCGATGGACTTGACAAAGAAAAGCAGTGATCTTGTAATTGGAGGGTTGCCAGCTTCGCTACAAAATACTAGAAAAGTCGTCTAGAACATCCGCAAAAAATACCGGCGTGTATACGGGACTGGTGCACGATACATCTGATCGGGTCCAAAGTCCCGACGTCTTGAAGGCGTTGGGTGCCAGCTCATGTGTTATCCTCATCTGACCATGGTTCAAAAATACGAGGCAGTGATCATGAGCCTTTCTTTCGAGAGTCCCCGGAACGTCGCCAATAGTCCAATGTGCAGCTCCAGTGTGACGTTAATCAAAATCAAACCTAACAACCCCTCACTGAACAATGATTATTGTAAGGGCAACTACATATTAATTTCCAATCCAGTCCCAGAGATTTCATCACCGTTTTAAATATTACTAATTCTCTAATAATGTTTTACACTTGCAAAAAAAAAAAAAAATTCCCAGAACGGTAAGAAGTGTTTATTTTTGGTACAAATTTCTACTAAAACAGACTGAAAAGAAAGGTTTGTATATTTTTTTAAATAATAAATTTCCCCTACCAAAGTCTAATCAAAATTAATCATAAGTGCAAAACAGATCCAGACGTTTGATAGGCCAAACAAGAAGATAATTGAAATTTTATTTTAATAGTAATTGATATATCCATTGCTCAGCTGAAATCAGTCATCTAACAACAAAATTGCAGATTTCTGCTAATTCACGAAAAAAATCACATGCTTGCAAAATCACAAGCTAATTAAAATGAGATTTTAATGTTTTAGATTAATAGTTTATAACTAATGTGAATTAAATTATCAAGTGGCAAAACCAGCTTATCATATCGTCTGCCAACTACGAGATATTTTGTAAAATTAGCATGGAGTTCAAATATACTGTCACAGTCAACATTTTAACAAGCAAGGAAAAATAACATGCCTTACTGTAAAATCAATGTTAATGCTTTATAATTATATTAATCTTGCACATTCCTAATTTAGCACACTGCTTGAAATAAATTGGTTAATTATATTTTTACACCTACTGCTACAATGGACATTCTGGTACATGAATTAAGTATACAATTTAACATTATTTATTAATGAAGAATATTGGATACAGTATATGTACACAATAATAAAAACACATTTGTTTCAAACAGATTTATTTTGCAATATTTCTTTTTAAGTGTGAATTACCATGGGGTAACGGTATACAAGAGTTCTTAAACACACAAAATGTGAATATATTTAAGATTCAAATAATACAATACATATATATAAAATAAATAAATATAAAACATTTCCAATATGCATCATTAAGTGTTTCCCTTTATAACTTAAAACTAATAAATGCAAGAACGGCTAAGAGTTCTCGAGTATTTAATATGGAATGAGACCTTAATAAATGCCTTGTTTTATACAAAAATCTTATTCGGGACATATAAAATTTTGCTTTCCAAAACAGGCAAGGTTTTTGTACAGAATATGCTAAGTGTTTACATCCATTGAATATTAGAATTCTTCACATCTGTCGGCTGAACTCCTATATGAATTCTGCAAGCCAGCGGAATCCCTCTCCGTAGCCTTGTTTTTTAAGTACACTGCACATAAACATCTCTAATGGACGTCCTGGTAGTTCAGATCTGGGGATTTTTGACTGAAAATAAAATTATATAACATTTTATTACAAAAAAAACATACTTGCATGCCTGCTAAAATTACAAAAATCAAATTTGTACAATTTTTTAAACAATGAAACCTCACAAATATTTTTGTATAGCAACAAAGAAGTTCGTAGTTTTATTAGTTCATAATAATGTTACCGATTCTTTAATTAAATAAATAATCAAGAACGCTCAATTAAAATTGTTGAATAAAAAGAAGTAGATATATATTATATCTTGAATATAAAGGTAATTCTTTTTTTCATAAATGTTTGAAAAATGTAAAAACCTAGGTATTTATAAAATATGGCTTTATAATGGTCTGTAAAATATATGTAACAAAATGAATATACATTACATAGATACATCATTTTTTTTATGCCCTGGTAGGTATGAAAGTAGCAGAGAAAAAAAGTCAACCCCCAAATTATCCATTGACTGCATGAGAAATGCATCGAATGCACAAAACATTTAATTTGGGATAGGTATTTACATGAGGTAGGAGTAAGTAAATACCAATTTTTATTTACCCTACCCACTGGACATTTAACAGACCTACATCTGTAGAGTAGTTAAACATTTTAGGAATAAAATTCTGAAAAAAATCCTTATTTAAATCAAATTTGATTTTTTTCATTAAAAAAACTTGATTATTTTACACCCTGAAAATAACACAATTTTATGGTATTTCAGGCTCCTTTAGAGGTTAAAGTAGCTCATATTTGAAAACAGAAAAGAATCCTTTAAAATCCATAAAATGCAATAACCTACCATACAACCGCACAAAACAGTTAAAATATGTATATGATAAATAGTGCAAATTAGTAGATATGTAAAAAAAAATTATTTATAGCCATTATCAATATTCTGAATATATACAAATTACTCTTCCATGTGCAATAGCACATATTTCACAGCCAAGCTCAAATTAAATATTTTTTATTATTGGGCTTTGATGAAAACCAAACATGTTGTGATCCAGATCATATAAAGGTTGTCTATTTATAGAGTATTCCAAGCAGTCATTAATAACTGTGTAATGTGTGAATCTTGAAAGTCATGTTAGTAGCAAAAGAAAATAAGGCTTTAAACAAATGCATGAACTTTTGTGCTTATTTTCTATTAATATAGATTTGTTACTGATAACTGAATGCATGCTTGACAAAAGAAAATGGGTCGAACTGCAAAGCATTCGAAATTCATGTAAAATGTGCAAAGGAACTCATGATTCTACTAAATCCTCAAATAATGATTTTAGAAAAACTTAGATTATCGATTTTAGATAAACTTAGATTATCTGTTAAAAAAATAAATACTTTCAGAATTTAAACAAATTAAGAAGGGTTGTTCAATAAAATCCTCATATATGGAGACACAAGCTCTTACTAAGCAAATTTTATATTACACTACTAAAAACATATTGGCATGCTAATTTGAAAGAAATTCATTAAAACAATTTTTAGGCATTTCCTAAACTAAAAAGAAACAATGACAGCCTATGCAATTCAAAGATCAATTTTAATGCTAACATGGATGTTGCATACAATAAACATCAGAAATACAACAAAAGTTTATTTAAAGCAGAACAGTCAAGTATAAGCACCAAAATATAAAGCTATTTTTCATATAGAGGCCAACATTTATCTCATACTAAAATAAAACAAACATATACATAACTCAAAAAGAATACCTAAATATACATCAATGTTTTGAAAAGTTGTTAAATATAATTTACTTTGTTAATAAAATGGAATGCATGTTGTTAACAGGATATGAAAATATTCACCTTTCCAGTTGTTTGCCCATATAAGTTGAAATAAGCTCTCAATTCATCCTCACTCGCTGCTCCTGGTTTATCAATTTTATTGCTCAATATCAGCACAGGGCAATTAGAAAGTTGCTCATCTGTCAGCAAACTCTGAAAAATATAATTTCCCAATAAGAATGTTTTATTTTAGGATTTATAAGCCTTCGATTGATGGAACAAAAAAATTGCTGTAGTTTTATTTTCATGGTGATCAATAAGCAAAATAATTAGTAATTTAATTTGAGGATTTCCGTTAATTAGTCGAAAAATCACATACCTGACAACACATTTGAGCATCGTAAATGTAATAAACAAGTGACACTTAAAATCATTTCATACTACAATGCATACAAAAATGCATGGTTGTTTCGAATTAAAATTTATCTTAGGAATCATTTAAGGATCATTTAAATTTATCTTCGGAAAGATAAATTTAAATGTCACAAACTATGAAAATAATGCAAAAAAAAACATGTTTAACTAAATTTTTTCGGAAAATAATGAAAACCGACAAAATTCAATATGAAGAAAATGTACTTTTAATTATATTAGAATTACAGAAAGTTTTTAATGTGCTACAAGAAAATATATTGGGAAAATTGTCGAAACAGGATATCCCCAAAACATTAACATTGGTTTCATTAATCAGGATAAAAGTACATATAAAACACATATTTAAAATATGTTTTAAGTACTTTTTACTAAAACGATATATGTAATGATAATTTGTAACTGAAAGTTTATCAACGTTAATGGTAGCGTAAACAAATCGGATCTCCAATAGTTTTTTTGTTAAATAATCATATTCAAATATGTATGAGCGGCTTCTGTATGAGTTAGATTACATATTTGGCATAACTATAGTTAATTGAGTTAGTACTAAACAAATAGGATATGCCCAAAGGATCCAAATAAGCTTGTTTCTATGAAATGAATACCAGAAACACTTGTTCCATATTCAAAATTAGGATTTTTATGCTGAAAATAGTAATCATTGGTTGCTATTTACCAATTAAATAGCTATTAGTTATTAAGAAATATGCTGAATTATAAACTGAATAAAAAAAAAATTCAACAAATACATGTTGGGGTTAATCAATAGCCATTTGAATAATCCAATGTAATAATCCAATTGCACTGAATCTACAAACTTACATTTTTATTTCTGTAAAATTTTAAAATAGAAAAACAATCTTTACAGTCTTATCTGCCAATTGAAGTTGGAGAGCAATTTTAATTTTAAAATTACCTATTTTTAAACTTGATGAAGTTTTAATACAATGAAGAATAAAACATACCAGAATTTTTTTATTACATAAAAGCAATAAAAAACAGTAATATACACCAACTGAATATGTTTCTCAGTATTTAAAATGATTAAATTTTAAATTAGAAACACCTGCTCTTATCAAATATAACTTAATAACTAAAATGACAATTATCTCTAAAATAGAAAGAAACAAAAATAGAAAAATATAGTATCAATTGTTAGAAGTATGATGTGTTAGAGAAATCGGATTAAACTCTAGAATATTAATTACGTTACAATTTTGTCTAAAGCAGCTGTATAAAATGAAATCGAAGTAGATAAAAGTAGCTGGTTAAAAAGTAGACACAAATAATAAATCAGTGAATGCTACATTTTATTGAAAATCATTATTAAGTCTAAGTTAAAAAGTTTAACTATCTTTCTGATGACCATTTGGCACTAAAATCCTTCACTTTTATACGACTCACGACATACATTTATCAATTCATAACTTTTGGAAATTTTTGTTCCTTTATCATAAAAAAATAGTTAAAATTTTAATATATAGAAAAATTAAATGAAAGTAAGAATCTGCTTCCAAAACTTAATTAAAAAAATAGTTTTTGCAAATTAAACAGTTATGTGAAACATGCTGATCGAGAAAATTTGTAACCTCATACAGAATAAAATACAATAATCCTATTTGAAATCAATTTCCTACAAGGCTTCAAAATTATCAGAAGGAAAAAAAAGATTCCCCCCCCCCCCCCCCCCCAAGTTTATTGATGAATCAATGAATTCAAAGACAATTCTAACCAATAAGTACCCTAATGAGATGAGCTTAAAATAAATTTTGAATTTATAAAATGTTATTTTCACAAAATTAAAAAGTCTTTAATTATGATTTTGTAAAATTGTTTAGGATATTTTAACATTTAATTTTAATCAACTTCAGATTGTCTATCTTTCTTGCATATCAGTAAATAAAACTTGTGTTCATATATATATATATATATATAATATATATAATATATATATATAATATATATATATATATATAATATATATATAGTGATGAGCCAAATAAAAAAATTTTTAAAGGTGATATTAATTTTAATCACGTTTGTACGTCTTTTTCAGAAATTGTCTGAAGACGAATATATATATTTTTTTAAACCCTTTAAATACATTACAGAAGAACTTCAAGACTCATACTGCCTTATGGCAATCTTTGTTTATTTAAATTTAATTTATATATTAGATATGCAACATTACACAATCAACAAATTAACAGAAAATCTCAAGAACATTGTAACAAAGAGAATAAAAGGGAATATTCACATTTAATTCTACTTTGGATTCTGGGAATCGTTCCCTGTCACAAGCGTCAACCAAGAACACAATGGCGTCTACAGCAGGGAAATAGTCTTTCCACACTTTTCGAGCTGAAAATAAATTTAATTGTGAACAAAAGTTTAATTAAAAATATATAGTTTAAAAACTTAATTTCGAAATGACAAATGTTAAGTTAATGAGATATTGATTATCAACATTCACCTCATTATTGGATTTATTAAAGTAACAATTCAATTAAGGATCAAGTTATAAATTTGTAATGTTCTCTGTGAACCAACCTACCAAAAAAATTATGTCCATATTGCTGTGGTCATTGAACTCATAGTACATATTTGTAACTTGAAACTGGCTAAAATTTTTCAATATAAAACTAAACTCAGTATTATTTATTATGGCTTAATAATAGCACTAACAATGGGATTACTTAAAAATGCCAAGTTTCAAGTTGATATAATATTTGATAGAAGGTTAGAATAAAATTGAAAGCTTTATTGATACAATAAAGTGAATTATAATAAAAAAGCCAGTTTTTGAGTTTCTAACTATTTGGTATATAATGCAATAAAAGTGTGTGCCACCTTAAAGAGTCATAGGCATAAAATAAATAAAAAATATTTAAATTTTTTACACTTGCACAAAAAAATATTTTTACTTTTTAAGCAATTTTTTTCTTTACTGAGTTTTTCTATTTAAGTTTATTACACAAGACATTTGCAATCAATTTGATTTACACACATTGCAAAAAGTTATAATACATTATTTTTTCCCTTCTAAAACATACTTGCAAATTGTTAATTTTACAATATGTAATAAAAAGTACTACTATCAAATGCAATATATGTAATAAAAAAAAATTAAAAATTCTATTGGTTGGCCAAGCAATTTTTCCTACACACAGAGCATGAACAACTTTTTTTAATTAAAGCTCCTAAATATATTAGTAAAAATAGATTCATTTTCTCTAAAATCTTCATTTTATAACTTTTTTTAATGAGTCAAAGATCACTGTATGTATACTAACTGTTACAGATTAAGATATTTTTTTTATTTTTAAATTGAAAGGATAAGATGATCATATTCTATATCAGTAATTATATACAAACCTTGGTGATGGCCGCCCAAGTCAAAAGTTGTAAACCTCATACTACCAATTGATAATTCTTCCGACGCTACAAGAAATGATAAAACATAAGAAAATAAAACATAACTAATCATCGGTCAGTAAAAGAATATTATGATAAATCTTATTTCAATATTGAAAATACCGCATATACTCGCGTATAAGCCGAGTTGTATTTTTGTTCATGAAAAATTCTTATAAAAATTGACAAATTATTGAAAAAAATAGTGAAATTTTAATTCTGAAAATATATATTTAAGCCGAGAAATCAAAAAATAATAAAAGTGGCTGTAGAAACGTCCTATCTCGAAGTGCACGATGATTCATAAAAGTATACCACTTGCAATGTTCTTGCGTATTTCAAACCTCCTTCGGTTTTCTTAAATTAAATCTCCCTTTTATTATCATAATCAAATATTTTAAACCACATACAGTGGGGTCCAGTGGTCCAAAATGTTAGTGCAGCCGAAATCATGGGATTTTTTTTTAATAAACTCGGTATATATATAATATATATAAACTTGGCACGTATATTTCTTACTAAAATATTTAGTTATGAAATAAATTACTTGAAGGTAGAGCTTGAAATTGCAGATTAGCAACGTCCCGAATTTACAGCTTTAAAGTCAATTCCATCCAAAATTCTAATAAGACAACTATTAATATATTTACATAATATTATCAAGGAATAATACCAGTATTGGGGAAATAAATTTTGTTTAATATTGCAATCGAGTAAGAAAGACATTGACTTAAAAATGGTGTCATTCGCTATGCACAATGTCAACTTCTTATTCTTCCATCCAAATCCTATTAAAGTAACGCATACTAGCTTCATAAATCTACAAACCAAATAAATATTTATCAAAATATATACTTTTATTTAGATAATCTGATAATTTATCAGAGTACTGCAATTTTGCGTTTCGATTATGTGGCAATGCGCAGAAAGGTCTTCAGTCCGCGTTTGTGACGAACATTCGCGATCACGGATCGAGGAAATGTGTCGGCACGGTTCTTTAAGAATCCGCTTAATTTTAACTCCTCTCCTTTACCCATTTTAGAAAAATTATATTATAAATTTTACCGACCCACAGATAAGCCCATCCTCTACTTTTTGACGAAAATTTTGACTTAAATTTCGCGGTTTATATGAGAGTATATATGGTAGTTACTTTGCAGCGTGCTACAAGTGTTAGATAATTTTGAATTATTTTAAGACATTACAATTTTGAAATTACATACAACACATTATTTTTTAAAGATACATAAACCATATTGCAATAAAAATATTTTCATAAAAGAATTATAGGTATAACTGCACAATAATAATATAATATACAATAAATGCAAGATAACAAAGAAAATCCTGTAATATTATTTAAAATTCAACAAGTATGTAAATTACTAAATGTGTTAGCAATGGAAAATGAAAAGTTTAACATGCGTACTTGGATGAAGTGTCGGTACATGTTGAGCCATGCGATCATCTTTCAGCATGTGAAGAAGTGTTGTTTTCCCTGCATTATCTAAGCCTAAAAATAGCAGCTTCCCACTTTTTTTCCACAATCCTAAAAATAATTACAAATATTTAAATGCTCTTCAAAACAATTTATTAAATTAAATATGGCACATTGTTCAAATCATTTTATTACATTGAGATAAAAGATGCCAATAAAAAATATTCCGTCAAAAACACAAAAATAAAAAGCAATTAAAAACATTCATGTCATGAAATGTCTTAAATATGAAAAATAAATTATTAAATGAAACAAAAGTATTCAACAGTTGAACAATTTATGAACGTCTTAAAATATTAGCAGGAACTTTAGAAAATACTTTAGATTCTAAAACATAAAGAAGTAATAGGAAATGCAATTTGTTTTGAAAATTAACAGATGCAAGCAGTTTTTATTAAAAGCAAAGTTTAAAGAGTGGTCCACCATTCTTTGTTGAAATATCGCCCATCTCGGTCTCCTCACCTATCTAGAAAAATCGTCTTTCCAAAAGTACACAATAACAACCAATCAATTCATTTATGAAAACACATGTGGCCATCCTTCACTGCATAAAAATAAGTTATATTGTGATATTTTCTTTATTATTAATATAACGATTAATATAAGGACCTTTCGCTGTATCAATACAAGTGGATGTTAGAAACAAAAGGTTGTTGTATTATCTAAAAACACTTATTGTAATTGAAACAAATCAATCAATAAGTGACAATAGTTATCTGGAAGGATTTGCTATATAGACAAGTTATTGCAAGGATCTAAATAGATCCTTGCAATAACTTGTCTATATAGCATGGTTATTTTTAAAACTCTTGATTACATTACAAGGTATTTTATTATCTACAGGCAATCTATGCTGTTCAATTTCTGCTTTAAGCCCGATTCTTTCTAACAAATAGTTAACCATTCTTATTAAGCGCCAACACAAATAAACTTAGACAAAATTCTCAAGGATTTTCATTTTTGAATTTGTCAAACACGTATAATTTTTTACATTAACTAATGATTCTGGGCAACTAGAATCGACTTCAAAGATAAACTCATTTCATCGGAAAGAGACAAACAAATTCAAAACATATGTAAATTTGCCAGTTTGTTTTATTCAAAGGTGGAAATTTTTTCCAGTAGTATAGGTACATAACATAAAAGTTGGTACAAAATCTCTTTTTTGAAATAATTTTCAAATTTAAATCATTAGGAGGACGTTTGAAAACTTTATCTACTGATAAATTAAAAATTATATTTTTGTAAAAAAAATAAATGTATTGGAAATATAATTTATAATGTCTAACAGTGAAATCCTACAGATTCGAAATTTTGATTACCTATCCTTCAGAGGGTTAAAAAGTTACATTTATTTTTAAAATTAAAAAAAAAAAAAAAAAAAATTAACCTATAATAATAAAAATAAAATACTTTATTATAAACAGAACAGTATAGAAAATTTCTATTCTTGGTTATATCGCAAATTTCATTATAATATTGTACGAAAAAAATATTTACCTAAAAAGTTCAGCACACCAGTCATCCAATCAACAATAAACATATTGAAGTTTTCTAGAAAATAATTTATTTAATCAGTATATAAAGAATTTGTTTATTAGTATATAACATTGCAGTTATTGCAATGCAAATCACAATGGAGAATTGCTGCATGTTTTACATTAGTTTCAAACAGTGCTAGTTTTAAAAAAAAGTTCCCATGATTCTTAATATCCGAATTATAAATTCGTGACAAATTTATTTTGAAACTTATTAACGTTTGAAACTCATTAGAAGTCGCTGGAAACGTGATGCAAATGAAAACTCCCTCCTTATGGTTGTGATGTACTAAGATCTGAAAATCAAAAAAATGTGTTGGCCTATTCGTAAACAGATTTGCAACAGATTCACACTGGTAAATCAAAAATACTAATTGATATTTTATGTTCTGATGTTTAACTGAATTAAGTTAAAAAGTATTGATAAAAATGGATTACTTAGAGAATTTTTTTAGCAGTAAAAGTGAGTTTTAACAAGAGAAAAAAAATCTCAAAAGCGAAACGCGACAGTGCAAGGCGCCTGTAAACTCTTAAGAGCTTTTGCGCCAGTAAAACTTTTTGGCACAAGTTCAAGTTTCAATATTACAAATAAGAAGCCTTTATTGTCTGGCTGTAGTAAATTCTGCATGTATTGGAAATATAAGGAGTTTAAATGTAAATATCTTTCAGTGTTTTAGTTTTTTTTAATCTCAAAATTATGAAAGTCTAACTGCCTGGTTGTTTTACGATGAAAAAGTGTTGAAAAGCTTTTTGAGTGGTTTTTAATATTAAGAAAAGCAATAATTATATCTTATTATATTAAGAAAACTTATAATATTTAAGTGTGATCAATATTAAAACCTTTTTTAAACTTACATTTGTACTTTTTTAGTTTGATTTTCAAATAGATAGAGGGCAGCACATGTGTAATATCTTATTAGTTTGTATCAACAGTTTTGTTTTGTTCAATTATTCCGAGAAAGTTCTGACTAATATTGTAAATAATACTCAAATTAGAGTACAATTTGTAATATGTCCTTAATAATACCAAGAATTTAAATTTTAAAAAAATAACTGCTATCTTTACATTAAAAATATTTTTTAATAATAGTTTGTCGTCTATTTTTTATATTTTAAACTCAAACTTTAATTTCACAGAACCCTTGACAAGTGGAAAAACAATTTTGAACAATCTTGAAATTAAACAGTGCTCTTCGTACTCAACTGCTTGAGATAAAAAAAATTGAAAATAAAAGTTCCACTCTTTCATATTTTTGTCTAATATGATATTAATGTACAATAAGAACTAAGTCTTCGTAGGTCAATGTTTTTTTTTCTGCTTCCGATTTAAAAAAAGATAAACATATAGCTTAGCTCAAAAAAGGAAAAGAAAAAAAAGTATACTCTGGAATAAACTTGCTTCGAAATCGATTTGCTCCTTTCAGATAATTTTGAAAAAGCATTATATCATATATTATTAATGAGCATTTATTCTTTAAGTTATGCTTCAGTGGTTTATGCAAAGTTGCTAAACGTCAAAACTATGAAGGAAAGCAATGAAACTATCGGTGGCAAAAGAATCCTGCGAAGGAATCCCGATGATTCGCTTAGGACAATAGTACGTCACTCCCTCGTTTGACAAGCGATTTCCGGTTTCAGAGCGATTTAGAAATTCGTGTTTAATATTAAATAAAAAAATTAATATGTGTCGCAAAAATGTTACACTAAATTTTTTGGTCATTTTAGAACATTTTCAATCGATTTAAAACAAGAAAAAAAAAATTTAATAAAAAATGTTTTAGTTAATTAAGTTAAGATCATGATCATGAAAAACAATAGGTGATTGTTCAGGATCTATTATAATGAACACAAAAAGCCTCGTAATTTTGAGTCATGGCCAAAACGAGAAAAAAACTTGAAAATGAACCCTACTCCCCAAACTTCCAGACTATGATTAGCTTGAGGACACCAAAACAGATGTAAAATACACCAGTCTCCTTTACACACCAAACGAGGATCCGACTTTCTCATTACAAGGTTGCTGCTTTTCCAACCAGGCCATTGCAAGATTTCACATTTAGAAGGAACACATTATTAAGGGCGAATTTTAAAATAATATACCATTTTTTTTTATAAAGTATAGGGGCTACTAGAATCTCGGTTCAATGATGGATTGCCCGATTTTGCAAAATATCAGGTCGCTGATGAAATTTCAAGCAAAGAATTTTGACCTAATTAAACTAATTGTTTTTTTCAATCCAGAATAAAAATATTATTTAAATTATGCCAATTAAAAAAGGAGATGCAACAGACTTTACTGTAGGAGAGAACATATATGGAAACCTTTGCTACCGTCAATTCTATTTTTCATAAGCAATAGTTTTGTATATTGTTAATAAAAAATTATAATTATTAATACCGAAACAATTTTAAATAAGGCATTTGGATATAACATAAAGAAACTAATGATTGCAATGTAATAGTTAGTATTTCCCCCGGAAGCAGAAACGCGGCGACGTGCGTCGTACGACGCAGATTTTTTCAAAGGTCTGCAGACAAATTTTTGCAGAAGTCTATCATACGAATTTTTTTTTTTATGTCTGCACTACTTTAGAATATTTTCTGCAGATTCTTTTTAGGTTTGATAATTACTTTCTGCTCATTTAAGAAAGTCGGGGGGTGGGGGAGAATTCCCGATAATGGAAAGTCGCAATCGCGATGCACGATAAGTTACACGTGTTTGAACAAATCTCCGCAGACGTTTCATTGTTGTCGTTTCTCTTTTGTCGATTCCATGGTACATTTCAGTACATGTTCTTTGATAAGATACAGTGCTAGAAAATAATTAACAGAACCTTCCTTGAGAAGGAAATTTTCGCTAAACGAAAACGGCATTTCATACACCTTCCACAGCAGATTTCCGACTTTGGCTATTTTTTTCTCTTTTGGATTTAGAGCTTAATTTTTTTTGTTTTAATAGCTCATTTCTTTTTCTTTACTCATTCTTATCTCATCTATTTGATAGTCAACAGGTAAACAATGGTGCATCAAAATTTTTCAAAAATTGGTAATTTGACGCCTTGATTACTCCGATTTTGGTGACTAAAACAACTTCTTATGCATATTTATTAATTTTTGTCTCGCTTTAACATGGTTTTCTCAATTTTTAATTGAATTTGTTAGGAACTTGTTTATTTTCAGCTAAGATAGATAATAGGAAGTCGCAATCGCGATAAGTTTTTTGTATTTGAACAAATCTCCGCAGACGTTTTTTTGTTTTCGATTCGCTTTTGTCAACTCTATGGTACATTTCAGTACCTGTTCTTTGATAAGATACATTACTAGAAATTAATGAACAGAACCTTCTCTAAGGAGGGAATTTGTGCTAAACGAAAACAGCATTTTATACAACTTCCAAGGCAGATTTCCGACTTTGGCAATAATTTTTTTCCCTTTTGGATTTAGAGCTCAATTTTTTTACTTTAACAGCTAATTTTTTTTATTTTTACTCATTTTTATCTCATTTATTTGATAGTCAATAAGTAATCAATGATGCAAGTTTTTCAAAAATCGGCAATTTGACGCAGGGATTACTCCGATTTTGGAGACTAAAAATGCATTTCTTTTGCATATTTATTAATTTTTGTCTAGCTATGACGTGGTATTCTTAATTTTTTTTTATTGAGTTTGTTAGGAACTTGATTATTATCAGCTAACCACAGTTGCCGATTTTATCCGAAATCGGCGTTTTTGTCGGTGGCTTTTCTGATTTTCAAGACAAAAACCTTGTTTTACTACATGTATAAATCCAGTTTTCTCGTTTTGAAAGGCATTTCTGTAGTTTTAATTTTTTTTTATATATATTTTTGTATTATTGCGAACCAATTAGTTATACTAAGTTTGTCAAAAATCGGACATAAATCGGATTGGCTAACCACAGTTTCCGATTTTATCCGAAATCGGCGTTTTAGCCGGTTGCTTTTCTGATTTTCAAGACAAAAACCTTGTTTTACTACATGTTTAAATCTAGTTTTCTGGTTTTGAAAGGCATTTCTGTAGTTTTAATTTATTTTTTTATATATTTTTGTATTATTGCCAACCAATTAGTTATACCAAGTTTGTCAAAAATCGGACTTACTAATTTCTCCATTTTTATAAATTGGAATATTTGAACATTCTTAAGGATATTGTATGAATTCTAGTATTTTAAAATAAACTTATACTGCAAAATATTTTATTTTTTATGTTATGATTCTTTTACATGTAAAATAACAGTTTGAACATTAGTTTACAATTAGTTTGACAGTTTGCATTAAATTTAATTCACTATGCCCTATTTTTCAATGAAAAGGAAAACATGATTTATCAGAAACTTATATAAATGTCTAAAACCATAATAATAATAATTTAAATTACTTTAGAAGTTAATTTTTGCAATTTTGTGACTTGCATATTAAAGTTCTAGCAGATAAATAAGAAATGCTTTCTTTTTGCACTCTTTCCTTTTTTATTTCAGTATGAACTCTGCAATTTATTTACGTTACCATACTTTAAAGTTATAATTACAATTTTAATTTACCAAGGAAATTTGGAAAATAATCTTTCGTTTCATTTATAAATTTTAACAATGAAATAAAATTTTAATTTATATTGTATTTTCCATAGAAAATATTGTTAATATCAGGAGTTTTTATTTTAAATGCTGAAATGATTGGTACTTTAGTATTTAAGTGATGAATACTTATAATCAAGCAATGATTAATAAGTACATAAAAAAAACCATGAATAACAAAGTAATACTATTACTGAGATTCTCTCTTTAATCGAATTCTTGCTCATGAAAGGTATACCAATAGTTATATAATAAATTAAGTTGCAGACAAATCTTATTGACTAAAATCTTGTCGCAGACTGTTAAGAATTTTTCTGCTACTGGGGTATTTCCTATAATATTATGCAAAGCAACAAAAAAAAAGTTTTCCAAATATTTTTTTTTAGTAAATGCTATCTATTTCAAATATAAAAACACGATTGTATTCCTGAAACACTTTTATATAAAAAAAAACACTTTCAAATACTTACGATAAAACCTTTATGTTTTCAGCCTTTACTTAAACAATTTCTCACAAAATATATAACAATTTGCAATTATTTGTAACAAAAATAAATAAAAACATTAAAAAGCAAAAAGACAATAAGCTAGTTAAATGTTACTTGGATTAAAGTGCATTATTTGTAACATACGGTTTAAATTTAAATAGCAGACCAAGCGATTACAAAACATCATACACAGAACGTTTGACAGCAATAATAAATATGTTGAAAGCAGAATTTATTTTGAAGAACCTTTGAAAAAGGACCTTTCAATACATTTCCGGTTATACAAGTTTTCAAAAAAGGTAATAAAATAAAAGACATACGTACTTAGCTTAACATTCAGTACAAAAACTAAATTTTTTATTTTAAAGTGACGTTAGCTTTCGTCCATACCACATCAAGTAACAATTATATTTGGGTCGAGATGTTTTACGTTTGTTTGTTTGACATTTTATTTCAGAATTAAAAATTAAAAATAATATTACAGTAAACTAACTCCAATAAAAAAATATTTTCATTTGTATTTAATTTACTTTAAGTTTATGTGTGTTTCTATTTGCATTTTAAATGCCCTAAATATGTTTGAAATCTATCTGATATGCCTTAACGGTTATGAAATAATGTTTAAAGTGAAATGAAATGAAGGCAAGTACTTAAATAATTGTTTGATGTTTGATCCTTTCACTATTATTGCTGATTTCTGATTTTTAATTGGTAAATAATTATTTAATTTTTATTCATATTAAAATTTATTTATCCAGTGTATTTTCTGCCTTTTACCGTCACAAATTTGTGAGTATATTTCACTTTACTTTTTGGTGAAAACGGATATTTCTATAAGTACACACAATACCGAATAACTCTAAAAAGCTAGAAACTAATATATATATTAAAAGAACCGATTTTTTTTAACAAAATATCTTTCATCAAATAAACCCGAATCTATTTGTGAAAATTTTATTCATGTTTTAAATGATTTTTAAGTGAGCAACTGACGCGCGAAATGGTAAATATAACAGCATATATAAATAAAGCAAATATTCATACTTCTTCGCGCATTTTTCAACTATCTCTAACTCTTAACTCTATCATATTAAAATATTCACAAAAGTTCCTTGTTAGTACCTATATCTATCTATGTTAAAATTCATTGATCAGTCACCCTTGACAACCTTTCTAAAATAGCAATATCGCACCCCTATCACGGGTCTTGGAAATTAAAACCGGCTTTGTAGCCAATCAAAGAAATTTGTCAATTTCATTTTTGCAATTAACATACATATGTTCACATGCCATTCATTTTCAGAAATCCATTGTTAGTTGCTAGTTCAACCTGACATTAAATGATTTGCCTGACGTTGCTCAGATTTCAATGCATTTTATTTTCACAAATAGATTCTTTTTTGACGGCAAAAAGAACCTTAATAACTCTAATATAAATAAACACCTCAAAATATAGTATGTTGTTTATTTATTAAATTGTGTTTTTTCTTTAATTTTATGTTTGCTAATGACAGCTTAATTTTTAGTTTGCTGAAATGTTGTTGTAAGCAGTTCTCGAAATAAGTTACTGCAGTTGCGGCAATACTGTGAGTTACCTTAGAATTGCTGCAACAATTATTGTGGTTAATTCCTAGTGTACGGTGCCTCCTTGGCACGATTCTGAAAATTGGCTCCGACTTTGGCAAAACAACGTGAAAAGTGCGAGAAAAAAAAAAGGGTTGCCGTACATCATGATACTGCTAGAAACGGCATGAAATATGGTTGACAAAATATAAAATTTATCTCCCACCAATTGTCGCCAAATCACATTTGGCAGGGGCACCGTACACTAGGAATTAACCGTTATGGTTTCTCACAGCAAATATTGCTTCGAGTATTTGAGTCATAACTTTTTTTTTTTCAAATTGCATTAGCCGAATTTGGTGTATTCCTAGTTTGCAGTGCCACTGCCAAATGATTATTTGGCGGCAGTTGGTGGGTGATGAAGTTTATATTGATGCATGAATTCTGGATTGCAACCATACATTGCTGAAACAGTTCATTTGGCCTGGAATTGTTATTTTTGCAGATTGCTACAAATCCTTCAAAGTCGTCATAACCTACCCGCTTATGATTAGAAACCCCAACCAAAACAAAAATTGTAGGGAGTATAAGTGAATGGCTGTAACCACTTCCCTTAACTATTAACTTGGGATAATATTCACATGCAATATGCGCTAACATGAGTTACCGCCAGTTAATCAGGGAAGCAATTCAAGTAGTGTACCTATTGTTTCAGTGAGATGTTGGTTTATTCCTAGTGTCCGGTGCCCTCGCCAAATGGGATTTGGTGACAAATGATTGGGCGATAAAGTTTATATTTTGCGCTTAAGACTGCTGTTGAAGTGCCCCAAACGACTGCCCGAAGGATTGCCTGTAAGCACCATGATCGACTGCCCGGAGGGACATTGTTACCTTCGAGATAGGCGCCGAACTGCCGCCAACAGCCCAATATAAACTCTAGTGCAATGTTAATTAACCAAAGCAAAGCTTCGGAATCAATTCTAAACCGTCGCCATTAGCCCATTGTGGAGCTCAAGTGCAACCAACGCAATGTCCACCATTTTGATTTGGCAACAAAAAAAAACTTAATTTTTGGACTTAGCGACAACGGGTCACCATACACTAGAAATTTACTGAGCTGTGTTTCAAAGGGCACTACATATGCCCTTTCCAGCATCTACTTTGCACCCCGTAATTTTTAAAATATATTGTACCTTTTCTTTTGCAACAAAAACATGGTTCTGTATGGTTCACCTGTACTGGTGTGAAAAATACTATGTAGCATATTTTATATTTTCTTCCAACTTAAGTTGTTTGTTATTCTAGTAGAGTATGTATTATATTTATTTAAATTGTTATTTCAGCACACTGATTAATTTCCATACAAGCACAATATGGATAATGGGGATGGAGCTGGCTTAGGTGATTCTTTTCTGGCGGGCGGACAGTACATTGTCCAAACTGAAGGTATCACTACTGCTGAATTAAAGTATTGCAATTGCTAAAATAAAAGTGTTTATTTTGTAAAATAATTGTTTTGAAATATTTCCTCCAACACTATCTACTTTTTGAAAGGTTACATATAAAGTTGCTTAAAATTGAGTGACATTGACTTGGGTCTTTTGTTTTTGCTGTAGTGTTATTATATTGGGATTTTCTATGTCTAAGATGATCCATATTTTAAAAATGTTATTTAATTTACAAGTAAATTTTATATTCATGTTATTTCTTATATTATTATCCGTAGTTATATTTAATGAACTAGTAGTATTTTCAATGCCTATTAACCAGCTTTACACGTTTCACACTTTATTTTATTATTTGAATATTTTATTTCGTAACATTTATTGTGTACTGTGTTTCTACAATTCTTAAAAGTATTTGCAAGAAAATGGCAGTAAATGTTATTTCTAGAAAATTTTAAATATTCAAAATATCACTATTTTTCCTTGCCCCTGGCCTCATGAATTGATCTACTGGAACAATTTTTAGTAAAATAACAAACTATTTTTACTACCTATACCCCATAAACTGAAATTGAATACTCTAAACTATAATATGGACTATTTGTATTTAAATTATCCCTTTTAGCTATTTTGCCAAAACCTGCAACCAGTAGAATTTTTTTCATGCAAATTTCCGTTACTGATTTTCAGTGTTCACTCTAGAAATAAAAAGGGCAAGGTGCTGTTGACATTAAAAAGACACCCGGTTTTTGAAAATACCCTTCTTTAAAGGGGCACTTTTAAAAAAATTGGAATTGGCCGGGCCACTCGTTGACACATCGAACCTGTGGCCAAACAAAAAAAAGTTTTTATTTGTTGGTTGCCATTGTGCTAGAGATGCATATTGACCTGTTGTTGACGGTTCGGGACCTATCTCGAAGGAAAGACCCCTATGTCTCTTTACTACTTAAACTCCCAAATTTGACATTTAAAAATTAATATTTTCCCTAAAATCAATTCTGTAAGTAGACCTGTTACAAAACTATTGAAAAGGGCTACTTAAATCCAGAATTTGGTAATAAAATGCATAATTATGTAACCTTGCCCCAAACCATCTTCTCTTTTAAAAAAAACTTAGCATTTCATATGCGGCCACAGGTAACCAATAGGATTCGTGGAATGCCAAGTGCTCGAAATTACTGCGGAATCATTGGGATTGCACAACACGCATATTTTAAAAGGGAGTCTGTTTCTCTACTGTCGTAATTCACTTGGTTCCAATTTATGTACAAAAGCATTTTAATCGATGCCTTTTTTAAAGACAGCTAGGTAAGCAAGGATGCTTGTTCCTGATTGAAGAGGGGCGGAATATTTTTAAAAGAGGGCAGCATTTTTTAAAAAGTGGCATGAGGGCGCTATCCAGATGAAAAAAGGAGGGGCTGGGCAGACTGCCCTTCAAAAACGACTAGAGTGAACACTGGATTTTTACAAAGAGAAATAGTCATTAAAATAGTAATTGTTTCATATCATTAAAAATTCATATTTTTAGATGGCGATGAAACACTTGGCATATCTGGAGATAGCATGGATGCTGCAGACAAAGATGGAGAACCTTTAAGGGAACAGGTAACCTTTATTTCCATATCATATGTATGTAAGACACATCATGTGAGGTAATTCAATTTTGTTTTTACATGATACCTAATTCTCCAGCTTTCTTAGGTGGATTTCTATTTATTAACTAATGGGTTATAGGTTACCTTGTACTTTAGCAGTTAGAAGGTTATATAAACAGAAAAATACCTTTTGAACAAAAATGTCTTGTAAGTTTAGGACTATTTTTAATTGGTCAAACTAATTGAACTGCACATTGATAGCAGTTGCATGTTATTTGTTGCAAGATCTTCTTCTTAAATTTAAAATCCAATAGTTGACACCAAACACATTTTTTAATTGATTGGTATTTGACTTGGTGTTTTTTCATTAACTTTTTTGTTTGTGATGGATCAGAAGCTGCTTTTCTGAAATATACAAAATAAAACATCTCGAATCCTTGCATATTAAAAGCAATTTATTTATTTTTTGTCTGTGATTGCCCTTGCATCTATTAGACTTGTTATTCTTCAATTTGTATTTATGAAGCTGGGAAAATGACAGCCTTACAACATGCCATTACAAATATCAAAATTGGCTAACCAGTTTTTCTACAGTTTTAAATTTAGTTCGGCTGTAGCAGTGAAGTACCCTGCACAGTGTTTCCCAACTGTAATTAAATCCAAGCATCATTGATTCTGCTTTTTTGTTGCAGATAGAGTTTAGTATATTGAAATATTAAAGTTTATAAATTGTATTAACTGTTTTGTTGTTGGTGAAATAAAAAAGCTTTAAAATTTGTAACCCAGCATTTTAAGACACACAGACCACAACCTCTGTTTGCAATGAGGAGTCGCAATAGTTTAGGCTTATGAGATCTACTGTCTTTGAGAACATAGCTGTTTTTTTTAACACATTTCTTTGATCTGATGTTTTCTTAACATTATTATGCCATTCATTGGTTTAGTATATTTTCACTTATTTTGAGTGACGAAGTTTGAGAACTGTTTTTCTTTTTAAAGAAAGACTGTGAATCTTAAATGTATGACAATTTTCTGGATAGCCTTTGCAAGCAGGGCTTCTTTTGCATTGTCTCAGGGTATCATTTTGCATATAATTATGCAAATATAAAACCCCCAAAGATTTTAACATTAATTAATGAGCATTTCTAATTAGTTCCGTATTTTTGAGAAAAGGCTGTAAACGTAGCTACTTGAAGAAATTTTTCATTAAAATTTAAATTGTGCAGAGTCTTTAGATTACAATGATTTTAAATTAGAAACAAACAGGTTAACAATAAAAGTAACTAAATTGCTGATTTTCTAGTTTTTTTTCCCCTGCAAGAAAATGGTGAGTTTACCTGTAAGTTTTATGCATAATTATTATATGGTTTTTTTTTGTTGAGTCTTTGATAAAGTTCTTGTTAAGAGCAATAGTAAAATATGGTTTTATGAAGTTGTTGTTGTAATATATTTTTATTGTATATATGTATCAATCAAGCTCTTTATATGTTTAGTGGAATTTTTGCTAAATTGGCTGCAATATTTCATCAAGGGTTTCATATACTTGGAGAGAAATTAAAATTATTTGTCTAATAATATGAAGCTTTTAACATTTATATGTGACTGTTCTGAAGAAAAAATCTTATATTTGAAAGAAGACATTCTTGGTTCTATTCTTGTTAATGGTCTAGTTACTATAATATTATTAACTAATGGCCCATTCAGTTGTATTTGGAAAAAGTTTATATGACTTTGTAAAAAAATTTGAGCAATTTTGGTAAAATTATATCCAATAGAGCTGTTTTCATGTTCGAACATTATATATTAATAATCTTGTATATCACCCTGACATTCTCTTAAATTGTGAAATAATAAAACAATGCATAGATCACAAATAAGCAATCATTCTTGAAAATACTTTGTTATGCTCTTTAAATGTTGGTTGTAAAATTTCCATTGACCTGGTTACTTCATGGCAATTCCATTTACATGATATACAAGCTTTGGCCTCCTAAATTCTCCTATATTGAATGTATTCCTATATAAAGTGACTATTTGGTATGTCGCACGATCATCCATCTCACCCTTTCCCCCATATCAAGCCTAGTGACACAGAACAAACCTTCTTCCCCCTATAGATTTGGCTCCTAAAGAATAGTTCTAAAAAGAATCGGACATAACTGAAGCTTTCAGTATCCGAACATCTATATAATCACTAAGCAATTACGAGAAAGAAGCAAATTTTCGTAAAGTATTTCTCTTGAAGCATTTTTTAACATTTGACAGTAATATATCCTAATTTTGAGCTACTTAAAAAGATATTATAACAAGAATCACCTTATCCTTTTCATCAAAATATTATTTTTACATTTTCTGCATGCAAGTTAAATATGATTATTTAAAAACTGATTTGATGTAATAAAATCTATAAAGACTAGTTTATAGTGTATAAAAAAAAATCAGGTGCTCTATTCAATTAGACTGTTGTGCCCTATGCACTCATATTTTAGGGTTGCAGTTTTTCTTTTTATATTAAATCCTATAAATTTGAAAGTGGAATTTTTTTTATTTCAGGTGGTAAGGCCTGATCTTCCATTCAATGTAAGTTGCATTGTAATTTGCTTTTAAAGTTCTGTACATTGCTGGTACAACGTCAGCATTGCACTGTACTTTAAAAGTTGCACAATTTCTTTGGAAGTTTCTTCCTGTCGTAGCTGAGTAAAAGTTTGGTAGAATTTAATGCGTCTGGAAATTATACGCAATCGGCGCACATCTTTTTTTTTTTTTTTTTTTTTTTTTTTTTAAATTTAAGGCATTTTTTTGCTAAAACAGAAATTTTTTGTATACAAAAGCAAAAATGAGTTTATCTGAAATATATATTAATTTCATAGTCAAATTTATTGCTTTTGGGCGTTCGAAGTAAATTTCACCTAAAAAAATTTCCATTGCATTTTTTTTTTTTAGATTGAAACAACTAATATTATATAATATTCATTTCAGTATATTAATATAATTAGCATGAAAAGGCTTTTAGTTGTGGCATCTACCATTATGAATCTACAGACTGGAAAGAATTTCCCTTTTTTAATTTTAATGAGAAGCTTTGTTTTTGAAATTATGTATCTGTGTATATCTCTTTCAGGATCGATTCCTACCCATCGCTAATGTGGCGCGCATTATGAAAAATGCTATCCCTAAAACTGGAAAGGTAAGATTGCTTGTATGTACCTATTACTGTATTAAAGATATTATTAATGTATTTTTATGGCATAAAAAAAGTTCATTTTATTTATTTAGTGAGGTGTTAATCAGACAACAAATTATTATCATAATTTAAAATTTAAAAATAATCTTTAAGATAAATCTTTGAGTACAAAGAATAAATCACATATTGTTTAATGGTTAAGTACATTAATATTTTTACTTTTTTTAAACTACTATAGAATATTAGTAAATATGTTTGATATCTTGAATAAAAACTCAACAAATGAATGACGGATCAAGCCATGGATTAAATAATATTAAAAAGATAATAATTAGTCTCATGAGATTGGTGTGTTAACTTTTTCGAAGTACAAAATAAAAAAAAGATGTATATAATGATTTTTGATTGTCTACAAAATGGTATAATTAAAAAAAAAATTAACAAAAAAAATACATTTTCCTAATTGTGTTAAACCTAATCTTAACTAGTTGAAATGACTAATGTAACTGATCACTTGGTTGACTAAGCATTGATCAACACAAAAAAAAAAATTAAGAATAGGTTATCAAAAATTAGTCTTATGTAACTCAGTTTGTAAATGAATGAACTCATAATCATACATTCCTTAGTTAAAATTATGTAATGCTATGAAAGGTTCATAACCTCCTAGTTTGACTACTGCACTGTTGTGTTTTCATGGTGGATCCAGAAAACCTACAATGGCCACTTGGCTGGTACTAAAACAAAATTAATAGCTCTTAGTTTCATTAAAATGAGCACAAGTCTAGGAAATAGATCCCAGAAATTTTTAAATTCTAATATTATACAGAAAAATAAATTATATCCATTTTTTATTTGTTTGCATAATAGACATAGTTCTTATATAAGAAAGACCTAATATATCGATTCAGATTAAATAAATAACTTTTAAACAAAGGAAACATCGTATATAACATTTATAGAAAAATTTAAAATTAATTCTATTGATAGTCATGATTAACACTTTTGCAATTAACTGACAGTAAAGGGGGAATTTTGTGTGGTAAAATCCCTACAAATTTTGGAAAGGACACACTAACTATAACCGATCTATTTAAATATATTTTTTTAATTCAATGATTTAAATATTGTTTTGTTGTTGATAGATAACATCATGTTTAGAAAATCCAATTCTTTTTTTTTCATTCATTTAATGTGTTGGTGATAATTGAATTACATATGATTTGTGAATATTCTTGTCAGTTGGTGCTTTTATTTGTTTAGTATAGGATATAACTGTTTTGTGTGTTGTTTTAATAGATCGCCAAAGATGCCAAAGAATGTGTTCAAGAATGTGTATCTGAGTTTGTTAGTTTCATCACCAGCGAGTATCCTTTCCAATTATTTGAATATTTGTTTTTTTTTTCATTGGGTTTAAATTTCAATTTGAAACAGGTTGTATTAGTTATTGAAGATCCATTAATACTGATAAATTAAGGCATTCAATGGTTTTATTTTAGTTAAAAAAATTCTTTCAATGCATCCAAAAAGTGTGTAAAATTTGTTTTTTCTTTTAATTTTGAATTTATAAAATTGATAAATGTAGTTTATGTATTTAAACTGCATACAAGTGCAGTCCATTCTAGTGTTTGCTAGTTTTGCTGTATTTTGCATTCACGACTATAAGTATTTAACTTTTAGAGACATAATTTTAATGATCTAAAAAAAAAATCTTAATTTTATTATCATAATTAAAACTATCTTTTATTATTTTTGTGTTATTTACGCTAATTTGCCACTTTAATTCCCTTATACATTTGAATTTTAGTGGGAAAATCACTCTCTTTAAACTAAAGATAGTTTTAATTATGATAATAAAATTAAGATTGAGATTTTTTTTTTAAATCATTAAAATGTCTCAAAATTGAAAATGAAGTTAAGATTTATAAGTCTCTTTACAGATTTAATGTACCACAAAAGTTACTTTTCTACCTTTATCTAGACTTTAAAGGTTTTATAATGTATTTTTGTATTTATTCTCCTGTTTTTTTCCATTTGTTATTTTTACATAACTTATAATATTTATATTGTTTCTATTTAGTATAATAATATAAATTAATTGTACAACACAAAACAAAAGTCTTGATATTTAAAAAAAAATAGCTTTCAATTATTGTATGTTTCTTAACTCGTTATCATGGCTAGCGATCGTTGCCATCAAGAAAAAAGAAAAACCATCAACGGGGAAGACATCTTGTTTGCAATGTCAACATTAGGTTTTGATAATTACGTCGAACCATTAAAGCTGTATTTACAGAAATACAGAGAGGTGAGTTTTTTTTTTCCACAAGGTTATTTGTTGATATTAAAAAATTTCCACAAGCTTATTGGTTGATATTAAAAAATATTCTTAAAAATAAAAAAAGGCTTCTTTTTGTTAGTTTATTCTGTGAAATTTGTGATTTTCTTTTAAGCTGGAAATCTTATATTATTTTTTACTATGATTTTAGTCAATGAAAGGTGAAAAGACCATCAGTACCGCTACAGCGACCGATTCGTCTATAGAAGACCTTGAAGATGGTTCATTTTGTGAGTTTATCAAACTATCTCATAAGTGTTATATTTATGTAATTCAGATTCAAAAATAGGCTTCTCCACTTAGTCTTTTTTTATATTGTATGCAGAATGCTATTGATTTGAATCTCAAAAGAATTTATCTGAAATTAGCTATTGATTGACGTAAAAATAACCTTGTAGCACCCTGTTTACGAAGCGCCCTCTATAGCGACTGTAGCACCCTCTGCTGGTTTGTGAGTGGAATCGTCAGTCGAGAGCCAGACTTTGTCATGTAAGGTTGTGTCCAAATGTATGTCTGTGTAACTTTTATTTTTAATTAAATTTGTTGCACTAAAACACAAATGGCCATTCCTTGTCTTGATCATCAAAGTGCCCTATCCATAGCGCAAACCCCACGCTATACAACCTATTATTAAAATAAACATAACCACAATTACATAAGAATACCAAAACAAATAAATAGTCCCCACTAAAGCATATCTGTAACTCCCTGATGAAGAAATCGGTCGTTTTTTCTTGCCCTAAATTTAAAATAGTTATTCATAACTTTTTTTTTTACTATTGAATAAATATAACACATTAATATAGCATTAAAAAAAATTCAAATTGTCTGTCAGTTGGAGGTATTTCCTATATATTTCAAACAATTTTTAATTTTCATACTTGTATTGTTTTTTTAAATACCCAACTGTATTTTAATATAAAAATCATTTACAGGTATTTTAAACTTTTTTTTTTTGTAATTGTTTTTATATTCATTTTATTTTTAGCATCACAAGCCTTAACTGCTGCTATGTTAACTGATCAGTCTGGGCAGCAAAATGTCATCTACACCACATCATATCCTGCTCAGGTAATAACTATGTTTCACAGACTCATTCAAATTAGACACATGTTAGTAATAAAAAAGACAGGGGTGGTACTTTTCTGTGTCTATCCTTCAATTCCAGGTTTTTTTTTAATTTTCAGTACTCCAAATTTCACCAAAATTTCAATTTTAAATATTTGTAGAAATGTAAGCTACAAATGGCCGCTTTCGACTGCTATACGAGAGTGTAAACGTGCAATGTGTCAAGAATAGATGGATGTGAATGGGGAAAGTTTCGTATTATTAAAAATGTCCGATTGTTTAGTCGAGGGGATTTAACCTTTAGAAGGCGGGTGTTTGACTTTAACATGGAATTCTGGCCAAAATATTGGCCACCCGCCCTGTAAAGGTTAATCATTGAAAAATATCACTTCATTTGTAATTTGTACAGAATCGATGCTCAATCATGAAAAATACAGAATATCACATGAGTATAGTACCTTTAACATGTAGAAATATCCATGATCCTCGTCAAACACAGAGATGATTCACTCGCAAGTTGATGGTTAAAAAATTTTTGTTGCAACTGGCGAATGCAACCTCGAAATTGCACTGTTTCCAGAATTTTGTTTTGCTCCTGAAAACTTTTAAACTGTAGATATTCTCTAAACTGAATCTCTGTTGAAATACTTTCAATCCTTTTGCATCTGATAAATAAATGTTTATTTTTCACTATTTCATCATTATTTGCTGTACACTAAGAAAATTGTATTTTTTTTTTTTAACAATATAATTTATTTACGAAATTGAATTTTGGGACTTGTCTTTTTATTGAATAACAATGTATATTTGAAAGAAGCGTGTTTCTTCTTGTGTGACCTGCAATTTGTTTCGACATTGATAATTAATGCAAATGTTCATATATAACATTAATTATTTTTAACCCCCCACCCCCCGTTTCTGTGATTTTAATGATTTTGATTAACATGCTGAAAATGAGTAGTAAAGTAGGTTTTCCATTATCTTATTACTCCTTAATAAATCTAAAATTTCCATGAAAAAATTAAGGAATTCATTTTGCTTTTGCAAGCTCCTTAATTGACTTCTTCATGCACAACATATGCAAAATTTTGGTTAATTGAGAAAATCACATTTTACTGAAAACAAATTAACATATGAACTTATATAATATTTTGTATAAATTGAATTATTCTTAATTAAAAACTCATTTTGGTTGAATATTTTCAACTTTATTTAAATTGTCTCATTTAAAGCCTAAGTCTGAATGTTCTTTTCTTTCTTTACAGGACTTAAACTTATTATTATACAACAATCAGTCATAGTTCATACTCTGTGAAAAGAGGTAGGTTTTCAATTTCTCTTTATCAAATGTTGAAATGCGAAGTTTAAATTTGGTATTTTTAAATTATGTCTACTTAATTTTATTTTAATTCATTGTCACAGTTATTTTCATAACTATATATATATTAATAGTATGGTCAGCTACATATATAAAAAACAGCATGAAATATTTATCAATTGCCTAAAAAAATCTGAAAATTAACAATATTGCAAATTTTATTGAAACTTTTTCTAACTATTAAGTGTATGTGCATTTTATTCCATGTTTGCAGGTATTGACATATTTTCTTTATAATTTTTGTTTAAAAATATATACTTGATTATTGATATTTTATTTTATTTGCTTATTATGGTAATTCATTTTTATTATGTTTCACACCAGTGTTAACATTTCCATTAGTTACACAAATAATTATTTCGCTTAAATTATCATTAAATCACGAAAATGTGGATTAGTTTGGAAATTTTGTTTTTGAGTGGTAATTTGGCAGAAATATTTACTTTACTCTAGTTAAATAATCTGTCTATTGTAAATTTTGTTCCTTTAATAACACTTTTAATTTTTTTATAATTGATTCTAGGAAATGTACTTTAAAATATAGTAATGATGCGTTTTATGATTTGGTATTTTAATTTAGCATTAATCACTATCCTTTGCACAGACAAGCTTTTATTTTATAAAAATATATATAGCTATATAATGTTACACATAAATATGCTTTTAATTTACATGTAACTATTTTCCCTTAATGCTGTTTGTTTGATGTTATATTATTTAAAATTTGCAGTTTATATTTTTAATATATATATATTTTTTTAATTATTTCAGTTGTTTTTTTACTGTGTCACTTATGCATCTTTTGGTACAGTGGAGGAAGGTGTGTCATCATATTCATGTTTCATCAAAGATTCTACTTATCCAGGAGGAATTGTATCATTTCTTTTGTGGAATGTGAGGTTCATTTGAATACTTGGGTGATTTTATTTATTTGTGTTTCTTATTTTCGACAACAAATAGCTTTATAACCGGTTACATTTTTATATCTGGAATTATCTCTTTACACAAATGTATTTGAATGTAATAGCTAACTAAATATTGCAAAACCTGTAATTATCAGTGAAAGAGGAAAATAATTACCTAAATATAAAAAAATTCAAGAAAAATGAACTGTTTTGTACATTTGGAAACATCCATAATTTTTCTAAAAAATTTAATCCCATATATTCCTTTGTTGACATAATTTTCTGTTGTTTTGTATAAACTTGAAGAAATCAAATAGGTTTCTGAATTTCGATTCTTTAAAAAGTATTTATACTCACTTTAAATAGCCTGTCAAAAGAGGATTGCATATGTAATAATAATAAATTATTAGCCTTGGGAAATTTCACTTATTTTTAATTAATTATAGTCTTTTAAAATTGTTTTAAGTAATATACAGAAGATGAAGAGCTTTTCTTTTAACTTTGAGTGGCAACTCTGCCAAAAATACAATTGCAAGTTCAAATATATCTTTAAAAGGCAGTTTTACATCTGAACAAAAGTGTTTATTATTTTTTATTTGTCACATATTTTGCATTTAATTTTAATAATAGAATGTAATGGTTTTCAATGTAAATAGTTTTCTCACAATATGTAATATTTAATGCATTGTATCCATAGCTTGCTCGATCAATTCATCAGCACTTCTAAATTATTATTTTTTTAATGTTCATAGTTCTTTTTTTTTAATACAATATTAAATATTGTATTGTGTTTACAATCCCTGTTATGTAATATAAACTGTGACGGTATTTGGTTTAATATTCAACTGCTGTCAGTGAAAAAGACAACCTGTAAATTTTTTCTCTGAATTTTAATTCTGAAGAATCAATTTTAAAATATTTGACAGGTGGGCTTCTGTTTGTGAAAATGTTTTAACTTTTCAACACATTTAACTTGTAAAAATGTATTTAAGATAATAAACAGTTTGTAAATAAACATTGTGGTTTGATTGTTTGTAAGAGATATTGTTCGGCTCCAGATAACTAATGGGAATGTCAAACCAGTCAAAGTGTGAAAACGGAGCGAATAGGGAAATGGTAAATACTGTTTGAGATTGGGCTTCTATATTTGGCACTATAGTGTTGATTTAGGCAATTTGTTTATGAGTCGTATTAGGAATAAAGTTTTTCAAGCAAGTTGGATTTGTCATTTGAGAATTGAAGGATAACCTGCTATGCTTTTGTAACCTTTCCAAAAACATAACTTTTATCCGGAATTAAGTTATTTTGGTATTGAAATCGCATTCATTAAACTTTTTTGTAACAGAATTATTTTTTCCTTTAAAGCTTTAAATAAACGGACATACATTATTTTGTACCTTATATAGAGAAACTATTTTTAAAAATGTGCATAAAAACAGGCAGTTCGAAAGGGTTTTCCCGATGTTAGGCATGGATTCTTTCAAAACTTACAAATATTGTACATTTGATTACAGTTTTCTGCATTAATTTTCAAGGAATGAGGGCTTTTGTGTTTATCAAATGAATGGGTACCTCGTTAAAGCTGGATGGAAACTAATAACACGAGATCACAAACAGTCAAAAGCACAACGCCACATAATGTCGCCATTTATAAACATAAACCGGAATCTTGCATTAAACTTTGCAAAGAAATTTTCAATTGGCAAGCTATTCGCAAGAAACCCTTGGCATCGCTGTGCTTTTACCGGTTTCGAAACGGACTCGTCTGCCGACTAAGCATACCCACACTATACTGCGGTCAAACCCTGCTAAAACGAACCCTCAACAGACTGCGTCAGAAGTTTCTTATAGGGGTTCACTATATCCGAAATTTCAAATATTGACAATATAAAAACTTCCTTAAATACATTTCTGCGTGAAATGAAGTAAGAGAAATATTTGTTCTTAAAAAACAATGAAATTAATTAATTTTACTACTACTTGCGTTTATTTATCTGAAGTATGAAAAAAATATTATGATTTTTTGTTGAAAGCACCAAAATATACAAATATTGTGCATTTGATTACAGTTTTCTTCATTAATTTTCAAGGAATAAGGGCTTTTGTGTTTATCAAATAAATGGGTACCATTACATTCTTATCCACAGTTTCTGTAGCAAAGACATTATGAAAAATGTTCGGAGCTTCTTTAACCCATTTTAAATTAAAGGACCTGAACTTACATCACCTTCATATTCAATATCTGAAGAAAAACATTACTCACCTTTTTCTAAATTTTCGCTTTATCCTCAATGGAAAAAGCTTTTTGCTTACTAACGAGCAATTTTAAACTTGTGCGAAATTTATAAGTTAAACGATAATCAGCAATAGAATGAAGGGAAAGCAAAGAATGTATGCTGATCAGTTAACCAGGGGAAGAAATGGGCAGGGGAGTTAGTCTATTGTCGAAACTAGCTTCTGTCAAAGGGTAAGGAATGTAGTCGGGGCAAGTAAAATTTTCCATGAAAGATCTGAAATTAAGCTTGAAAAGTGTGAATTTTAGTTCGCTACATCCGAATTCCTTACTTTTTATAGATAGTTACAAGCATTTGAAAATACACTAGTGACATAGGACAGGGTGGTAACATAACCTGGAAAACCGGGAAGTCAGGGAATTGTCATGGAATTTTTTTATTCTGGAAATATCAGGGAAAAGTCAGGGAAATTTTCGAAATTTCACAAAAAATCAGGGAAATTTTCAATTTTGGATCATTAAAATGACAATTAGCCTCTATTATGCACTCTATTCTGGGTAATTTAGTTGTCATTATTTACTTTTCGTTCTGAAAAAGATTTTTTTTTAAAAAGTATGGTTATGCACATTTTTATATTTTTATTTTTGTGAAAACGTGAACCACTGCTGAGGGAACAGCAAAAGCAAAGTGCATTGGACCTTGAAATTGTGAGCAACATGTGAGGGGCTAATGAAGGTGATTTATTGAAGATTGGAATAGGAAATATTAAGCATATAAAACATTTAAAATTATCTCCAAAAGAAATAGTTGGAAAAATTTGCATTCTCTGCTTACAGAGAACATGATTAATTACTATTATGCCTGCCAGAATTGTATAATTTGTGTATCCATAAATTATTATTTTAACTGACAAAAAGTATTGCTTATAAGTTTTTATTTATAATGCAGTAAATTTATTGTATTGTAGCGTGGATACTTTGTTTTTATACAAAGCATATATTTCAACGTTTCTTAATGTAATTTTAAAGTCAGGGAAATTTTGTAACACCATCATGGAAGTCAGGGAAATATCAGGGAACTTTTTTTCCAGAATTTTGTTGCCACCCTGTAGGAGTTCATTTGGAACCATTTGAAAAGTTTGCTTCAGCCGAAGGATCATTATACTGAGGTTTGACTGTAGTAAAATAAAATAAAAATTAAATTTGCAGTTGCTATTTTATCATATGATTTCAATAATACTAATAATAAAAATACTATTACTACAATAATAATAATGTTTTAAATTATTCTTATTTATTCCAAGTTTTGTTATATTGTACTGTATTAGGGTAAATACATCAGATAGTTTATGTAAAGGGAGATGCATCAAAAGTTACTCTTTGGTTTTGTCATTTGTATATTTTTGTAACTGATACTATGGATAATAGTTTAAGTTCTACCCATTAGCAATTTATGCTGGTTAAAGTTCTAAATACGAATTTATGCATGAGCATTCCAATTAATAGATTAAATAACTAAGTGTTAAAAGCGTGCAAATATTCAAGCAAGGCAATGTTGCATAGTTAATTTTATTTTACAATTTTACAGTTTTGTGAGAAAAAGACAAGATTTATTTGAAATGTATACAAATAAAAATTTCTGTAAGACAAACACACAAATATGTTATTTCCTACAATTTTAAATATTTCTTTTTTCCAATCTGATCAAATTTTATATAACTAGAGGAAGTCAGATTAATATATATATAATCATGATATACATTAACAGAAGTTGTTTTATTTTTAAGTTACAGTTTTTCAAATTAAAACACATAACTCTTTATTTTAAAAAATTAAACTATATTGGATTTTCTTATGAATTTTCTAAATTTACTTGCAAGACATTATTTGAAATCAAATATAACTAAAAATAAAATTTAGGTACTTTACACACAATACAATTCTGTATAAAGTACTTTGCTATTTCTATAATTGTTGAATACTTTATTTGATCTTTCTTAACTTTATCATTTTATACTTGGGAATGCTTATTTAAAGTGTTGAATACCTATTTTAGTGGTATTATTACTGGGTCATACATATGAGTTACATATTTATCACAATAATATTCACATAATTGAAAAAGCAATAACTTTTTCTGTAGTTGATAAAGTTATCTATACATAATTTCATAATGTCTTAA